>JBBBDQ010002790.1:20000-92500 GCA_037127315.1 Ascarosepion bandense | reverse complement strand
CGCAAATACCCTTAGGAAAGGTATTAATCCGTCTCTTCCTTCCAATTATGGGTTAAATAACAGGAAAGATTGGGTTCTATAGCCTTGGCTGGCAACCAGTCTACCGCAGAAAGCAATGTCAACCTACTGCGGGATAATCTTGTGCCAAGTCAGTCATGTCTCTTTCGAGACATGATCGCCCAAAGCGTGTATCACGTATGGCACTTAACTGAAGGGTATTTGTGCAAAGTAAATGCGAGGAAGTCAACTGGAATTCGAACTCGGTTCCTCGATTTGTTGTTCCGAGGTTTAACATAACAGACTTATTAAAATTATTGGTTGTTATTCTTATGTTTTAACGCTAATTATTAGTAATTCATGTGTTAAAAAAAATTAATTTAGTCAACAGTTTTATTCAAGCCGTTGTCTTCCTCTAAGACCGTGTACTCGGTAAATGGTAGTCAAATCTGTAAATTTAATCATGTTTTCAACTAATATATTCAGTCAGTTAAGTGTCATTTGTGATACATGCTTTGTGCAATCATGTCTCTTAACGGACTTTGTAATACAGAAGGATTTATTTACAAAGCAGATACACTACATAAATGGACAATGGAAAACATACATGGGATCTACCAAAGACAGTTTCAAAACCCGATGGATTTATCATAAATTTTACATTTAAACTGGAAAGCCTCAAATATTGTACCAAACTGGCTAGCCACGTATTGAAATATGGAAAAGGCCCTGTTATAACTTGGAGCATAATGAAAATATCCAAACTATAAAACGGGGGTAACGTAAGCAGATTGTGCCAACAGGAAAAGTTGGTTATTATGCTGTTCCCAAAAAGAAAGAAATGCCCCATGAAAAATCCGAAATTATGCCCAAATGTAATCATGCCTATAAATACTGACTAAGATAATAGAAACATGGATGAAAATTTTCTAAGATTCTTAAATAACTCCTCCCTAATTTTGAAAATGTTTCGTTTGTTTGAAAATTCCAGTCACGCGTTCGTAAAAAAATAGCTGTTAAAGCGTTAGTAAAACGTTAAAATAAGTTTTTATCAATCGACTGAAAGCATCTGAGACACTTAATGCGGAAAGAGGGTTTGGAGAATCAAATACTCACAGGATGGATAGAGGGAAGAAGAGTTAGGGCAAAATGATGCGTGACATACTTGATGGGTTTAAGCAAATGGGTGGCAGAGTAGGGTTTGGGAGAAATAACAGACAAAATATATCAGGAGCAACAAAGGACAAGAATATGTGGTGAGCCATGATCGCATATATCCTGAAGGGACAAGGCAAATGAAGGAAGAAGAAGTGGATGCTAGAAATTTTCTTTCTGATGACGAAGAAACATGAAGTATCAGAAATGTGGTTCTACAGGAGGATGCTGATGATGCCATGGATCGAACATGTGATCAACGACGAAGTTTTGAAGAAAATAGAAACATAAAAGAAGCTTAGCCCTCTGAAAAACTTAGCTGATATTTCTAGGGAGCCTAAAGAAGAAAAAGGGTTTGAAATACTTGATGCCTACAGAACAGATTAAAGGC
This sequence comes from Ascarosepion bandense, assembly GCA_037127315.1. NCBI lineage: Eukaryota > Metazoa > Mollusca > Cephalopoda > Sepiida > Sepiidae > Ascarosepion > Ascarosepion bandense. The sequence goes on along the minus strand of JBBBDQ010002790.1, from coordinate 90,957 downwards.
AAGATTGTCAGAGGAATACAAAACTTAATCTACCTAGTGAGATTGTGTAAATGGATGCTGTAACAAGTGTTTATGAAAAATAGCAAGAAGACAACTTTATTAAGAGCTACAAAGGACAGGAAATCGTGGAGAGCTATGATCGCCTACTTTTTGAAGGGACTCAGAACATTACAGAAAAATAAGGTTGCGTAAATGGATACCGTAACAAGCGTTTAGAATAAATAACAAGTCAACTTTATTAAGAGCTACAAATGATAGGAAGTCCTGGAGAGCAATGATCGCCTACTTCCTGAAGGGACTCAGAAAATAACAGAAAAATGAGGCTGTATAAATGGATGCCGTAATAAATGTATAGGATAAACAACAAGAAGACAACTTTGGTGATTAGGAGATAGCAAAAAATAAAACTTATTAAGGCAATATTAGTGGTTGTGACCTGGCATCTCCACTTAAATCACTTTCACACCACCGAAATATATTTTCCCTGTGTCCTTTCTATTCATACTTTCATGGTAATTGTTCCGATTAACTTTTCACTATAGTGACTATACTTCAGATATAAAGAGCTACAAAGGACAGGAAATCGTGGAGAGCTATGATCGCGTACTTCTTGACGGGACTCAGAACATAACAGAAAAATGAGGTTGCGTAAATGGATGGTATACAAGAGCTTAGAAGATATAACAAAGGACAACCTTTATTAAAACTTACGAAATTATGGAAAATCATGATCGCTTTCGTCATGAAGGTACACGACATGTAGCAGTAAAAACAATAAGGTTGTGTATAGAGATGGCAAAACAAGGTTTTGGAGAAATAACACAAAGTTAAAATTTATTAGGAGCTAAGCTACAAAGAACAAGAAATCGTGGGCGATGTATGATTGCCTATGTCCTTTTATTAAAGCTAAATCTTTTTGCGTAGGACGGGCCTGCAGCTAGTTTTTTGTAATCGTTTCACTCCAAGCAAGGTGGTATCGCCACTAATGCGCAGGGGCCTACATAAGGGTAAAAGTTTAGACAGAAGGAGAATGAAGAGAAAGACGAACGAGTTACAGAGGTTGTCAGAGACAGGGCAAGAGTAGGATGGGAACACAGGTGTGAAGACAGTTTCGAAGGTAGAGAGAAAGTAAAAGAACAATATATACGAGGTGATGTAGAAAGAGTGAAGAGAAAGACGAACCAACTACAGGGGGTGAAAGAGAAAGGGCAAGAGAAGGATGTGAACACAGGAGTGAAGACAGTTTCGAAGGTAGAGAGAAAGGAAAAGAACAAGATATACGAGGTGATGTAGAAAGAGTAAAGAGAAAGAAGAACCAGTTACAGGGGGTGAAAGAGAAAGGGCAAGAGAAGGATATGAACACAGGAGTGAAGACAGTTACGAAGGTAGAGAGAAAGGAAAAGAACAAGATATACGAGGTGATGTAGAAAGAGTAAAGAGAAAGAAGAACCAGTTACAGGGGGTGAAAGAGAAAGGGCAAGAGAAGGATATGAAAACAGGAGTGAAGACAATTTCGAAGGTACAGAGAAAGTAAAAGAATAAGATATACGAGGTGATGTAGAAAGAACTGGAGTTAAGTGGATAAGAGATGGGTATTGACATTGCATTCAAATTCCTGAAGGTTGGAGCCGTCAGGAAAGAAAGTATATAGAAGGGAGTTCCACAGGTAGAAGTGCGAGTAAAGAAGCTGAGGGAATAGAATTGTCGGCTGCATTTGGTTGATCTAAAAGTAAATGGGTGGGACCTTGTCGCCAGTCTGGTTACACGAGTAAATTTTTGTGATGGGGGCACCAGTGACTTAAGTTCGTCGAGCAGAAGCTATGAAAATATTTGTGGAATAGAGGGAAGCCATATCCCGCCGGGGAGAAAGTGGCTGGAGTCGGGCTACCAAGTCAGGACCTATCATATTACAGATTCTCTTTTGGAGCCTATCGAGAACACTGAGATGAACAGCAGGGGCGCCTGACCAGATATGACAGCAGTGTTCTATATATTTGTATATGTGCAAGACAGATTCAGGCGGAAAAAAACTTCCTGGCCCGACACAGTGACCTAACCTTCCGAGCAATGGATTTAGTTATTGACTAAATGTAATGATTCCACTTGAGGTCAGACGATAAAAATGATCTTAGTTGGAATACGCCCTAGCTCTAAAATTGTCGGTTTGTAACTCAAAACAATGATTCGCTTCTCCCTCCACCTATTGGTTAAATAACAGTTTGGCAACCAGTCTACCAAAACTAATGGCAACCTACCGCGGAAAAATCTTCACCCCAGTCAGTCTTGTCTCGAAAGAGACATGATCGCCTAAGCATGTATCTCGTGTGGCACCTAAATGAATGAATAATTACCAAGCTTATCTAAGGTAAATAAATTAAAATAACCTGAGGACATAAACTTAGCTAAGAGACTTGTAATTGTATTTTTAGTCTGAAAAGTCATTAATTTTCTACAATTTCTGGTCTTCATCTGATGGACTTGATTCAATCATGTGACAATGATTGATATCATTTCCTTGACGTTTTATCAGAAATCTTTTGATAACAATCAGTTGGATAAACAGAGGAGAGCTATTATAGTTTGCATCAGTTAACTGAATGGCAAAGTAGAAAAAATCTACACCTCACCTTTTAAATGAAATCCACCGGGGTTATGTAGTTAATGGAATTATATATATGAGTTGGGATCGAACAGAGATTAAATACAGGTCGTAATCCGACGAAAACAAATATGAAAACGTTTATCATCTAACACGTTTCGCTTTTGTAAACGATAAGTCAGTTAAGTGCCATACGTGAAACACGCTTGGGCGATCATGTCGCGAAAGAGACATGACTGACTGGGCAGAAGATTATCCCGCAGTAGGTTGCCATTGCTTTCCGCGGTAGACTGGTTGCCGACCAAGGCTATAGAACCCAATCTGTCCTGTTATTTAACCCATAACTGGAAGGAATAGACGGATTAATACCTTTCCCAAGGGTATTTGCGCGTAAGTGAATGCAAGGAATTCAACTGGAATTCGAACTCGGATCTCCGATTTCTCGTTCCGAGCCGATATCCACTTCGCCACAACGCACATAAACGATATATGTCGAAAAAGAAGAAAATTCTTGTATTTTTACATTTGTGCTGCTGAATTTCGATTAGACAGTCAGTTAAGTGCTATACGTGATACATGCTTTGGGCGATCATGTCTCGAAAGACACATGACTGACTGAGCAAAAGATTATCCTGCAGTAGCTTGCTATTGTTTTCTGCGGTAGACTGCTTACCAACCAAGGCTTTAGAACCCAATCTGTCCTATTATTTGACTCATAGCTAGAAGGTGAAGAGATGTATTATATTAATAAGTAGTAATTAGTGGGGGATCAGTTTATTACTTAATAACAATATAAACCTCATTCCTCACTTTATGCCCAATAAAACCCTTAATCATATTTTCAACTATTATATTCAGTCAGTTAGTTAACTGACATAAGTAATACACATTTGGCGATCATGTTTCGAAAGAGACATGACTGACTGGGCAGAAGATTATCCTACAGTAGGTTGCCATTGCTTTCTGCGGTAGACCATTTGCCAGCCAAGGCTATAGAACCCAATCTGTCGTATTATTTAACCCATAACTGGAGGAAGAAGAGACGGATTAATACTTTTCCCAATAGTGTTTGTGTGTAAGTGAATGCAAGTAATTCAACTGGAATTTGAACTCGGCTCACTAATTTGTCGTTCCGAGTCGATATTTAATGCCGTACAACGCACATCCTTGATTAGTTCTTACACTTAAATGAATGGAACGACTTGAGATCTATAATTCCTCAAACCGAGCCTCAACCCATTACTCTACCGTATCTATCTATATGTATGATGTGGAGCCAAAAATGGGTCCACGGAACACGAGGTGTAGATTAAAGAAGGATGTATTTACAGAAAAGGTTACAAAGAAGAAAGGTACAAATAAGTAGAGCTTACGAATCTAGTCTAGTCCTTCGTAGCAGACTGCCGGTCATGCGCACAGTGCTACTGTCTGTCTGTCCTATCCTGTCCTGTCACTATCTCCTCACATTACTGCTATCACCCACCCCTCTTCTGTAAATACTTTCATGGCTTCTGCTCTGACGAACTTAAATCACTGGTGCCCCCTAGATGTGAATTTGCACGAGATACTAGATTGGCAACTAGGTCCCACCCTTTTACAGTGAAACCTATGAAATGTAACCGCAATTTCTACTCCAACAGCTTCTTTCCTCACACTTCCCGCCTGTGGAATTCCCTACCGCATGCTTGCTTCCCCGACGGCTACAACCTCCAGGAGTTTAAATGTAAGGCCAATAGACACCTCCTAACACACTTACACCCACCCTCCCCAACTCTCTCCCTATGTACATCCTAAGTCGTCTATCACTCTCCTTCTGACATTTCCTATACTCAATCGCTCTATGTAACCTCCTGCGCTATAGTGGCAGTGGAATTCCTTTCTTGGGGTGAGTAAAAAGAAAATAGCAGTGGGTGAGTCCATATTGAGGTGAGTAGGGGGTTACACAACAATGTAGCGCAACCATATGTTGTGTAGAACCTGTCAATCATAGCTGCAAATCAAAAATAAAATCCAAAATTGGACTAAAAAAATTCGGGATAACATGGATGATTAGTTTGTAGAGCTGATGTGGAATTATTAAGAATTTATAACCTGTTTAATAGCCGCTCTTGAGTTTTTGTAAAATCGAATAAACCTTTCGCGGTGATGATTTCCTTAATCTGGTTCTAGACTTTCAGTTTGATATATATTCAGAAGTTCAATTTAATATATAGAATCAGAAAAAAATGAAGAAAGAGTGTTTAGAAAACTTAACACTCACAGGACATATTGAAGGGAAGAAGAACAGCAGCGAAAACTTACAGAAGGAGACTGGATTATTAGTTGACATGGATTAAAAGATAGCAAAATATAAAACTTATTAAGGTAATATTAGTGGTCGTGACCTGACATCTTCGCTTCAGTCACTTTCACACCACCGAAATGTATCTTCCCTGTGTCTTTTCTATTAATCCTTTCATGGTAATCGTTCCGATTAACTTTTCACTATAGTGACTATACTTCAATGATTTTAGCGCAGTACTAGATTGGCGGCAATGTTTCATTAATTCCCAGTCGAACTGGCTAAACCTAACCACAAGTTCTACGATGACACTTCCTTTCCTCGCACTTGGCGAACTCTGTTCCTGCTCAATGCTTTCCAAAGTTAATCTTCAAAAATTAAATAGAATGCCAATCATTATTTACTGTCTTTGTTGCATTATTGCACAATAAATGGACTCGTCTAAGATGTACATATAATCCTGCCTAAAGAGAACGAGTGGGTGTTAGAGAAAGTGTGTAGTAGGGGTTGAGTAGTTGGACAGTAAGTATATAGACTTATTACACGGACTTACTTCTTTTTTTTTTTTTTTTAATCATTTCACCCCGAGCAAGGCGGAAACGCCACTGATGTGCAGGGGGTTACATAAATGTAAAAAGATTAATTAGAAAAGAGTGAGGAGTACAAGCTAGTTAGAAAGGAACAATAGAAAGCTGAGAAAGAAGGTGCGATGACAGAGTGGAGAGAAAGTGAAGGTTATACAGGGGAGGGGAGAGAGCTAGAGGCCAGTGGTTAGTAGATGAGTATTAACTTTGCATTTAAATTTCTGGAGGTTGTAGCCGTCAGGAAAGCAAAAATACGGGAGTGAGTTCCACAGGCGGGAAGTGCGAGAGAAGAAGCCGCAGGAGTAGAATTGTCGTCTGCGTTTGGCTAACCTGACTGTGAATGGGTGGGACCCAGTTGCCAGTCTGGTTGCACGGGTAAACACCTGTTGAGGAGGCATCAGTGACTTAAATGGTATATATAAATTTCTACTAACAGCATTGCTAGTATTCCTGTAGTTACTAACCCGTGTTCCAGGTTGTATATATTTTTGTTCAATATTGGAGTAGATAGACTAAACTAAACTATCACCCGGTTCACACTCCACCCACATCTATTGAACAGGTGAAGAGGCTCATCCCTTGTTTCCTGTTTAGGATGCGGTTTCCGGTTTTCTCTTTTCCAATCTTTTCACTCTTTTCTTTTTTTCTTTTTTTTTTCAATTGGAGTAGACAGACTAAACTATCGCCCGGTTCACACTCCACCCACGTCTATTGAACAGGTGAAGAGGCTCATCCCTTGTTCCCTGCTTAGGATGTGGTTTCCGGCTTTCTCTTTTCCATTCTTTTTATCCTGCGCATCAGTGGCGTTATCGCCTTGCTTGGGGTGATATGATAAATATATATATATATATATATATATATATATATATATATAACTTATATATTTTATCTCTCCATATCCGTTTTTGTTATTATTTTGTTTGGTTTCTAAACAAGAATCCACAACAGTCTTCTTGATTACGGTTTTATTGTTCTCGCTCTTTTATAAAGTTTCCCTTTTAACTTACATTCAATCTCCCTTGTATCTTAGTGGCTTTACTCCCTTGAATGGGGAGATAAGACTAGAAATGAAGAGCTACAAAGGGTAAGACGTTGTGGAGAACCATGATCGCCAACTTTCTAAATGGTCATAGAAGAAGAAAGGAAGTTATAATTCGACAAAAGTCGGGGATCAGATTTTATTGTTATGAAATAATAAATTGATTTCCCGCTAAATGCTGGGATTACTGCCTATCACGTTGAATTCACCGGTTCTCGCTCGATCACCGAAGTTAAGCAACGTTGAACCTGGTCAGTATTTAGATGGGTGACCGCTTGGGAATATCAGGTGCTGTAAGCGTATCGTGACGGATGTGCGTTGTGGTGCAGTGGATATCGGTTTGAAAATGGAAATCGGTGAGCAGAGTTCGAATTCCAGTTGAATTCACTTAAACACTGGTACTCTTGGGAAAGGTATTAATCTGTCCCTTCCCTCTAGTTATGGGTTAAATAACATGGGTAGGACTTGGGGACCCTCTTCTTAGAAACAAATCCCAATGAATCTTGATGCTCGTAAAAGAAAAATGTTGTAAAACAAAATAACCTTACCCAAACATAATTTGTTATGACCTTAAATGATCCCATAAGGATTGATAGGTCGTTAAGCCTCGAAATAAACAAAAACGCTAACTGCTACTTAATAATGTAATACATCTCTTCCCCCTCTAGCTATGGGCCAAATAATAGAACAGATTGGGTTATATAGCCTTAGCTGGCAACCAGTCTGCCGCAAAAATTAATGGCAATCTATTGAGGGATAATCTTCTGCCCAGTTAGTTATGTCTCTTTCGAGACATGATCGCCCAAAAGCGTGTACCACGTATGGCACTTAACTGACTGACTGAATATAATAGTTGAAAATATGATTAAGTCTTCTACTGGGCATAAAATGGGGGATCAGTTTTTTATTGTTATGAAATAAAGAAGTGATCCCCCGCTAATTACTACTTAATAATATAATACATCTCTTCCCCCTCTAGCTATGAGTCAAATAACAGGACATATTGGGTTCTATTGCCTTGGCTGTCAGCTAGTCTATCGCAGGAAGCAATGGCAACCTACTGCGGGATAATCTTCTGTCCAGTCACTCATGTCTCTTTCGAGACATTATCGCCCAAAGCGTGTATCACTTAAGTGACTGACTTATATCCGGTTGACTAAAACATTGTTTTATCGAAGCAGAGTAGGAAAGTACCTAGAGACTGGCCATGGACCACTTGAAAGTGAAATAAGAACAGTTTATTAAAACGACAGTGCTTTATAAGCAATTTACAAGCCGCATCGATTACTACCATAAACACCCGTAAAAACAAACCGAATAACTTTAAGCGAACTACAGCTGACTTAAGTGCTGATTTCGGTCGGAATTAATGATTCCGGCTTCTTTTATAAGATAATCATTTAACGCCTGCTAGAACCACTTACAATGAGTAGGCAATCATCTTTGATAAGTGGAAGAAAATCCACTATTTTACATTAACGTTCACAAATACACCTATTGGAAAGCGCTATTGAGAGTTCCGAAGAGATGTAATGTTTATCAATCTTGTCTCCCCAGATTAACTACAACTAAGTAGTGGGTTCGATCCTCACTAGGTACACAGTACTCTCAGCCTTCTGCCACCATTATCCTATATTTAGTATATGACTATTGACAAATACAGGGATCTTAGTATCCGTCATAAGTAATTTACGTTTTGTTAACTTATTGTAATGACGAATGTCACGTCGGAATGACTAGTTATACAGGGCAACCAAGAATGAATATAGATTAACATTTCTTAGGCTTACGGCCTATCACGTTGAATACACCGGTACTCGCTCGATCACCTAAGTTAAGCAACGCTGAGCCTGGTCAGTACTTAGATGGGTGACCTCTTGGGAATACCAAGTGCTGTAAGCGTATAGTGACGGATGTGCGTTGTGGTGCAGTGGATATCGGCTCGGAAAGCAACGCTAAGCCTGGTCAGTACTTAGATGGGTGACCTCTTGGGAATACCAGGTGCTGTAAGCGTATAGTGACGGATGTGCGTTGTGGTGCAGTGGATATCGGCTCGGAAAGCAACGCTAAGCCTGGTCAGTACTTAGATGGGTGACCTCTTGGGAATACCAGGTGCTGTAAGCGTATAGTGACGGATGTGCGTTGTGGTGCAGTGGATATCGGCTCGGAAAGCAACGCTGAGCCTGGTCAGTACTTAGATGGGTGACCTCTTGGGAATACCAGGTGCTGTAAGCGTATAGTGACGGATGTGCGTTGTGGTGCAGTGGATATCGGCTCGGAAAGCAACGCTAAGCCTGGTCAGTACTTAGATGGGTGACCGCTTGGGAATACCAAGTGCTGTAAGCGTATAGTGACGGATGTGCGTTGTGGTGCAGTGGATATCGGCTCGGAAAGCAACGTTGAGCCTGGTCAGTACTTAGATGGGTGACCTCTTGGGAATACCAGGTGCTGTAAGCGTATAGTGACGGATGTGCGTTGTGGTGCAGTGGATATCGGCTCGGAAAGCAACGCTAAGCCTGGTCAGTACTTAGATGGGTGACCTCTTGGGAATACCAGGTGCTGTAAGCGTATAGTGACGGATGTACGTTGTGGTGCAGTGGATATCGGCTCGGAAAGAGAAATCGGTGAGCCGAGTTCGAATTCCAGTTGAATACCCTGCATTCACTTAAGCACTGGTACCCTTGGGAAATATATTAATCCGTCCATTTCCTCCAGTTATGGGTTAAATAACAAGGGTAGGACTTGGGGACCCTGCTCTTAAAAAAACAAATCCCAATGAATCGTGAAAAGAAAAACGTTGTAAAAATAAAATAACCTTACCCAAAATCACTGGTTATGATCTTAAAATGATCCCATAAGGTCGTTAAGCCTAAAAAACAAACTAACATTTCTTGGCTTGTACCGGACAATGGCAGTGTAAACACCGGAATTAAAAAAATGCAGTTCTCATACCTGATAAAGCAAGGTGACCATAATATTATTTTTGCTGTTACCGTGAGTTACACCGATTACAAGGCCCGACGCCAGTCGAGATAGATGGTTGCAGAGTAAAACGCATAGATTATGCGCAATGATGGTAACAATAACGGTGTAGACATTAACATTTTTTTACTGTTCTCATTCCTTAAGAATGTTTTCTTTATCATATTCGTTGCTACTATATCGTGAGGTTTACCTAAATAAATCTCTACTCAAGTGCGGAGCTCTAACGTGCTTCTCCCCTCACGCGACCATCAGGTCAGATGAGGACTAACAATATTATACTATTGTCTATAGAATATTATATTTAATACGATGCTACGGTAGACCTTACGCTATGGTCAAAACGAGAAGTAGACCTCACGCTATATTTGAAACGGAAGGCAGACTTTACGCTACATTGACGTAGACCTCACGCTATAATCGAAACGGGAGGTAGACCTTATGTTTTATTAAGGAGACCTTACGCTATATTAACGTAGACCTCCAACTATGGTAGCACATAATATTCTTTTAAACTCAGTAACCCTTACCGTCTTAGTGGCTTTATTGCCTTGCTTTTTGTGAAATGTCATAAAGTTTCCTATGTCTTTAAAAGTATGAAAAATCTATTCGGTTAATTTGTATTTCCGCGCAAGAAATGCGATCCATTGACAGTAAATTGTAAGAGTCGAAGAACCTACCATACTAGAAAATGCTTGTTCGAGATTTGAACACTGATATCCACCCTTAGTAGGAAGGAAAACATTTCATAATAGGTTTATTTTTATTCCTTGATTCACATGGTTTCTTTTTTTCCAAATCAATATGGATTTTTTTCTAAATAAAAAAATAATTTTTTTTCTAAATCTTCCCGCGTGTATTTGATAAGTTCTCACTTTGTTAGCATGTGATTCGTGGAAGTAATTCGTTGAATATTGGTGAGAAGTGCTGAGTTGAACACTACAGGGAAAATATACATATCTCCATAAGTACATAACTTTCAATTTCGTTTTCTGAACGACTTAAGTTCAGGAAAAGAAAAAAAAAGAAAAAAAAAAAAGGAAAGAGAAACCAATAGAAAGACAAGAAAATAAGAATGCAAGAAAAATTAGCAACTTTAGGTAAGCAACTCAGTTGCAAGAACTACATTATGATTTGATTCATTTCCGACTCAAAAACAGGCCTATGAATAATGCAACAGGAGACTCTACGACCTAGATCGTTTATTTGAGCGCCAATACAGAGGTAACAGGCGTAAAAGAAAAAAGAAGGCAAATTAAAGAAGGTATCCAAAAAAAAAAAAAAATCCTACTAATATATGAAAAATAAAGAATAATTTCTGGTCAGCGTCTGGGTTCGAAATGCATTGTGGGATAAGAATTTGATAAGGAAAGCAAGGGAAAGCTTTTCTTAGAGGACGATCTGTAAAAACTTCTACAAAAACAGTTTTCCTTTAGTAAATGTTTTTCTCACTAGACGTCTCTTGTAATGTGGCCTAGAATTGAGATAAGTATTAACACTGAGCAAGAGAGAACCAAAGTTCCTGGGACATCTAATGAGGAAAGATGGCTTGGAGAACCTGATGCTAACAGGCGAGATAGAGGGAAAAAGAGACAGAGGAAAGCAGCGGATAACATATTTAAAAGACCTGAGCAGGTGGATGACAGAACAGGGGCTGAGAGACATTACAGGAGAAAGCGTGCTAAGAGCCACCAGGGATAGGGAGACGTGGAAGGCCATGATCGCCTACGCCATGAAGAAACAAGGTACATAAAAGGAGAAAAAACGCTGATATTGTTTAGCGCCATATCAAGCCCTATGTGTTATTTAATGCTGAAATCTATAGGATCTTTTGGATAAAAAAAATTGATAAATCTAATGTTACTTCGCAAGACACACTTTGGTAACAAATACAAGCTGCTTGGCAGGAGATACCATTAGATACATTGAAGAAGCTTGTGACGTCAATGTCTAACAGAATGAAGGCTGTTATCAAAGCAAAAGGCTATTATACTAAATATCAAATATATTTTGTAACAGGTATTTTTTTCTTGTTCAAGCATCTGTCGGTTCTCTATGCAGGCCCGGAATTTTTTCCCGTCTGAATATATCCTGCACATATATAAATCTACCAACCGCCCGTGTATTGAATAATGCTGCCACATCTGGTCGGGTGCCTTTGCTATTCTCCTCGGTGTTCTTGACAAAATACAACGGAGAATCTGTAATGTGATCGATACCGACTTGGCAGACCGGCTACAGTCACTCTCTCACCGTTGTGACGTGGCTTCCCTGTGCCTCTTCTATAAATACTCTCACGGCTTCTGCTCCAATGAACTTAGATCACTGGTGTGAATTTGCACGATATACTAGATTGGCAACTAGGTCCCACCCTTTTGCAGTGAAATAAAATGTAACTGCAATTTCTACTCCAACAGCTTCTTTTCTCGCACTTCCCGCCTGTGGAATTCGCTTCCACATATTTGCTTCCCCGACAGCTACAATCTCCAGGAGCTTAAATATAAAGTCAATAGACACCTCCTAACACACAAACTCGCACCCATTCTCTCAAACACTCTTCCTATGTACCTCCTTACCCATCTATCACACTCTTTCTGACATTTCCTATATGTAATCACTCTCTCAACACCTTCCCCTATGTAACCCCCTGCGCAATAGTGGCAGTGGAATGCCTTGCTTGGGGTGAAATGATTTTAAAAAGAAATTAAATAAAATTAATTTTATTGAAATTGTTTATTTTCTGTTTACATGCCTCATAAAAGATAAAATAGTTCTTGTCCTAATACTTCTGAACATTACTATATATGACTTTAATTCAAAAGAAAAAACAGGTAGGTAAATCCCAAAAACCCGATCCTAATTAATATTAATTCCATTAATCTTAAAACTGATCAAAGTGGAGGGATCAATGCAATTTATATTCAAATTACAGAGCCAAATATAAAATCAAATCAAATCCGATGTTCAAATTTCTCCGAGAAATTTCTAGCGTCATCAACAACAAATTTATTACAAAACGCCAAATAACAAAATGAACTAAGATATTTTACCTGTGGAAGGTTCAAAAAATTTTTTCATCACGGAAAATTAAATGGCTGGGATTAATAAGAAAGCAGAACGAAATCTACGTCTATTTTTATTTTTAGATTTTTTGAAAACCCCTACTCCTTAAGTGAGTCGATAGTTAAAAGTTGTAATTCAGCCTGGTCTGGTTAAATGAAATGGTAGAAGGAAGAATAAAAGGAAAAAAGTAAAAGGAGGAAGGGGTGAAGGAGGTGTAATTTCCTGTCAACCACTCCTGCCCCACTTTTATTTTTTTCCTTCATCGACGTAGGACAAGATGTATATTTATTAATATATATATATATATATATATACATATATATATATATATATATATATATATATATATATATATATATATATATATATATATATATATATATAATATATATATATATATATATATTTACATATATATATATATATATATATATATATATATATATATATAAATAAATATAAAAGAAGAAATTAAGGCAGACACGTAAATCGGAAGTTTCGGCCTATTTCTGGCGGACCATCACCAGCTTCCGTCTTTATTGTACAAAAGATTTTAAACGAATCTGTGTAAATTCGTGTAAAATCTTCTGTACAATAAAGACGTGTCTGCCTTAATTTATCTAATATTTGCTCTGTATGTATTTATATACATATATATATTTAGAGCTCTCTTAGAGAGTTATCCTACCACTTTATGTCCAGGATACTCCTTTGGATTCTGCTATATCTACACCACATGCTTGTATATATATATATATATATATATATATATATATATAAGTTAACCAAAAAAGTTCTGTCCATTTTTTGATTAGTCATTGAATCAAGTTGAAATATATGCGAAATGTGTGTAGCAGTTGTTTTCAAATTCGGACAGCCGGAAGTAGGACCATCAGACGTTATAGAAAACACGTGTAACGTGCCCGTCCATCGGGCAGCTGTGAGAAGGATGGAAGTGTCTCGAGATCTCAGTCGGAGCTGTTTGCTTTACGACTTCAAAGTGGCCTTATAAGTGGCTGCCTTTGTGGATAGTGATGTAGATGAATATACTACAAGGCGTTGGTTTCGAAAATTCAATTCGGGAGATTTGTCTCTCCATGATGAGCCTCGCAGTGGACGACCACAGGTTTTGAATGACGGAGTTCTGAATGCGGCCATTGAAGAGGACACTTACAAGACAGTTCAACGTTTCCGATGAAACAGTTAGACTTCACCTGCACCGCCTAGGTAAGACGTACAAACTGAGCAAGTGGGTTCCGCAAACGACGTTGAAGGTCCACAAGGGACAACGAGTGGCAACCTGCGATTCGCTACTTTCTCGCCACCGTACTTCATCCTTATTCAATCGAGTGCTTACCAGTGATGAAACTTGGGTTCCATACGAAACTCCCAAGCCTTCCAGACATTGGTTGTCTCCTCAGGTTGCTTTCCCTCACACCGCAAGACCGCCTATGCATCCACGAAAGATTATGCTTTGCGTCTGGTGGACAGGTCGTCAAGTGGTTCATCATGAACTGCTACCAAGGGGCCAAACGGTCACTGGAGACCTATACTTGTGGCAAATGAAACGTGTGCAACAGACATTGCGCCAGAAGGAGCCAACATTGGTGAATCACAAAGTGTGCTTTTTTTCCATGACAACGCCAGGCCGCATGTCGGGCTAGTGGTCAGGGATACCATACAACAACTTGGGTGGGAGACTTTGTGCAATCCAATTTATTCACCTGACCTTGCGCCATCTGATTACCACCTCTTCCACTTCCTGGATAATCATCTTCGGGGGAAATCCTTCACCAATGAAGCAGACTTGCGCAAAGCCCGCACAGACTTTGCGTCAACACCCACCCGAGTTCTATCGCAAAGGGCATTGAACAGCTGGAAACACGTTGGCAGAAGGTGCTGGATGACGATGGCGATTACTTCGAAGACTAAATATAAGTTCCACATACAGTGAATCAATTTGTTTTTTCCTTTTCAAAAGGACAAAACTTTTTGGTTGCCATGTATGTATATATATATATATATATATATGTGTGTGTGTGTGTGCGTGTGTGTGTGTGTGTGTGTGTGTGGAAGGTGTAACGGAACAGCGTTTGTATATGAATAAAGTATTAAACATATTTTGGCAAAAAATGTTCCCTCTTCTACAATTATATTAATTTAATTTTTCTCTTAGTTACCGTGTTCCATCAGAACGTTGGCGATCATGGTCCTCCACATCTTATTTCTTGTTGCTCTTAATACATTTTGTGTTGTTATTTCTCCAAAACTCTGCGCTACAATCCATTTGCTTAAGCCAACCAAGTATGTCACACGATGTATTCATTTTTTTTTGTTTAATTTAAAATTCATGGTTTTAATTTATAACTTTTAAAAACTTTACTATGTATGCCTTGATTTTAATTTTCTTCAAGGTGTGTCTTTGCTTAAAATGTTGGGAAACTCTGATCTACACCGTCATAAAATTCGGACAAGATAAAAATATTTAAGTGTTCTAAATTTAATCCAGCTAGCACCATTTCTGTCACAGTTAGTCAATTTTTAGTGTTTAGTTAGTCAATTAAATGCCATACGTGAAACACGCTTTGGGAGATCATGCTTTGAAAGAGACATGACTGACTGGGCAGAAGATTATCCCGGAGTAGGTTGCCATTGCATTCTGCGGTAGACTGGTTGCCGACCAAGGCTATAGAACCCAATCTATCCTGTTATTTGACTCATAGCTAAAGGGAAAAGAAATCTATTATATTATTATGTAGTAATTAGTGGGGGATCGGTTTCCTTTTGTTATGAAGTAATAAACTGATCCCCCACTTTATGACCAATATAAGCCTTAATCATTATTCCAACTATTATATTCAGTCAGTCAGTTAAGTGCCATACGTGAAACACGCTTTAGGAGATCATGCTTCGAAAGAGACATGACTGACTGGGCAGAAGATTATCCCGCTGTAGGTTGCCATTGCTTTCTGCGATAAACTGGTTAACAGCCAAAGCTATAGAACCCAATATGTCTTATTATTTAACCCATAATTGGAGGGAAGAGAATTAATATCTTTCCCAAGGGTATTTGCGCACGAGACATTTTTTTTAAAAAGAAGTCGCTTTTGACATTAAGAATGTAACCTTTTATATATATGCACGATAACAAAAAAACAACTGACAAATATAGATACGAGGCTGATGCCGCAACTGTGAGATATATTTGGCGAAAACTGTAAATGTCAGATCTAGTCAGAAGAGACAGGGTTGATAATAAACGCTGGCCTTAAGGTCCATTCGTTATGCCTAGAGATTGAGAGGAAGAACACCCAAAAATGGCAGTGGATTTTACTAATGAAGTAAAAAAAAGTGTTACTTTAAATGACAATAATCAAACGTACCCTGAACAAATTAGGCTTGCATGGCAAACGACTACATCTAAATCCACTACTAAACTCGAGGGACAAATAGGCTCGTTTAACGTTTGCACAGGATAGCATATATATATATATATATATATATATATATATATATATAGATAGAGAGAGAGAGAGAGAGAGAGAGAGAGAGAGAGAGACTGAAAGAGAGAGAAAGAGGATAACATATTCTAGTAAAAAATTAAGTTATTTGGGTGTGATGGAATCAGATGTTGTTGGCTTCATTGTTATACCTAAAAAACAAAAGTATTTGGTGTCAAATTAAGCTTGTCCTTGGTATGACGATAAACTCCATCCGGCAACATTGCATTTTCATAATAAATAAAATACCAGCAATATAATACATTTTTGGGTCCTGGGTATGACGGTAAACTGCACCCGGCAGCAAGGCCTCCGATTCGGAGGTTGTAAGCAGCATGGAACAACTGCTTAATTGATATCGTTTCCAGGTTCACCCTGATCCGGACTGGTAGCACTTGTTAGGGTCCCAACTATGGGCAAATAGTTAACCCCCAAACTTGGGTCGAAACACTATGAAAATATAAAAATAGACTTTTATAGAAAAATATATATTTTTGAAGTAAAAAAAAAAAATTGCCAGTAATACATTTTTGAGTACAAAACTAGAATATATCTTCAGTTTCTAAAATAATTGTTTATCAATATCTGATTAAATCAAACTTCTTACAATAATCAAACATTAAAATATACCTTAAATCCCCACCTTGTTGGCTCTAGACAACCCACAGAGGTGTTGATATGTCGTTAAACAAAAGTCAAAATCTAAAATAAAAAAGGATAAAAATAAAAATATTCATTAAAATCTGACTAAATCAACCTTCTCACTATAACTGAACATAAAAAAGCAAATTAAAACCCCACCATTTTGGCATTAAACAACCTAGAGAGGCATTGATATGCCGTTAAACAAAACTCATATACATTTTTGTTAATCAAAAAAGCTTAGAATCAGTCCATTTTTCTTTGATAAATTTTTAATGCTTCAAAGAAACTTAAATTTCGGCATCAAATAACCCACAAAGGTGTTGATATGCCGCTAATCAAACAAGTAAGTAAAAAGTGATTCCGGTTTAAATAACCCAAAAACGGCTGAGAAGCTGTAAAAGAAATAAATAATTAATGAGAGTTAAGCTCTAGATATGCAAATTTTTTTTTTAATCATCTCACCCCAAGCAAGGCATTCCACTGCCACTATTGCGCATGGGGCTACATAGGGGAAGGTAAAGAGAAGGAGTGGTTAAACATAGGGAATGTCAGGAGGAAGGTGACAGATGAGTAAGGATAGCGAGGATGAGGGTTGGGCAGATGGGAAGAGTGTTTTTTTTTAATCATCTCACCCCAAGCAAGGCATTCCACTGCCACTATTGCGCATGGGGCTACATAGGGGAAGGTAAAGAGAAGGAGTGGTTAAACATAGGGAATGTCAGGAGGAAGGTGACAGATGAGTAAGGATAGCGAGGATGAGGGTTGGGCAGATGGGAAGAGTGTTTTTTTTTAATCATCTCACCCCAAGCAAGGCATTCCACTGCCACTAATGCTCATGCGGCTACATAGGGGAAGGTAAAGAGAAGGAGTGGTTAAACATAGTGAATGTTAGGAGGAAGGTGACAGATGAGTAAGGATACCGAGGATGAGGGTTAGGCAGATGGGAAGAGTGCTTGATAGAATGGGAGCAGGTTAGTGTGTTAGGAGTTGTCTATTGACCTTACATTTAAACTCCTGGAGATTGTAGCCGTCGGGGAAGCAAGAAGAGAATTCCACAATTGGGAAGTGCGAGGAAAGAAACTGTTGGAGTAGAAGTTACGGCTGCTTTTTATCGGTTTCACTGTAAAAGGGTGGGATCTAGTTGCTAATCTAGTATCTCGTTCAAATTCGTATTTAGGGGGCACCAGTGATCTAAGTTCATCGGAGCAGAAGCCGTGAAAGTATTTATAGAAGAGACACAGGGAAGCCACCTCGCGCCGGTGGGAGAGAGACTGCAGGCAGTCTGCCAAGTCGGTATCTATCACATTACAGACCCTCCTCTGAACCTTATCGAGAAGCCCGAGGAGAACAGCAGGGGCACCCGACCAGATATGGCAGCAGTATTCAATGCACGGGCGGATGGTAGATTTGTAAATGTGCAGGATAGATTTAGACAGAAAAAACTTCCTGGCCCTACACAGAGAACCGACTTTCATAGCAGCGGATTTAGCAATGGATTCGATATAGTCATTCCATTTGAGGTCCGCTGAAAGTGTGAGACCAAGAAGGCGTTGTGTTTTACTCTCTGGGAGGCAAGCCTGGTCCATGCTAATGGGAGGTAGGTGATATTGTCGATGATGGTTAATTGAGAGTAGCTTCGTTTTAGAAGCATTAAAATTTACGAGCCAATACCACCTGTTCAACACAGGTGAACTGCATTTTATCGAGTTATGAATAGTGAAAATGGAGAACAAAAAGTCCTTATAATAATGCACAAGAACATTCCACAACTTAAACAATTTTAACGATAAAAAGGACGTCCTCGAGTAGCCAAATATATCACTGGATATAAGTCCAATGAAGCGCTTGCGTAGTTATATACTTAAAAGTCCAAAATAAAAACGACAGATAACGAACCCGAGATAATTGAAAAACTTACATTGGAAGTGGAATAACATGTTTGGCGCAACATTTATTGATATTAACGAAATTTTACCTACAGCATTTGATAAATCTTAAGGATGAAGACTTTTTCTTTTTAATTTCTGTAATATCGAATTAATTAATAAAATAAATCCCGTTCCATTCATTAGAAATTGTTTTGTTTCCGTTAGAATGTGAAACAAAGCAGATATCCTTTTTTAGAATCCTGTCAGTGAACGAATGTATTTCTAATAAGATTTCTCGGAATAAACACAACATCTGCTCCACTTTTAACTATCCACTAAAAATAACGTTTAAGTAATAATGTAATATAATAATCTGGCCCGACCCAAGAAGGCCGATGAAGCGTGGGTGTTTTCGGTCATTGAAAGCAGCGGATGTCATTTTGACCCTATTTCCGGCAGAGCGGAAATAGCTCAGAGCAAACAGACAGGGTCTCTGAGAATTTACGTAGGCGTCGCGTGATCAAGGCAAAACCGGAAGAAACGAGTCCCCGGTTTTGGAAGATATATAAAGACTGCGAAAACACAGATAAGTCAGTCTCCAGAAGTCGACAGTAGAAGAGAAGTCGAAGCCAGTCAGTCTTAACAGTCTCCAGAAGTCGACAGTAGAAGAGAAGAGAAGTCGAAGAGTAGAAGAAGAGTGACAGTCAGCCTCGACAGAAGTTAGTCTTGACAGACAGACAAGTCTCGAGAAGTCGAAGAAGAAGCTAGACGAGTAAGAGAGAGGCTACATTTCCGTCGAACCCCCCGTCACCACGTCGAACCCCATGTCAACCCTTAGAAGAGCGCTCTCTCACTCTCGTAAAAATATCACTGATATATTTTTATATACACCTGTGTTTGTTATTTATGGATATATAACAATAAAGTCTGTCGGGGTAATAAATGAAAAATCCAGCCTTTTCTTTAGGAATTTTTTTTTTTTTAAGTTAGGATATGAAATTGAGATGATATGCTTATTTCGAAAGTCGGAAAAAAATCTTTGTTTAAAGGTAGCATCCAGAATTTGGTTGGACATCGACGTACACTGTAGCCGAGAGGTCAAAGCACGCCAGACCTGGTGACGATTTTCCTTAGGGGAAATCCTGCCATATTTTTAATAAGATTACTCAGAATATTCAGGACGTTTAATATATAAACACAACATCTGCTCCACTTTTAACTATCCACTAAAAATAACGTTTAATTCATAAAATCTGTCGGGTTAATAAATGAAATCCAGCCTTTTTTTTAGAAATTGCCTTTTCTTTACGTTAGGATATGAAACTTAGCAGATGTGCCATGTCGATAGTCGGAGAAAAATCTATGTTTAGAGGCAGTATTCAGTATTCAATTTGGACACCGGAGCACTCTGTAGCCGAGAGGTCAAAACACGTCAAATCTAGTGACGGTTTTCCTTAGAGGAAACCAGGCTTGAATCCTGCCAGTGAGCGAACGTATTTTTAATAAGAATACTCGGAATATTCAGGACGTTTAATAAATAAACACAACATCTGCTCCAATTTTAACTATCCACTAAAAATAACGTTTAAGTAATAAAATCTGTTGGGTTAATAAATGAAATCCAGCTTTCTCTTTAGAAATTACATTATTTTTTTTTTTACGTTAGCAGATATGCTTATTTAGAGAGTCGAGGAAAAAATCTATGTTTAAAAGCAATATTCAGACTTTGGTTAGAGATCGGCGCACTCTGTAGCCGAGAGATCAAAGCACACCAGACCGAGTGACGATTTTCCTTATGGGAAACCAGGCTTGAATCCTGCCAGAAAGCGAAGGTATTTCTAATAAGATTATTCGGAATATTAAGGACGTTTAATAAATAAAATCACATCACATAAAGTATAAGTAATAAAAATATTTCTATCTTTAATATATATATATATACACTCTCACACCCTGATTGAGCACTCTGGAAGAATGGTACACTTTGAAAAACAGTAGCTACTCTGGCATCTACGCATCGTTCATTCAGCAATGAATTAGAACACTCCCAGCTATGATAAATTGGAGCAGATGTTGTGTTTATAATGATAATATACACGCTAAAAAGTCTGCCTCCTACCGAGCGCCGTAGCTCAGAGGTAGAATCGCCGACTAACGCCAATTCGGTCGGGTTTTAATCCTGGCTAAAAAGCAATCGGCTGTCTAACCGTACTGATGAGCTGTGATACAGTGAAACAGATCTGTCTGCGGATGACTATATATATATATATATATATATATATATATATAAGGGGGTGCGATATTCGCAATTGTGTATATTTAATTTCGCGCGTGCTCGTTGTTCTTGATTTGGTCAACTGATAGAGTCACCGTTTCTTAGTAAAAGAGCACCATGACGAAATTCGTTCCGTCAGAATGTTTGGAAACGGTATGCAGTAATGCATGGCAGTCATCCGATAGGCCGAATACGAACATTTCAGAGTGTTGAGTGTCAATCTGAGGACAGCGCCGAGGAATCAGAAAAAGTTGGATGATATAACCAGTCAATATATTGGTGTTTGGAGTGATCTCTAGTTATAGTGACATTATACCTCCATTCATCTTCCTACAGGGCCTCACACTCAACACAGTAGCCCACATCAAATGCCTTGAGGGGGTAGTGTTTCACGAGGTAAAGAATGTTGCTACGGGAAGACCTATGTGTGATGAAAGGATGCTGTTATAGAAACCTATAAAAATCGGGCCTCACACTCAACACAGTAGCCCACATCAAATGCCTTGAGGGGGTAGTGTTTCACGAGGTAAAGAATGTTGCTACGGGAAGCCCTATGTGTGATGACAGGATGCTGTTATAGAAACCTATAAAAATCGGGACTCACACTCAACACAGTAGCCCACATCAAATGCCTTGAGGGGGTAGTGTTTCACGAGGTAAAGAATGTTGCTACGGGAAGACCTATGTGTGATGACAGGATGCTGTTACAGAAACCTATAAAAATCGGGACTCACACTCAACACAGTAGCCCACATCAAATGCCTTGAGGGGGTAGTGTTTCATGAGGTAAAGAATGTTGCTACGGGAAGACCTATGTGTGATGACAGGATGCTGTTATAGAAACCTATAAAAATCGGGCCTCACACTCAACACAGTAGCCCACATCAAATGCCTTGAAGAGGTAGTGTTTCATGAGGTAAAGAATGTTGCTACGGGAAGACCTATGTGTGATGACAGGATGCTGTTATAGAAACCTATAAAAATCGGGCCTCACACTCAACACAGTAGCCCACATCAAATGCCTTGAGGGGGTAGTGTTTCACGAGGTAAAGAATGTTGCTACGGGAAGACCTATGTATGATAACAGGATGCTGTTATAGAAACCTATAAAAATCGGGCTCTCACACTCAACACAGTAGCCCACATCAAATGCCTTGAGGGGGTAGTGTTTCAAGGGAGGAAAGAATGTTGCTATGGGAAGACCTATGTGTGATGACAGGATGCTGTTATAGAAACCTATAAAATCGGGCCTCACACTCAACACAGTAGCCCACTCTTCAAATGCCTTGAAGGGGTAGTGCTTCGAAGGAGGTAAAGAATGTTGCTACGGAAGACCTATGTGTGATAACAGGATGTTGCCATAGAAACCTATAAAAATCGGGCCTCACACTCAACACAGTAGCCCACATCAAATGCCTTGAGGGGGTAGTGTTTCATGAGGTAAAGAATGTTGCTACGGGAAGACCTATGTAAGATGACAGGATGCTGTTATAGAAACCTATAAAAATCGGGTTTCACACTCAACACAGTAGCCCACATCAAATGCCTTGAAGGGGTAGCGTGTTTCATGAGGTAAAGAATGTTGCTAAGGAAGACCTATGTGTGAT
This sequence comes from Ascarosepion bandense, assembly GCA_037127315.1. Lineage (NCBI taxonomy): Eukaryota > Metazoa > Mollusca > Cephalopoda > Sepiida > Sepiidae > Ascarosepion > Ascarosepion bandense. The sequence goes on along the minus strand of JBBBDQ010002790.1, from coordinate 68,514 downwards.
GACAGGATGCTGTTATAGAAACCCATAAAAATCGGGCCTCACACTCAAAACAGTAGCCCACATCAAATGCCTTGAGGGGTAGTGTTTCAAGTGAGGTAAAGAATGTTGCTACGGGAAGACCTATGTGTGATAACAGGATGCTGTTATAGAAACCTATAAAAAATCAGCCTCACACTCAACACAGTAGCCCACATCAAATGCCTTGAAGGGGTAGTGTTTCACGAGGTAAAGAATGTTGCTACGGGAAGACCTATGTGTGATGACAGGATGCTACATAGAAACCTATAAAAATCGGGCCTCACACTCAACACAGTAGCCCACATCAAATGCCTTGAGGGGGTAGTGTTTCACGAGTGTAAAGAATGTTGCTACGGGAAGACCTATGTGTGATAACAGGATGCTGTTATAGAAACCTATAAAAATCGGGCCTCACACTCAACACAGTAGCCCACATCAAATGCCTTGAAGGGGAAGTGTTTCACGAGGTAAAGAATGTTGCTACGGGAAGACTTATGTGATGACAGGATGCTGTTATAGAAACCTATAAAAAATTGGCTCTCACATCGCCAATACAGTAGCCCACATCAAATGCCTTGAGGGGGTAGTGTTTCATGAGGTAAAGAACAAGCACATGGAAGACCTCCATGTGTGATAACAGGACAGTTGTTATAGAAACCTATAAAAATCGGGCCTCAGCACTAACACAGTAGCCCACATCAAATGCCTTGAAGGGGTAGTGTTTCATGAGGTAAAGAATACAGCATGTGGGAAGACCATGTGTGATGACAGGATGCTGCTATAGAAACCTATAAAAATTTGGGCCTCACACTCAACACAGTAGCCCACATCAAATGCCTTGAGGGGGTAGTGTTTCACGAGGTAAAGAATGTTGCTACGGGAAGCCCTATGTGTGAGAACAGGATGCTGTTATAGAAACCTATAAAAAATCAGCCTCACACTCAACACAGTAGCCCACATCAAATGCCCTGAGGGGGTAGTGTTTCATGAGGTAAGAATGTTGCTACGGAAGACCTATGTGTGGGATGGACAGGATGCTGTTATAGAAACCTATAAAAATTGGCCTACACTCAATTACAGTAGCCCACATCAAATGCCTTGAAGGGGTAGTGTTTCACGAGGTAAAGAATGTTGCTACGGGGAAGACCTATGTGTGATGACAGGATGCTGTTATAGAAACCTATAAAAATCGGGCCTCACACTCAACACAGTAGCCCACATCAAATGCCTTGGAGGGGGTAGTGTTTCCGCCGAGGTAAAGAATGTTGCTACGGGAAGCCCTATGTGTGATAACAGATGCTGTTATAGAAACCTATAAAAATCGGGCCTCACACTCAACACAGTAGCCCACATCAAAATGCCTTGAAGGGGTAGTGTTTCACGAGGTAAAGAATGTTGCTACGGGAAGACTCATGTGTGATGACAGGATGCTGTTATAGAAACCTATAAAAAAATCGGGCCTCACACTCAACACAGTAGCCCACATCAAATGCCTTGAAGGGGTAGTGTTTCACGAGGTAAAGAACGTCACATGGGAAGCCCTATGTGATAACAGGATGCTGTTATAGAAACCTATAAAAATTCTGGCTCTCACACTCAACACAGTAGCCCACATCAAATGCCTTGAGGGGGTAGTAAGCCATGAGGTAAAGAATGCTACGGGAAGACCTATGTGTGATGTACAGGATGCTGTTATAGAAACCTATAAAAATCGGGCCTCACACTCAACACAGTAGCCCACATCAAATGCCTTGAAGGGGTAGTGTTTCATGAGGTAAAGAATGTTGCTACGGGAAGACCTATGTGTGATAACAGGATGCTGCTATAGAAACCTATAAAAAATCACCACACTCAACACAGTAGCCCACATCAAATGCCTTGAGGGGGTAGTGTTTCATGAGTGTAAAGAATGTTGCTACGGGAAGACCTATGTGTGATGACAGGATGCTGTTATAGAACCATAAAAAAATCGGGCCTCACACTCAACACAGTAGCCCACATCAAATGCCTTGAAGGGTAGTGTTTCATGAGGTAAGAATGTTGTACATGTGGGAAGACCTATGTGATGACAGGATGCTGTTATAGAAACCTATAAAAATCGGGCCTCACACCCAAAACAGTAGCCCACATCAAATGCCTTGAGGGGGTAGTGTTTCATGAGGTAAAGAATGTTGCTACGGGAAGACCTATGTGTGATAACAGGATGCTGTTATAGAAACCTAGTAAAAATCAAGCCCACACTCAACACAGTAGCCCACATCAAATGCCTTGAAGGGGTAGTGTTTCACGAGGTAAAGAATGTTGCTACGGGAAGACCTATGTGATGACAGGATGCTGTTATAGAAACCTATAAAAATCGGGCCTCACACTCAACACAGTAGCCCACATCAAAATGCCTTGAGGGGTAGTGTTTCACGAGGTAAAGAATGTTGCTACGGGAAGCTCCCATGTGTGATAACAGGATGCTGTTATAGAAACCTATATAAAAATCGGGCCTCACACCAACACAGTAGCCCACATCAAATGCCTTGAGGGGGTAGTGTTTCATGAGGTAAAGAATGTTGCTACGGGAAGACCTATGTGTGATGACAGGATGCTGTTATAGAAACCTATAAAAATCGGGCCTCGATAACACAGTAGCCCACATCAAATGCCTTGAAGGGGTAGTGTTTCACGAGGTAAAGAATGTTGCTACGGGAAGACCTATGTGTGATGACAGGATGCTGTTATAGAAACCTATAAAAATCGGGCCTCACACTCAACACAGTAGCCTACATCAAATGCCTTGAGGGGGTAGTGTTTCACGAGGTAAAGAATGTTGCTATGGAAGCCCTATGTGTGATACAACAGGATGCTGTTATAGAAACCCATAAAAATCGGGCCTCACACTCAACACAGTAGCCCACATCAAATGCCTTGAAGGGGTAGTGTTTCACGAGTGTGGGAAGAATGTTGCCAAGGGAAGACCCATGTGTGATGACAGGATGCTGTTATAGAAACCTAGAGCAAAATCGGGCCTCACACTCAACACAGTAGCCCACATCAAATGCCTTGAAGGGGTAGTGTTTCATGAGGTAAAGAATGTTGCTACGGGAAGCCCTATGTGTGATAACAGGATGCTGTTATAGAAACCTATAAAAATCGGGCCTCACACTCAACACAGTAGCCAACATCAAATGCCTTGGAAGGGGTAGTGTTTCACGAGGTAAAGAATGTTGCTACGGGAAGACCTAATGTATGTGTGATGACAGGATGCTGTTATAGAAACCTATAAAAATCGGGCCTCACACTCAACACAGTAGCCCACATCAAATGCCTTGAGGGGTAGTGTGTTTCACGAGGAAGAATGTTGCTACGGAAGCTCCTATGTGTGATGACAGGATGCTGTTATAGAAACCTATAAAAATCGGGCCTCACACTCAACACAGTAGCCCACATCAAATGCCTTGAGGGGGTAGTGTTTCACGAGGTAAAGAATGTTGCTATGGGAAGACCTATGTGTGATGACAGGATGCTGTTATAGAAACCTATAACTTCTGGCCTCACACTCAACACAGTAGCCCACATCAAATGCCTTGAAAGGTGTGTTTCACGAGGAAAAGAATGTTGGGCGGGGAAGACTCATGTGTGATGACAGGATGCTGTTATAGAAACCTATAAAAATCGGGCCTCACACTCAACACAGTAGCCCACATCAAATGCCTTGAAGGGGTAGTGTTTCACGAGGAAAGAATGATGCTACGGGAAGACCTATGTGTGATGACAGGATGCTGTTATAGAAACCTATAAAATCGGGCCTCACACTCAACACAGTAGCCCACATCAAATGCCTTGAGGGGGGTAGTGTTTCTCACGAGGTAAAGAATGTTGCTACGGGAAGCCCTATGTGTGATGACAGGATGCTTTGTTATAGAAACCTATAAAAATCGGGCCTCACACTCAACACAGTAGCCCACATCAAATGCCTTGAGGGGGTAGTAAGCCACGAGGTAAAGAATGTTGCTACGGGAAGCCCTATGTGTGATAACAGGATGCTGTTATAGAAACCTATAAAAAATCAACACCTCACACTAAACACAGTAGCCCACATCAAATGCCTTGAAGGGGTAGTGTTTCTACGAGGTAAAGAATGTTGCTACGGGAAGACCTTATGATGACAGGATGCTACAGAAACCTATAAAAATCGGGCCTCACACTCAACACAGTAGCCCACATCAAATGCCTTGAAGGGTAGTGTTTCACGAGGTAAAGAATGTTGCTACGGGAAGACCCAGACACAGGATGCTGTTATAGAAACCTATAAAAATCGGGCCTCACACTCAATACAGTAGCCCACATCAAATGCCTTGAAGGGGTAGTGTTTCACGAGGAAAAGAATGATGCTACGGGAAGACTTGCAAGATGACAGGATGCTGTTATAGAAACCTATAAAAATCGGGCCTCACACTACAATACAGTAGCCCACATCAAATGCCTTGGAGGGGTAGTGTTTCACGAGGTAAAGAATGTTGCTACGGGAAGACCTATGTGTGATGACAGATGCTGTTATAGAAACCTATAAAAATCGGGCCTCACACTCAACACAGTAGCCCACATCAAATGCCTTTGTATGGGGGTGTTTCACGAGGAAAAGAATGTTGCTACGGGAAGACCTATGTGTGATGACAGGATGCTGTTATAGAAACCTATAAAAATCGGGCCTCAGCACTAACACAGTAGCCCACATCAAATGCCTTGAAGGGGTAGTGTTTCACGAGGTAAAGAATGTTGCTATGGAAGCCCTTTGCCAAGGGGGACAGACAGGATGCTGTTATAGAAACCTATAAAAATCGGGCCTCACACTCAACACAGTAGCCCACATCAAAATGCCTTGAAGGGTAGGGGAGCCACGAGGTAAAGAATGTTGCTACGGGAAGACCTATGTGTGATGACAGGATGCTGTTATAGAAACCTATAAATCAAGCCTCACACTCAACACAGTAGCCCACATCAAATGCCTTGAAGGGGTAGTGTTTCACGAGGTAAAGAATGTTGCTACGGGAAGCCCTGTGTGTGATGACAGGATGCTGTTATAGAAACCTATAAAAATCGGGCCTCACACTAACACAGTAGCCCACATCAAATGCCTTGAGGGGGTAGTGTTTCATGAGGTAAAGAATGTTGCTACGGGAAGACCTTATGTGTGATGACAGGATGCTGTTATAGAAACCTATAAAAATCGGGCCTCACACTCAACACAGTAGCCCACATCAAATGCCTTGAGGGGGTAGTGTTTCATGAGGTAAAGAATGTTGCTATGGGAAGACCTATGTGTGATGACAGGATGCTGTTATAGAAACCTATAAAAATCGGAATGTCTTTAATATGGCAACAAAGATAAAGGAAACAGTTCGAACAATGTAAAAAGTGAAAGTGGGGTAAATCATACTATATACATATATATATATATATATATAGTACTGTGTAAATGTATTAGGACAAGAAATATTTTATATTTGATGCCAGTTGCAATCCTAATTGTTCATCCAACGTCTCTTGAAGCATTTATTCTGCTACCTTTGGCATTGTGGGCTGCTTAGAAATAAATCATTTGCCAAATTAAAAAAATAAAGACACTTGCATGAACTACTCGAGGTCAGACACCTAAATATTATCATAATAAAGTTTAAAAAGGAACCTTTAAACCATGTTGATACTATTTACATCTCAATTCGTGAGAAAGGAATAAGAAAAAAGTCATTCATATCCAAGGATAATAGAATAATGTATAGTTTCAAAATAGCTTGTTTAATAAAAACTAGACATATTAAATATAACTAATTTTTAATACATTTCTTTTACAACTAGTTTTAAATAATCAATATTTATTAGCAATGTCAGTGAGGTTTTTAGGAAAATCACCCCTATCTTAATACTTTTGAACACTACCGGTAGTGTGCAAAAGTGTTAGGACAGAGGTGATGTTAAAATTTAATTTGATGCCTCATAAAAGATAAAACAGTTCTTGTCCTAATACTTTTGCACAGTACTGTATATATATATATATATATATATATATATATATATATATACCACATACTTACTACCCAGGTCTCCTCCACTCAGGTTTTTTCATTTGTTAGCAATGACCACTTTTTTTTAACTACCGTCTGCTGGTTCAGGCCACCCCTATCTGGCTAGTGTTTATATATATATATATATATATATATATATATATATATATATATATATATATCAGATCATTGCAAAACTTTTTGACTGATTCTCATGTGCCGATTTCTGGTGTGTTCGATATTAAACTTTTGCACTATATAGGCACCCCGAGATAGAATATAGGTGTGGTAAGCTTGTCTCGCTAGAATCATTACAGTTGAGTAGTGAGTTCGATCCTCACTGGGTGTCCCATACATTCGGACTTGTGCCACATCTAAGCTGCGCTCGAAAATCAACATTCGGTTGTCATGTAGACTTTGATAAATGTTAAAGTTTCCTTCAGGAAGCTTCCAGCTTATATCCTATAACCTTCGGAGTGTAGTAAGCCTCGGAAACGCACGCAAAATCAAAGTTTACTTGGATCCTGATCCCAACTTTTTAGACGGTCGAAATCAGCTTGGCAGATTTATATCAAGATGAATTCAACATCTAAGATCAGCCATGATCAAGGCAAATTTCCGACGTCGATGAAAAAGGTCTGCCTGCGATCGTGGAGAATGGACTGATGATGTCAACGGAAGAAATTGATAAGAGTTCAACAATTGCTAGTTTTTCGCAATTTGAAAGGGATTTAGGCTTAAAAAAGTAACAGCTAATTTTGTCAAATAGAATTTTTCAGGACGACAAGGCAAGAGTGCATGTTGCAAAAAAGACCTTGCAGTAGAGTTGAAATTGAAAGCAATTCATCTCCCAATGTGTTCCCCTGACTTGGCTCGTTCGAATTATCATTTATTCTCTACAGAACAATTTAAATGAACTTAAAACGAACTCTGCGTTGTGGTGCAGTGGTTATCGGCTCGAAACGAAAAATCGGGGAGCCGAGTTCGAATTCCAATTGAATTCATTACATTCACTTAGGCACAAATATCTCTGGGAAAAGTATTAATCTCTTTCCCTCCAGCTGATCCAATAGAGAGCTTAATGTAAATTTAATTTACAAAGCAAATATTTATTATATATATAATTGCAATATTTTACAATTGGAGAATAGACATTTCTACAGAGAAATTCCAAAGCTAACTAATTCATTTCTTTGAGAGAATGAAATTGATTAGCAAGTGTCAATAAAAAAATAGTTTTTCATTTTCTTTAATACGGGTTTAACTAAATCCCGTCTTATATTCTGCCGCATTCCTGGTAGCGATGAATTTAATTTAATCTTTTATTTTTAACACGCTGTTGGTCTTCCTTGCAATTTGATTGTTATATTAATTTTTAATCAAAGTTTATTGATACGAGTTAGAATATAATTTAATAAATATGATGCCCCTCAAGTTTATTCTACTGGTTAATCTTGAAGTGTCGTTCTGTCAACTAGGCATAAATGCTAACGCTTCAACCCTTTCCCCTAATCTTCACCTCTTTCCTTTTTTCAAACAAAACATTACTACCGGTCACACAATAATTTCTTCATTATGTCTCTGAAGCTGATGAAGCAGGCTTTTTTGAGCCCTTAGATATGGCTGTTCTCCAAATGTAAAATATAGAATTTATATATATAGTAATCTGTAGACAGATCTGTTTCGTTGTAGCACAGCTCATCGGTACGGTTTGATATCCGATTGCTTTTTACCTAGGATTAAAAACCCAACTGAATTGGCGTCAGTCGGCGATTCTACCGCTAAGCTATGGGCTCTCGGTAGAAGGAAGCAGACTTTTAGCGTGTGATATAACATTTATACAGACGCCAATAGATGAGGGTGTTTTAATTCATTAGCGAATGAACGATATATATATATATATATATATATATATATATATATATATATATATATATGGTAGACTTTAAAAAACAGTAGCTACTCAAGCATCTACTTATCGTTCATTCAGTAATGAATTTGAACACTCTCAGTTACTGGCGTATGTTACATTGTATATAACACGCTAAAGTCTGCTTTCCTCTAGCTAGGGCCCATAGGTGAGAGGTAGAATCGCAACTGAAGTCAATTCGGTCGGGTTTCAGTCCTGGCTAGAAGCAATTGGATGTCTAACCGTACTGATGAGCTGTGATACATCGAAACAGATCCTCCTGAGATGAATATATATATATATATATGTGTGTGTGTGTGTGTGTGTGTGTGTGTGTGTGTGTGTGTGTGTGTGTGTGTGTGTGTGTGAGACTGGGTTTCTCGCTCCTGCAATCGTCAGAATAACTGATTATTTTTTTAAAAAATTGGCTATATGTAGGGCTGCGTATAATGGTGTATTTTTGTGGAAGTGGAAGGAAAATTTGTCGTCGCGACAGACGCAGACATATATAAACATTTGCACACCCACTGATGTGCGGAAAACCACTCACACACGCGCGTGCGTCCACCGGGGCTCACACAAACATATATTCGAACCGCATGAGGCTTGTCATATATATGTATATGTGTGTCGTTGCGCACATACATACGCATTTGGTTGGTGTATTCAAATAGTGTAGCGATGTCAACGCGCGGACATTTGTAGATTTCTCGTACGTGCATATGTACGTATGATTGGGTCTGTGTGAAAGTAAGTAACGCGCATATATAATATATAAATAACATAATATATATATATATATATATATATATATATATATATACACTTTTCACACACACACACATGTATATATATATATATATATATATATATATATATAAAGAGAGAGGGAGAGTGCTCAAGAGAGAAAGATAGAGAGATTCCGCGTAACTACACATAAGTATCAGCATATAGTGTGTTTATTAGTTGCTTTAACTTGCTTATTATTTGGATTTTTTTTTTCACTTGCGATAATATGTGTTTACGGTGTTATTAATATTTTATATTTTTATGTTATTCTCGTGGAATATCTTTCGAATGAGTTTTATTTGTTTGTTGTCATCGTTAGGAAATCCGTTGTTTACGCGTGTTTGTTTGATGTCATTGTTTGTATAAAACGTATAAGAAGGGCTCGTCCCACATCAATAAACATATTTTGTTCGTAACAATATATTCAACACCAGGAATAAAAATTTTCCTGGTAAAATCAGATCATCCTCGCTGAATTCTAAATACTGACAATATCCAGAAACCACTACACCCTCTCGAAAACATCCACCCACACACTAGCGCACACGCGTGCACATACACAGCCATATGTATATATATATATATATATATATATATATATATATATGGGCACACACATACCACCATACATATGAAGTGAGTAAGGGGACATAAATACAAAATGAATAAGGATGATAGAGCTACATACCTAGCTAGCTAGCTAGCTAGCTAGCTAGCTAGATAGATAGATAGATAGATATGAAATAATGAACATAGATAGATAGATAGATAGATAGATAGATAGATAGATAGATAGATATGAAATAATGAACATAGATAGATTGATTGATAGATATGAAATAATGAACATAGATAGATAGATAGATAGATAGATAGATAGATATGAAATAATGAGCATAGATAGATAGATAGATATGAAATAATGAACATAGATAGATAGATAGATAGATAGATAGATAGATAGATAGATATGAAATACTGAAGATAGATAGATAGATAGATAGATAGATAGATAGATAGATAGATATGAAATAATGAACACAGAAAGATCGATAGATAGATCCTAACTTATTTATAAATAGAAATTTGTCTGTATGTGTGTGTGTCCGTTACCCGTAGACTCCGAAACGGCTGAACTGATTTTCTTGAAAATTTACACAGTTGTACTATAAGCGTCTGCGAGTGTTCTTAGCTAGGTTTCGTGTCGAGGTACCCCCAATAAATATCGAAAATCGATAATCGAAAAAATCGGGTAATATAAGGAGTGGTCCGATTTTAATGAAATTTGATACACTCATAGACAAAGACATAAGAAACGATATTCAGAAGTTTCAAGGTTGCAGTTCTTACAATGGTGCAGAAAATCGATAATATATATAGAAAGTAAGATGTTTGTGTGTGTGTCTGTTTATCTGCCTGTATATCTGTATTTTTTTCAGCCCTTTTATTTTAGTTTTGCTTCGGGTTTGGCTCTAAGTAGGTATAATTGTAGTTCTTAGTCTCAGCCATGATACCATTTACTCAGAGGACTTATTTAGCCTTCAAAATTCAGTTTACGACGAAAAAAACTTATTTGATATCGATACCAGGAAAACAAAATTTGAATTACATCCATTCATTTTTCTTTCAGTCTACGGTTTCGATTTAACTGGAAATAACTATTTTAGTCTTTCGTGCCAACGTCCAAAGAGTCTGAGCTCCAGGACCATGGATTAGTTTAAATCTTTCCTTACACCCGAGCAACAACATACATACATACATACATACATACATACATACTGACTGACTGACTGACTGACTGACTGACTGACATAGATAGATAGATAGATAGATAGATAGATAGATAGATAGATAGATAGATAGATAGAACAGAATTAGATAGATAGATAGATAGATAGATAGATAGATAGATAGATACGAACAGATTGAGATAGATAGATAGATAGATATGAACAGGATTAGATAGATAGATAGATAGATAGATAGATAGATAGATAGATAGATAGATAGATACGAACAGATTGAGATAGATAGATAGATAGATATGAACAGGATTAGATAGATAGAAGGATAGATAGATAGATAGATAGATAGATAGATAGATAGATAGATAGATAGATATTATTAACCATTTATTGGTTAGAATTAAATTAGACCAGTATACAATTGTATTAAAAAGCGCTCAGTACATATATAATGTAGATCTTTTAAATATTTTCATTTTGCAACTTGTTTTAACGTCAATGACTCTGATATAAGATGGAGTATATTTACAAAAAGGCAAATCTTACAATGGTGGTGATGTCTGTAGGTTGTTCCAGTAAAGATAATAACCATAATATTATTTCCAGAGCGAGAAACATAACATCAGATGTAATGTCGGAATATAAATACATCAGAAAATATATTTTAACATCATACAAACCCGGATGAAATGCTCACAATTCTTGAAAAACTCATCCCTTATTTTGAAATTTAGTTATTCTTCACTTCCAGTCGTGTGTACTGAAAAACTCTGTAACAAGTTTGAGAAGAAGCAGTTGAAGAATTAGCTGATATAAAAACCTGAAAAGGTTAAAACTAAGGTTGAAATCAAGTAACTTCCAAATAAATATTTGGCCAAGCTGTGACTTCCCCAGCACCTCCCACTACTGCCAAGGGTCAAGCCACATACCTCCCACTCCCAAAGATATGTATATATTTATTCCATTTGTAAACAAGTTATTCCGCGACTTAGGCTTATACCACGAGTGATGTCTTCAGGAGTCTTGCAATAAACTATTGCAATAGTTATTGCAAATCGGCTTAAGACACCACTCATGGTAGAAACCTAGGTCGCATAATAACTTGTTTACAAATGAAGAATATTCAAAAGTTCCATAATATAATTTTATTGAACACTTTTTAATACAAATGTGCACTGGTATAATTTTATTATGACCAAAACTAAGTAATCAATCAATCAATCAATATATATATATATATATATATATATATATATATATATATATATATATATAGGAAAGAATATTAATAAAAAGTTTTGAATTTAAAAATGTACTTTTTAAATTCAAAACTTTAAAAAGTTAAAAACGTACTTTTTAAATTTAAAAATGTACTTTTTAAATTCAAAACTGTTTATTAATATTCTTTCCTATACATATTAAGACAGTATACGTGGATGATCATCACTATATATATATATATATATATATTCCATTTTTAAACGAGTTATTTCGCTACCCAGGTTTCTACAATGAGCGGCGTCTTCAGGTGATTTTTAATAACTGATTCTACTTTTTACCGAATTTCTTTTTAAGAACGCTCTTGTAACGGTGTTTTATTTGAACGTTCACGTTGCAGGGAATTTATGAACGCGCATTGTTTAAATCAAAACGAATTATGACGTTTTCATCCATGGTTGTATGAACCTAAGAAGTATTTCTTGTGTGGATGCATTTAGTCATAATTTCTGTTCTTTCATTTAACAGTTCGTCTTTATTTGCGTATATCAATCAATATATATATATATATATATATATATATATATATTAACATGCCCTGTGGACACAGAAGAATCCAAAGGAGTATCCTTTGCATATAATGGCAGGATAACTCTCTACGAGAGCTCTAAACATATATGCATATCAATACATATAGAGCAAATATAAGAAAAAAGACAGACGCGTTATTTCATGGTAATTCGGAAGTTTAGGCCTATTTCAGGCGAGCCATCTTCAGCTTCCGTCTTTATTCAACGAAGGATTCTACATGAATGGCTTCATGTAGAATCCTTCGTTGAATAAAGACGGAAGCTATATATATATATATATTGTTTGGGAAGAAAAAGTATTAAACATATCAGTCTTTTCTAAATTTCACAAAAATTTGTTCAATATGAAAGATACTTCAAATATTTTAATGAACATTGTCTAACTAAATATAGAATAAATTTGAGAAACAATGTTATGTACTACTAGCAGTATAGCCCGACGTTGCTCGGGTGTAATGAAAGCTTTAAATCTAATCCATGGTCCTGGAGCTCAGACTCAGCCTAAAGAATGTTTGAAATAATAAAATAATTACGACAATTTACCAATCGCATATCATATATATATATATATATATATATATATATATATATATATATATATATATATATATATTAACAGTATAGCCCGGCGTTGCTCGGATGTAATGAAAGCTTTAAAACTAATCCATGGTCCTGGAGCTCAGACTCTTTGGACGTTGGCACGAAAGACTAAAAAGCAATAGTTTTTTTTTCAGTCAAAGCGAAACCGTAGATTAACAGTAAAATGAATGGTTGTAAGTCAAATGTTGATTTCCGGTATTGTTAGGTATACAAATGAATAAGGAACGAAGAGAATATTTACAACGTTCAAAGCATTAATTTCAAACAGTGCTCAATATAGAAATAGAGCAATGAATATTTACTATAAATTATACTTTAGAACATGTAGAAACTACAATCTACTACAAAATTGTACATTTTGTTTCAACATCGAGGTAGGTAATAATGTTGGTGAGACATTGTTCCTTCGCTCTCGAAACAAATTTTTTGCAGTATATTGTACTTTGTACATGTTCTGAAGCGTAATTTATAATATATATAAATACACGCACACCCATAGATAGATAGATAGATAGATAGATAGATAGATAGATAGATAGATAGATAGATATGAACAAACTGTGGTAGATAGATAGATAGATAGATAGATAGATAGATAGATAGATAGATAGATGCCATATAATTTTAATGTCTACGATATATATACATTTAACCAAATTATCTTCGTGTCGCTTTTATTACATAATATCTTTCGTCTTTCAATCTGTTCAAATGCCAACAGTCAGACTTAATAAAGATAGACAGTTCCACAATTTCAACATAGATAGATAAACAGATTGTGTAAGAGAGAGAGAGAGAGAGAGAGAGAGAGAGAGAGAGAGAGAGAGAGAGAGAGAGATATGGAGAATTCAATTCCCCTGAATGTTGGACATGAGAGTTAGAAGTATTGCATTTTTTCTTCTATTTAGAAACTCTGAACATCCGGTCTCCAGACCAAGCAAACAGGAAGCACGATATTTCTGGATTTCTGCGTATTCACTTCTCTCTGACAAAATGCTGGCAAACAATATGTTGCTTTAACAATGAAGAAAAAGGTTTTGCGTTTTGGCATTTTCTTTGAAACTGGCGTTTGCCCGGTGATCGGGATTCGATATTTAGCAAACTTAGCTGTGGGTGCTTGACGACCGAAAATAGTTGGGCACCCAGTGAAGACTCGACTTATAAACTCGTCAGATATACGATCAATACATGCTAGAAAATTTTTTTATACATATTATATAAAAGCCAAAGCGAGAAACAGAGCTTTTGTAAATGTTTCACTAAGCAAGCACAATTCTCGTTAAAAATGTTTGAATGTTTACATTACTCAAAATTGTTCTTCTGAAGAGGTTACAAAAAATTTCCTATTATGATATTTAACAGAATTTTATTCCATCTTGTTATTAATACTTTTTGTCACATGACACTGGCTCAATGAACTCCTCATTCTTCTTCTTTTTCTTCTTCTTTGCCGTCTCCTTCTTCTTCTTCTTCTTCTTCTTCTTCTTCTTCTTTGCCGTCTTCTTCTTTATCGTCTTCTTCTTCATTCTTCTTCCTCTTCTTCTTCTTTGCCGTCTCCTTCTTCTTCTTCTTCTTCTTCTTTATCGTCTTCTTCTTCATTCTTCTTCCTCTTCCTCTTCTTTGCCGTCTCCTTCTTCGTCTTCTTCTTCTTTGCCGTCTTCTTCTTCTTTTTCTTCTTTGCCGTCTCCTTCTTCTTCTTCTTCTTCTTTGCCGTCTTCTTCTTCTTTTTCTTCTTTGCCGTCTCCTTCTTCTTCTTCTTCTTCTTCTTCTTCTTCTTTGCCGTCTTCTTATTCTTTGCCGTCTTCTTCTTCTTCTTTGCCGTCTCCTTCTTCTTCTTCTTCTTTGCCGTCTCCTTCTTCTTCTTCTTCTTCTTTGCCGTCTTCTTCTTCTTCATCGTCTTCTTCTTCTTCATTCTTCTTCCTCTTCTTCTTCTTTGCCGTCTCCTTCTTCTTCTTCTTCTTTTTCTTCTTCTTCTTTGCCGTCTTCTTCTTCTTCTTCTTTGCCGTCTCCTTCTTCTTCTTCTTCTTCTTTTTCTTCTTCTTCTTTGCCGTCTTCTTCTTCTTCTTCTTTGCCGTCTTCTTCTTCTTCTTCTTTGCCGTTTCCTTCTTCTTCTTCTTCTTCTTCTTCTTTCCGCCGTCTTCTTCTTTGCCGTCTTCTTCTTCTTCTTCTTCTTTGCCGTCTCCTTCTTCTTCTTTGCCGTCTTCTTCTTCTTCTTCTTCTTCTTCTTCTTCTTTGCCGTCTTCTTCTTCTTTATCGTCTTCTTCTTCTTCTTCTTTGCCGTCTTCTTCTTCTTTATCGTCTTCTTCTTCTTCTTCTTTGCCGTCTTCTTCTTCTTTATCGTCTTCTTCTTCATTCTTCTTCCTCTTCTTCTTCTCTTACATCTCTAGTCAGACAGAAAGAAGAAGGAATACAGGTTATATTACTTAGGTAGAATGATTAATTTTTTTTGCACACACACATTCTGGTACTAACTACTATCTCTATTTTATCCTTTTCCCTCTCCCCGGTTATTTCTCACTCACACTATTTTTCTCCTTAAATTGATAAACCCTTTCCTTGTCTAATGTTCTTTAGGGCAAGCCCATATTTTCTCCCAGAACTGTATAACTTCTTCCATTTTTTCTTGTGGGGGGACTGTCACTTCAATTCTTTTTTTACCTATTTCCTTGTAAAATGTCTTTGCATCGGTTTGAAAAATCTTGTTTTGTCTGTAAAATCCTGATCTTTTCTCATAGCGTCTTATTCTTTGAGCCTTCAGTTGTTTTTTCTTTAGTTGATAGGACTTCATTTTCATTTCTAATGTTGTATTTTCTTTCGACTCTTCTGCTTTTCCTAGTTCTAATATTTATTCCTCTTGTTATTTCTTTGAGTACTGATATTCCACTTCTAAGTTGTTCGATTTCTTTTCCTATTTTTCTGTTCCAAGGTGGAACTTCATGTCTGCGAGACTGCCTTGTTTTTAATTTGATGTTCAGTTTTTTTTGTTGCTGCTATTGCTGATGCATATATTGCTTCACTGAGATTTATATGAGTGTCTTCTTCATCCAAAATTAATTTGAGTGCTGCATTGTAGAGCTTAATAGTTTCGAGGTTATGCTTTGTTGGTTGTAATTTTGGGAGCTGTTCTCGTTCCTTCGTTGCAATATTTTGTATTTGACTTATATGATTCTTGATTTCTTCTTTGGCTTCTTGTATACTATTCTTTTTTTCCGTAAAATAATTATGTTTAATGTGTTCTGAACTCGTTTTATTGTCGTCTTGTAACTGACTCAGATAACACCTTTCCAGCACTTTTAAACTTACAGCATTATCTTCACAGTGATTTGTGTGTATCACGGTTTCTACATTATGACCTGTGGCTTTTTCGATGTTATTACTTTTTATTTCTGATTCCGGTTCCTTTTCATATTTTGTTGATTCGTCTCTTCTTGTTACAATTCTTTTAATTTCATTAATTTCAGCCTCTGTCAATCAGTTATGTTGCATGATGTATCTTCGTACATTGGCTAATTTATTTTCTTCAATATTTTTTCTATTTGCTTGACCAACGTTTTCACGCCAAATGTCATATGTTTGGCGAGTGACGTTTTTTAAGGTTTGAGTAACGCTTCATGAAATGCAGTCATAACGACTTTGTACTCCTCAAGAGACCATTTTCTTTTTTCTTTCTTTAAATATATGGTTATAGATCTAGCTAGAGAATTTTCAGGGCCATCATTAGGATTATCCCAGTTGCGGGGACCTGAAGATTCATTCTTTGTGTAGGAGTTTGTTCCTATGGCAGATTTTTCGACCTCAGGTAGGGTCCCTCCTGAAGGACGGGCTCCCTGTTTATCCACTGGAAGAGCCATACTTTTTATTTCTATTTGTATTTCTCATATTTTCCCACGAGTGACGCACAGGTCCAAAAGTCCACCCAAAGTTTCCCGGCACGTAGGGTAATGTTCTTTTACAAACAGGGTCCAGAAGCCTGTAGGGGATCGTTTGTGACCTCATAACGCAGTAACAATTCACTCCTCAGCACGATTAACACCTTGAGTTGCGGGTTGTTGTTCGGAGTTTTCCTTCTCCTAAATGGGTTGCCAAGTGACATCTGACATAGATGCGACTGGAATTCAAAGAGAAAGACGCTGGTTTAAAAAAATGTTGCTACTATCACTAGTCCTTGTAAAAAAAAAATTAATGGAAAAGAAAAAGTTGACATACTAAGTGTATTAGTGCTGTGAGATTTAAAATAAAAATAATAATTTGTTCGTCCTCTGTATATTCAGTTATTTTTTCATTAAAGTCGTTCGACGAAAATAGAGTTATCAAAATATAATAAATTAAATAAATAAATAAAATTAATAAATAAATAAAAATAAATATATAAATAAATACGTATTCTTTCTATAAAAGAATATCGTAGAAACTGTTTTTCATCATATTTAATTTATTTTCCTGTTGTTTTGTTTTGTTTTTTTCTGTTTTTAATAAAATTATAATAGTTAAAAAATATTCCGAAATATCGACAGCTAAGTGAAATATGAATAATAAGAAAACTGATGATTCTATTTATGAGGATCATTAAAAGAAGAAACCGATAAATAATATATGAAGAAAAATTCATGTTAAAATAGTAAAACAGAATTTCATATTAGAAAAAAAAAATCAATAAGCTTAAATAATACATGAAGAAAGATTCATGTTTATGTTAAAAGAAATTCATGTTTATGTTAAAAGAAATTCATGTTTATGTTAAAAAATTTCAATAAAATTAAATAATATATGAAAAAAAATTCATGTTTACGTTTAAAATAGTAAAACGAAAAAAAAGCGCGATTGGCATTACAGCGAGAATGACGTGTTTGTCTGACGCTCCTGAAAACTTAACGTTTTTTTTTCTAATTAATTTGTGTTTTACTATTTTAAACCTAAACATTAATTTTTTCTTTCGTATATTATTTAAATTATCTGATTTTTCTTTAAATGATCCTAATAGATTCATCAAATAGTTTTATTATTCATATTTCCTTTAGTTGCCGATATTTCGAAATGTTTTTTTAAACTATGATAATCTTTATTAAAAACACAAAATAAATAATAAATAATAAATAATAAATAATCTTTCTTAAAATCAAAAAATAAAACCATGAGAATGTTTCTTAAAAACAAAAAATAAAGCATGACAACAGAAAAATAAATACGATGAAAAACACTAAAAACAATTTAATACAATTTCTATGATATCCTTTCTTAGAAAGATTACTGATTTTTTTTGATTTTTTATTTATTCATTCATTTTATATATTTATTTATTTTTGGATAACCTTATTCTCGTCGACTTTAATGAAAGAATAACAGTAACACTAACACAATATACAGTGAGCGAACAAATTATTATTTTTTTTAATTTCACGGTAGTAAACTCAAATGTATGTCCACTTTTTCTTTTCCATTAAATTTAAATTTTTTTTTCTTTTCTTAACAATTATTTTTATTGCAAGGACTGGTGATGGTAGCAACATTTTTTTTTTCTTTTAACAAAATACTCTCTAATTGTGGTGATGTTTTTTTTCGTTGAACGGCCGTTACTAGGATATATATATATATCGGTCTTTCAGTAATTAATTTGAACACTCTAGGCTACTGGTGTGTGTTTACACTCTTTTACAGTTAAACAGATAAGATGTAACCGTAATTTCTACTCCAACAGCTTCTTTTCTCGAGCTTCCTGCCTGTGGAATTCCCTTCCACATGTCTGCTTTCCCCACAGCTACAATCTCCAGGTGTTTAAATGTATGGTCAATAGACACCTCCTATCATACTAACTTCCAAAACTCTCATCTACCCAACCCTCATTCTCGGTATCCTTACCCGCCTATCACCCACCCTCTGACATTTCCTATATTTAACCATCCTTTCTCCACTCTATGTAGCCCCCTGCGCAGTAGTTGTAGTGAAAGGAAGACTAAACATGAGGATTTATTTTGCTCTTTATCCTGTTTAATATCGTAGGTGACAGGAGAGAATGGAAACGAGAAGAAAGTTCCATACTTAAGAAAAAAATCTTATAGAATGGAAATTGCTCTTATATTTGAATGTTGCTGAAGGACACATTGATCAGTGGATAAAAGCTGTAGGCTTAGTTCCAGTGACTTGACCCAATGAGTTGTGAGTCCAATACCCGGCTACAGCTGTGGTGAACAAATAACTTAGAGAGTTGAGTTAAAGGGAGATAATTACATGACAATCGGAAATAGCATGGCACATGAAACGGGAATGACATACCCCAGTTGTTGAAATAAAGCGTTCAGCTTGAAATTATAAACACCTAAAGAAGGCCGGAGAGTACAACGGCCGAAGTGACGTGAATATGACAAAAAATATCAGGACAATAGTTCTAACAATAGAAATAATGTAGCTCTATTAAAGTCTTGAATATTTCTTTAACTTTCTGTTGTGGGATCTCTCCTTGTATATGATAATGGACTAGACTGAGTATACATATACTCATGCAATAGAGAGAACAGCAGTTGCTGCCATAGATAGAGAGATAGAGAGTATTCGTAGAGATCCGATAGAGTTATCGGAGAGTACCGGAACTGATACGTAAGTTACCGAAAGATACCGAATTTACCCAGAGACTACCGCATCAGAAGTCAGACTAGCTCTGAGCTCCACTCAGACAGAATAATATACACGCATATACTATTTCCAACGACGTCACTTTAAGACTTGTATATATTTATTTCTTACTAATAGAACTCCTGGATTTACTAACCTGCGTTAAGGTTTGTATATTACGTTCAATATATTCTACTTTTATCTCAATATCTGTTTTTGTTGTTTATTGTTTTGTGCGGTTCCTCACCCGGAATCCACAACACTTTCCATAATCCCTTGTATCACAGTCGCTTGTCTGGGGTGAATTTTATTTTCATTTTTTTTTTCTTCGTCTGCTATCAAGACAAAGTACTTGCATCATCATTTCTGTGGCGTGTGACCTTTAATCTTTTTTTTTTCTTTTTTTTTACCATGCCCTGTATTTAATGGTTAAAAATTACAAGTTAGGAATAAACGGTTTTATAAACAATGTAAATGCACTACTCGGGATTACCAAATAGTAAATATTTTATTATGTGTTTTGCAAAAGTTTTACTGCCAATGCCTTTGCTACAGAAATACATTGTCACAGATTTTTCTATAAAATCCATTGAAAATCGGAAGAATGAAAGTTTTCGAGGGCCCATGTATTTTTTTTTATAATCGTGTGGCCCCAAGCAAGGCATTTTACTGTCACTGTTGTGCAGGAGGTTACATTGGAGGAATGTTATGAGAAAGAGTGACAGGTTACAGGGAGTGTCAGGAAGAGAGTAGGAGAAGAAAGAGTATAACGATTAGTGGGCTGAACGGAGAAAAATGCATGAGAGAGGAGGATGCAAATTAATGAGACAGAATGTGATTATTGAATTTACATTTGAATTCTTGAAGATTATAGTTGTCAGGAAAGCAAGTATGCGGAAGGCATTCCACAGGCGGGAAGTGCGAGAAAAGAAGCTGCTGGGGTAGAAATTACGTTTACAATTTATTGGTTTCACAAGAAAAGTGTGGAACCTAGTTGCTAATCTTGTGACTCGAGGTAATTCATATACAGGGGGCACCAGTGAGATAAGTTCATCGGAGCAGAAAAAAATGGAATACTGGCATTATTGGCCACTTCTATTCACAAGATAAAATGTATTATTACTGAGTCTTGAATAGTAAGTCCCGCCAAATATTATCAATTATTTTTTTCTATAGAAATGTATTGAAAATCTGCATGAGAAGAAGACAATCAGAGATTGATAATGAATGCAAACCTAAATGACAGGCTGAACATTTTGCTTCCCGAAATTCGTAACTTGCTTGAACTCTGATTATACCGAAAGTTTTCTATGAAGGACTGTCATTCTAAACAAAAAACTGAATTCGCTAGTCGACATATTTGCAGTGTGTCGGATGTTCATTTTTTTTTTCTTATT
This sequence comes from Ascarosepion bandense, assembly GCA_037127315.1. Lineage (NCBI taxonomy): Eukaryota > Metazoa > Mollusca > Cephalopoda > Sepiida > Sepiidae > Ascarosepion > Ascarosepion bandense. The sequence continues at coordinate 47,589 of JBBBDQ010002790.1, read as the reverse complement.
GGCCTATTCTAGTTCTTATTTTTATAAAGTTCTCTGAAAACAGATATTTTTATGGTTACGGTTGATTTTCTTTTTAATACCCAGACGTTTCAATTACATCCGTGTATCAGTCACAGTCTATGCCAAAGAATTACTACAAATTAATTTTCCTGTTTTGTTCACACAATCTATTTTTATGAATCTTTTGTAGATATACGCATGAGTCTCTAGGACACATATTAGTAAATCTACATTATCAAAAGACGTTCTCTAACTAAATAAGAAATTTAATTTGAATTTTTCAAAAAAAGTCTGGAAATGTTTAACGATGTATTTCCGAAATAATATCTGTGTTCTCATTGGTCTATAGTACAAGTTGTTTTATCTGTGTTCTCATTGGTCTATAGTACAAGTTGTTTTATCTGTGTTCTCATTGGTCTATAGTACAAGTTGTTTTATCTGTGTTCTCATTGGTCTATAGTACAAGTTGTTTTATCTGTGTTCTCATTGCTCTATAGTACAAGCTGTTTTATCTGTGTTCTCATTGGTCTATAGTACAAGTTGTTTTATCTGTGTTCTCATTGGTCAATAGTACAAATTGTTTTATCTGTGTTTTCATTGCTCTATAGTACAAGTTGTTTTATCTGTGTTCTCATTGCTCTATAGTACAAGTTGTTTTATCTGTGTTCTCATTGGTCAATAGTACAAGTTGTTTTATCTGTGTTCTCATTGGTCTATAGTAGAAGTCGTTTTATCTGTGTTCTCATTGGTCAATAGTACAAGTTGTTTTATCTGTGTTCTCATTGGTCAATAGTACAAGTTGTTTTATCTGTGTTCTCATTGGTCTATAGTACATATATATATATATATCAGCATGCGGTGTGGATATAGAAGTATCCAAAGGAGTGTCCTGTACGTACAGTGGTAGGATAACTCTCTAAGAGAGCTCTAAATATATATGAATATAAACACATATAGAGCAAATATAAGAAAAATGAAGGTAGACACGTTAGTCTATGGTAAATCGGAAATATAGGCCACTTTCAGTTCTCATTGGTCTATAGTACAAGTTGTTTTATCTGTGTTAAAAATAGTTCACAGTATCAAGAGAAAATCGGAAAGAAAGGACTTCAAAGGAATTAGAAGACTGAATGCGTAGTCATCAGTAAAATAAGAAACGCAACATCGCAACTACCCAAATCAGCAGGTACAGAAATATAAATACATGGGAAGTTTTCTAACAGAGGAAGGTAAGTGCAAGACTGAGATCCGAAGATGTGTCGGCATGTGTAAGGATGCATTCCAGATGCTGAGTAGAATATTGATAGAACATTTTCGGTAGAAACAAAGATGTATATGTATATATAATAAGGAACTAGTTTTAACGGTTACTATTTATATGGGACACAGCCATTCAATATCAGAGATACATTGTATATAAATATATGGGTGAAAACTGAGACCAATACCGGGAAGCGGCAATAGTTATAAATAGTCAAGCTACCACCCGAATTACATGGTCTGAAACATATTGTTGCAACTCACTGTTGACCTCTGTGTTCATCCGTATATTTATAAACATTTAATCTCAGTTATTGAATACTTTTGGCATTTAAACTATAATTTCATCATCTATATATATATATATATATATATAGAGAGAGAGAGAGAGAGAGAGAGAGGAAAACTCAGCACGCCATTTAGATTGGTTATAAATCATAATTCACTGAGTTATCGTTTATTAATAACCTATTGCTCTGGATAACACCTACTGAGCTCTCTATGCAGATATAACATTTAATATTTTATATTAATTTGATTTGTTGTATTATCCTCGCTGTTTGCAGACTGGCCATCTATATATATATATATATATATAAATTAAAAAAGGATTAATTCAATGATGTTGAATGACCATTTCGATATGAAAATCCCCACGGAGGATAACACATCACCTCAGCAACCGAAAAACTGGAAACTGGTGAAAAATCAGTCTAATTTTCTTTTTTAAATAGATTTGCAAAGAAATTAAAAAAGAAAAGAAAAAAGAAAAAGAAAAAAGAAAAAGATAAAACAAAATAAAATCAAATAAACAAGAAAAGAAAAAAATTGACATCGTCTGGGTTCGGAAAAAAAAGGAAAGAGAATTGTAACTTAAAAATTAAGAGACGGCCGTGTTGAATTGATGTAAGGTTAAGCAACACGGAAAAAAGGTGGGAGATAAGAGAGATAAAGGAAGGAAGGGAGGGAAAAAGGTGGGAGATAAGAGAGATAAAGGAAGGAAGGGAGGGAAAAAGAAAAGAAAAGAAAGAAAAAAATTTATATATATTACAGACGCTGGACATATTCAAAAACCTAACTTCCCAAAAACGTTGAAAAAGGCCTTTACTTAAAAAGGCATAATTATTTTTAAAGGGAATAAAAAGATATAGGATTTAAAATAAATTTGGATTCTTCTATATCCACACCCGCATGCTGATATATATATATATATATATATATATATATATATATATATATATCAGCATGCGTGTGGATATAGAAGAATCCAAAGGAGTGTCCTGTACGTACAGTGGTAGGATAACTCTCTAAGAGAGCTCTAAATATATATGAATATAAATACATATAGAGCAAATATAAGAAAAATTAATGCAGACACGTTAGTTTATGGTAAATCGGAAATATAGGCCAATTTCAGGCGAGCCATCATCAGCTTCCGTCTTTATTGTACAAAAGATTCGTGTAAAATCCTTTGTACAATAAAGACGTAAGGTGATGTATGTTCGCCTGAAATAGGTGTAACACCCCAACGGTCCGTCCGAACAATCTCCTCCGGTGGCCGTTCTCCACGCTGTGATGTTGCTGGGAATTTGTTGAAAATGTCGGCCGGACAGCTGGGGGTACAAGATTGACTATAAGGAACGAACTTCCACAACTTGGATGAGTTGAAAAGGATGCTTTATTCGTTTAGAGTTAGCCTTGTCGGTTGGGGCAGGCGAATGTGACACACAGCTCTAACTCTAATTAATGGAGATCAACAAATCCAAACTGAACGAAACAAGACGAACGGAGAATCTTACTTCAAGTTCGCGCCCGGCGGGACTCCTCTCACTTAACTCGTCTTAACTTATCTTAATTTTCTTAACTGACTGACTCGGAAAAAATACCTGAATTTATTTAAAATTGACCGGAAACCCGGAAATCCGGAAATGCTTTAGGCCACCGGTGACAAACACCGGCGACAGTAAGTCTGAAATTTCAATTATCTTTTTTTTTATCTTAATAAGGCTTCCGCCGGAAAAGGCTTAATGTGTGGTCAAGATACAGTAAAGGACAGCCTTTGACCGGGTCATCGAAAACCTACCTGATGAACTTATCTCATTAAATCACTGAGTCAAACATTTACTGGAGGACAATTTTCCTCATAAAAGAAAAAGCGTTTATTTATTTATTTTTTCCTCTTCTTTTTCACTTTTGTTAGATATGATTTTAAACTATTTTCTATTCTAATCTATTTTCTATTTTAATCTATTATAATAAAATACATATATGCCTAGTTATCGTGTCACATAGGCCTATACTTCCGATTTAACATGAAATTAAATGTCTGCCTTAATGTTTCTTTTATCTATCTATCTATCTATCTATCTATATATATATATATATATATATATATATATATATATATATATATATAAGAAGGATTAAGACAGACACGTTATTTCATGGTGAATCGGAGGTTTAGGCCTATTTCAGGCGAACCATCGTCAGCTTCCATCCTTATTTAACAAAGTATTCTACATGAATGATATTCAGAAAAACCTAAAACAACGAATAAAAATAACGGTCTTTCTCTTAAAAGAAAAAATACATTATGAAATAACGTGTCTGTCTTAATCTTTCTCATATTTGCTTTATATGTATTTATATGCATATATGTTTAGCGCTCTCTTAGAGAATTATCCTACCTCTGTATGCAAAGGATATTCCTTTGGATTCTTCTATACCCACACTGCATGCTGATATATATGAATAGAATAAATACAGAACAAGTAGGAAATAAATATACCCAATATACACAATGCTTCAGGCAAACTACAAAAGTTTCATATATATATATATATATATATATATATATATATAGGAATCCTACTAGATGAATAGAATAAATAAAGAACATATAGGAAATAAATGTCTTTAATCTAACATGTTTCACTTATAACAAGCTTCTTCAGAGATTCTTTAAAGACGTCTTTGAAGAACATCCGAAGAAGCTTCCCATCTGCCAAACCCCCAGCATCGGTATCCTTAACCATCTATCACCCTCCTTCTGATATTTCCTATATCTAACCCCTCTTTCTCTTCACCTTCCCCTATGTAACCCCATGCGCAATAGTGGCAGTGGAATGCCTTGCTTGGGGTGAAATGATTAAGAAAAATGATATTATTGTTATGTCTTTTTTTTTAGATCTGATTATATCCATAATGGTTTTGGAAGAGTCTCTGGCTATTTAGATTTTGTTCAGATTAGATACGTTGTTATGGATAGTGGATGTCATGGAGTTGGTAGATAGGGATTCGTATCTGTTTTTCTTTCATCTATTATTGTGGATGTTGTTATCTTTGTGGAGGTTGTGTATTTTATGTGTTTATTTCTGTGTTATGGACAGAGTGATATACATATTGTAGTTTTTTTAGTAATAGATAGATAGATAGATAGATAGATAGATAGATAGATAGATAGATAGATAGATAGATAGATATGAACTGCTTAAAATAGATATATAAGGAACAGATTGCGATAGATAGATAGATAGATAGATAGATAGATAGATAGATAGATAGATAGATAGATAAAGGATGAACCTAGATAGATAAAGAATGAACCTCGATAGATATATAGTTAAAGAATGAACCTAGATAGATAAAGAATGAACCTCGATAGATATATAGTTAAAGAATGAACCTAGATAGATAAAGAACGAACCTAGATAGATAAAGAATGAACCTCGATAGATATATAGTTAAAGAATGAACCTAGATAGATAAAGAATGAACTTAGATAGATAGATAGATAGATAGATAGATAGATAGATAGATAGATAGATAGATATGAACTGCCTAAAATAGATATATAAGGAACAGATTACTGTAGATAGATAGATAGATAGATAGATATATTATCTACATGTTATGATAGATAATGAACATTCTATAATGCACAAAAATCTATCTATCTATCTATCTATCTATCTATCTATCTATCTATCTATCTATCTATCTATCTATTTTCTTATTTCATTTATCTATCTATCTATCTATCTATCTATCTATCTATCTATCTATCTATCTATTTCTGTTCATATCTATCTATCTATCTATCTATCTATCTATCTATCTATCTATCTATTTCTGTTCATATCATCTATCTATCTATCTATCTATCTATCTATCTATCTATCTATCTATCTATGCTCATTATTTCATATCTATCTATCTATTTCTGTTCATATCTATCTATCTATCTATCTATCTATCTATCTATCTATCTATTTCTGTTCATATCTATCATATCTATCTATCTATCTATCTATCTATCTATCTATCTATCTATTTCTGTTCATATCTATCTATCTATCTATCTATCTATCTATCTATCTATCTATCTATCTATCTATCTATCATTGTTCATTATTTCATATCTATCTATCTATCTATCTATCTATCTATCTATCTATTATCTATCTATCTATTTTAATTATTTCATATCTATCTATCTATCTATCTATCTATCTATCTATCTATCTATCTATCTATCTATCTATCTATTTCTATTTCTGTTCATATCTATCTATCTATCTATCTATCTATCTATCTATCTATCTATCTATTTCTGTTCATATCTATCTATCTATCTATCTATCTATCTATCTATCTATCTATCTATGCTCATTATTTCATATCTATCTATCTATCTATCTATCTATCTATCTATCTATCTATCTATCTATTTCTGTTCATATCTATCTATCTATCTATCTATCTATCTATCTATCTATCTATCTATTGTTCATTATTTCATATCTATCTATCTATCTATCTATCTATCTATCTATCTATGTTCATTATTTCATATCTATCAATCAATCTATGTATGATCATTATTATCGATCGATAGCTAGCTAGATAATGAGCATGCTATGTGTTGTATCAAAGAAGTGGAAGGATGATACCCAGAAAATGTATGCTGTGTTAATGAATATTAATACGAATAAAGCAAACACCATTAAACAGAACAAAAAATATTAGAATTGTATCGAGGTGAACTCCACAGTCCGATATTAATCGTCAATGACACGAATTATTTACGGCCTACTCACGTCGGGAGAAGCCCGAGATAGGTGTGGCACATGGCCAATTAACGTAGGTAAAACAGATACCGTAAGCTCGGACAAATATTTTTGTCTACGTTTCCACAGACGATACTCTACTCTTTGGTTGACCCCTGTCTGGGTTCCTCTCCGACAAAGTGAACGACTAACAGACGCAGTCGTTCTTAGACTGTCAACGACAGTCCGAATCTCTCAGCCTATTATTTGTCTTTATTTCTGTAGCTACCTCGGTTCACAGACCATTCTATTTTTGAGAGCGCCAGAGGTGTTAGCTGCTCTACAACACCCCCGCCCAGAAATGGTTCTTTTCCTAGACGAGACCTTTTCTCTTTTTGGATTGATCTCCATCATTCCTGTAGCTCTTCTTTTTCTTTACCGTCTTTGCTGTACTTCTGGAGTCATCGGCATATCAAACATGTCGTATATTACGTCTGTGGCTTCTTCTTAATGCTGTTTAGGAGCGTACCTTGTTTTATTTGCTTTTGTAAGGTGCATCATTTGACTAATTCGCACTCTTTCTAAAGTTTGTAAACTCGGTCACCAGGGTGGAAGCGTTTGCGATTTTTTCCTTTATTTGGTTTCAATTTATCGAAAACTGATTTGATCTTCCTTGTCAATATTAACTTTGCAGAAGACATTCCGGCATTAGCGTTTGCGTTTGGCGTGATACTGTAGACAGATAAGAAATTATGTGGCTTCCCATTTCTTGTTTCTATTCTTTTCGATTATCTAATTGGCCATCTAAAAACGTCTATAAATTGTTCTACTAATCCGTTAGATCTTGGATGGTAGGACGCTTATATCAAAAGAGTCACTGTATATATATTGCAAAGATTTCCGAATTCCCGTGATAAGAATTGTGTCCCTTGACCAATAGGATCATATCCGGTACACAAAATCTTGCAAACAACTCGTTTAGAAATTCTACTGTGATTTTTTTTTTTTGTCAGCAATTTGCATCTGAATACTTCTGGTCATTTTGAAAAAAGCTTTTCACCACAACAAAGTAGTATATACGCCTTATTGGCCCTGCATAAACTATATGTAGCCTAGACTAAAGCTTATCGGTTTTGGGCCATTGGTTAATTTATGGTTGGTGATTTTGCCGCTAACCAGCAATTTTTGTAATTTTTTACCAAGTTTTTAATGTCTTTATCCATTCTGTTTCAATACACGAAACTTACACGTAAGTGATTTCATACTTGAAATGCCTGGGTGTCCCGTATCGAAACTTCGTAATATTCTTTTTGTTAATATTGCCGGAATGACCACTCGTTCACCGTACAATATTATATCTTGACAAATTGAAAAAAATATCTTCTTTACTTACCTTTTTTCCAATAATTCTTTCCTTTTGTGAGTTATGAACTTGCTAAAGTGTTTTACTTCTATTCTCGTCAATTCTCACAGTGTTATGCATTACGTAACTTTCTGACTTAAAAACCAATCAACAGGTTACTGCTTCTGAATTAATCTCGATAATCCCTCTACCAATTTTATTCCATATATCTGCATTAATAATTGTCAGGTATGACCCTGTATATTTTTACTGTCGTGTCATTCAATCGGGCGTTTATGAATTTTCTTTGTCCTGCGGCTTTTTAACCCATGGTAAAACGAACGATATTTTTGGGTTTTTTTTTACTTTTCTTTCTAAAAGAACTTTTAGGACCCTTATAACCACAACTGAAGCATCTTTGAATTGACAACTGACCACAACCGTAGCATATATTTATCTTAACATTCATGCTTTATGGCTTTTTTCCAATATATGACATGCCCCGTTGTTCTATATTTGCGGTATACTTCTTTAAGTTTGCAAAACTCTGACTTTCCTCAGCCAATTTTTGTAGAGTTATATCCTGGTCTTGTCTCACCTTTGTTAAGAGTCTCGCATGTACGTTTATTTTGCTTGATGAGATTAATCTTGTAAAAAATTAAACGCTTGTACATACCCGTGCTCAGTTCATTCAGTCGGATATTTTCACACTTTTTATTCACTATACTTCTTCAGAAATTTAAGCAGTGCCATCGTGTGTTGAATAAAGAACTACGTTCTCCAAAGATATTATACAATATCCGGATAGTTTCTTCAGACAATTTCTTTAAGTTGTTTGGTAGAATATACTTTATTTATTTTTCCTCAGTTCAGCTTTTTGGCATTTTTTTAGATTTGCATAATACCGGTCTACCAATTTTATTCCATGCATCCGCAATAATATTTTCAGGTCTGACCCTGTGCCAATTTGTATTTTTACTTTCGTGTCTTTCAATCGGGCGTTTATAAATTTTTCTCCGGCGACTTATTCATCCATGGTATAACGAACCATATTTTTGGTTTTCTTTTTACTTTTCTTTTTCAAAAAAGACATTTCATAACCCTTAAAACCATAATTGAAGCATTTTTATCTTTGAATGGACAATCTTTGTATAGATGTAACTGACCATAACCATAGTATGGATTTATTTTAACTTTCCTACTTGATGGTTTTACTTTTCTAATATATGATATGTCCCGTTGTTCAATATTTACGGTATCCTTTTCTTTATTTTACAAATCTCTGATATTCCTTAGACATTTTGGAGAGTTATTTCATGGTATTATTCCAACTTTTTACGTCTGTTTTGCTTAGTGAGTTTAATCCTTGTACAAAAATTAAACTCTTGAACATATCCGTGCTTAATTCATTCAGTCAAACTTTTTCACATTTCTTACTCAATATATATGCGAAATTGTGTAGTCTTCATCATCGTTTATTGATAAATTTAAACAATACCATCGCGTTCTTAATAAAAATGTACGTTCTCCAAAAATGTTAGACAGTATCTGAATAGATTCTTCAAACCTAATTGGTTGTTTTAGTAGAATATAGTAGAATTTCTGTATTTTTCGTGTTCCCAATCACCAAACTTAATAGCAATCAAATTTTCTTATCGTCTGTCCAGTTCAAGCAGAAAAAATTTCTCATCAAACCTGCGATAATAAGCATCAAATGTTACCTCCTTTTCAAATTTTGGTGGTCCTGGGCAAGACAGTAAACTGCATCCGGTATCAAGGCTTCTGATTGTGGGGTTGTGAAGAGCATGGAACCACCTCTTAATTGCTGTTGTTCCCAGGTTCACCCTTCCCACCCGGAGTGGTAGCACCTTTTAGGGTCCCAGCTATGGCTAAATAGTTAACCCCCAAATTAGGGTCAAAACACTATGAGAGTATAAAGATGCTTTTACAGAAATAGTGGTAGCACCTTTTAGGGTCCCAGCTATGGTTAAATAGTTAACCCCCAAACTGGGGTCAAAACACTATGAGAGTATAAAAAATGCTTTTACAGAAATAGTGGTAGCACCTTTTAGGGTCCCAGCTATGGTTAAATAGTTAACCCCCAAACTGGGGTCAAAACACTATGAGAGTATAAAAAATGCTTTTACAGAAATAGTGGTAGCACCTTTTAGGGTCCCAGCTATGGTTAAATAGTTAACCCCCAAACTGGGGTCAAAACACTATGAGAGTATAAAAAATGCTTTTACAGAAATAGTGGTAGCACCTTTTAGGGTCCCAGCTATGGTTGAATAGTTAACCCCCAAACTTGGGTCAAAACACCATGAGAGTATAAAAAATGCTTTTACAGAAATATATGTCCATAAAAATAGACTTTCAAAGAAAAATATACATTTTTGAAGAAAACATTATTCTCACAACACATTTCTGAAGGAAAACGTTCTCGGCAAAACATTTTGAATACAAAACTAGAATACATTTCCAGTTTTCTAATATGAAAAAAGAATAAAAACAAAATTTTCTTTAAAATATAACTAAATTAACCTTCTCACTGTAACCGAACATTTAAAAATACCATAAAACCCCATCTTTTTGGCATTAAATGACCCACAGAGGTTGATATACCGTTAAACAAAACTCATTCAAATTTGGGCAACTCGATGCGGTATAATGGTTAGCAATCTTTTCTCGCTATAACCTATTACAACTGACTAGTGAGTCGATCATCACTGAGCACACCATACTTTCAGCCTTGTGCCACATGTAAGCGGCGCTTAAAAAATCACACTTCCTCTTAAGGTTTATATGTTGATGTAATGAATATGTGATTTTTTTTTTTTTAATCATTTCACCCCGAGCAAGGCGGAAACGCCACTGATGTGCAGGGGGGCTACATAAATGTAAAAAAATTAATTAGAAAAGAGTGAGGAGTACAAACTAGTTAGAAAGGAGCAATAGAAAGCTGAGAATGCAGGTGCGATGACAGATACATAGGTGGAGAGAAAGGGAAGGTTATACGGGGGTGGGGAGAGAGCTAGAGTCTAGTGGTTAGTAGATGAGTATTGACTTTGCATTTAAATTTCTGTAGGTTGTAGCCGTCAGGAAAGCAAGAATACGGGAGCGAGTTCCACAGGCGGGAAGTGCGAGAGAAGAAGCTGCAGGAGTAGAATTGTCGTCTGCATTTGGCTAACCTGACTGTGAATGGGTGGGACCCAGTTGCCAGTCTGGTTGCACGAGTAAACACCTGTTGAGGAGGCATCAGTGACTTAAGTTCGTCTGAGCAGAAGCATTTATAAAAGTATTTATAGAAGAGACAAAGGGAGGCCACATTTCGACGATGGGGAAGTGGCTGCAGTCGATCCGCCAGATCAGTACCTATCACATTACAGACTCTCCTTTGGAGCCTGTCAAGAACACTGAGGAGAACGGCAGAGGCGGCTGACCATAAATGACAGCAGTACTCCATGCACGGACGGATGGTTGACTTGTATATATGCAGGATGGATTCAGGTGGAAAAAACATCCTGGATCGGCATAGTGACCCAACCTTCTTAGCAGTAGATTTTGCTATGGATTCAATATAGTGGTTCCATTTGAGGTCTGAGGACAGGGTAAGTCCGAGGAGACGTAGTGTATTACTCTCCGGAAGAATCGCTTGGTCCATGCTTATGGGAGTCAGGAGAGGTTGCCGGTAATGGTTGACAGACAACAGCTTGGTCTTGGATGAATTGAAGTTGACAAGCCACTTCTTGCCCCAGTTCACCACAGAGTGTAGATCTCGCTCAAGGTCAGCAGCGAGATTATGTGATGTAATGAATATGCAAACACCTTGGTTCCGCCTCACAGTAATATGATTGGCTGGTGTCATCCATATAAAGAGACGAAGGCGAGGAAGGCGATAGGTCTACGTTTATAGGTACGACTAGCGTTTATTACGGTAGGGTTAGTAGATTGCCCTACCCAGTTAACATGCCGAAGCTAAGCAAACCGCTTAGCTACTTCGAATAATATATATATATATAACACTTTCCGGGACATATCATATGTAAAGTTTTTAATCGATTTAAACGTAGCATACTGTTAAAAATGTATCTGGTTTATCTGGGCTTGTTTCTATTTGTGAGAAAATTTCCATCAGTATAGCAAGCCGCTTTTCTTGCCTTTTTTCTTTTTTTTGAGCTAATTCTTTTTGCCTTTTTTAGCAGTTTTGTGCTGATCCTTGCTGTTTAAAAAAATTGTGTTTGTGCTAATTCTTTTTTTTTTTAATTCAGGGAAGAATTTTTGGAAGTTCTCCATTTTAAAACTTACTGTTCTTCCTAATTATTTTGAAATTGTCGTTAAACTGTTGCGTCAGTAAATCTGTACGAATATTTTTGGGGTAAACTGCTGTGAAAGTTTTCGACACCTAATCTTATTATTGATTTTTACTTGTTTGAAATCTACGAAGCCAAATCTGTTCTATGTAGATTTTGTTTCTGGATATTTTTGTTGCCAGTCTATTGTTTCCGGTGTAAGTTAATTTTCGGCATACTAATTTCGTCAGTCGAAAAAAAAGGAAAAAAATCATCGTCTACTACTGTTATAATAGTGAAATCTGTTGTATCACCAAGATGCTTACGGTTATATCATGGGCTTAGGGTCATATCACGTTGAATACACTGGGTCCCGTTTGATCCCTGAAGTTAAGCAACGTTGAGCCTGATCAGTACTTAGATGGGTGACCGCTTGTGAATACCAGGTGCTGTAAGCGTTTATTGACGAATGTGCGTTGTGTTGCAGTGGATATCAGCTCGGAAAGAGCAGAATTTCAGTTGAACGACCTGCATTCACTTACGCGTTGGTACCCTTGGGAAAGGTATTAATCCGCCTATTCCCTCCAGTTATGGTTTAAATAACAGGGTAGGACTTGGAACCCTGCCCTTAAACAAATACCAATGAGACTTTTTCCGTTGGGGAGGGTGCCGGCTCAACCCAACTCGGGTGAATGCGGTTTAATTGTACTAATTCTTCAAGATGGCAGGTCGACACCCAGAAGAATGTCTGCTGAGTATCTACAGCATAATGTCCATAATAAACAATATTAATACAAATAAAAAAAGAAAATTACACAGAGCAACAGATAGTAGAAGAGAAAAGAGACTAAGTCGTTAGAATCGCAGAGAATACAGTCCGATACAAATCATCAAGGATATTTCGAATATCCCAGATTGCTTTTAGTCCTTATTTTTATAGCTACCTCGGTTCACAGACAATTCCATTTTTGAGAGCGCCATAAGAGTTTAGTAGCTCTACAACACAGAGATAGATAACATTTTATGATACAACAGTATGTATATATATATATATATATATATAAATTTAAACTTATCGCTATACTCGTTTCGAAAAACCCTCCGAGTATATACGCGGAAGGAAAAATAGTAATAAAAAATGAAAGAGCTAAGCACTTGAACATCAGTCAAAGTACGAAACCCCCCCCCCAAAAAAAACAAAAAAAACTAGTAACCTAAAACAAAAGCGCTCAATACACAAGTAGACCAAAAAAAAAAAACTAATCTAAAGAGGCAACGAACCTACCAAGGTTTCACCTAACCGGATCTTCAGGGAAGGTTGGCTGCCCTGAAGATCGGATTAGATAAAACCTTGGTATGCACTTTAGGTTAGTTATTGTATATATATATATATATATATATATATATATATATATATACCCCGATTGAGCATTCTGGAATTCTGGAAGAATGGTAGACTTTGAAAAAAAAACAGTAGCTACTCTAGCATCTAAGCATCGCTCATTCAGTAATAAATTAGATCACTCTCACTACATCATACGTTAAAAGTCTGCTCCTTCTACCGAGCGCCCATAGCTCAGAGGTAGAATTGCCAACTGACGCCAATTCAATCGGGTTTCAATCGTGGGTAAAAAGCTGTTGGATGTCTATCCGTATTAACGAGCTGTGATACAGCAAATTAGATAGATATATATATTGATTGTTTAATTACTTAGTTTATTTGTCATAATAAAATTAGACCAGTGCACATTTATATTAAAAAGCGTTCCGTGTACTTAGGTACATAAAACCATGGATGAAAACGTTATAATTTCTTGTAATTTTAAAAATTGCACGTTCAAAAATTTCCTTTCACGTGAGCATGAAAAAAAAAACAAACACCGTTACGTGAGCATTCTTAAATCAAAGGAGTAAAGAATAAAGTCAGTTACTGAAAGTCCCCTGAAGACACCACCATGGTAGAAACATAGGTCGTGTAATAACTAGTTTACAAAAGGAATATATATATATATATATATATATATATATATATATATATTTTCTAGACATATGCTATTAAATATAAGAGACAATGAATGTCTATTATGTTTAATCATGAGCCGTTCTAAACGTCGTATTTTTGCTTTAATTTCAGTTGAAAATAAAGACAAAAATTCTCCAACATTTGGATAATTATTTATTGGTTTTCTTCTAAGCTTTCGGCTCACATGAGCCATCTTCAGAGAGGTAGTTTAAACTGAAATATTATAAAATCCACCATCACCGACGATTTTATTTTGTGTTGACGTTTATTATTTTTGGTAACTATTGCCGTTGCCAAGCGGAGTTTTATGTCAACACAAAATAAAATCGTCGGTGATGGTGGATTTTATAATATTTCAGTTTAAACTACCTCTCTGAAGATGGCTCATGTGAGCCGAAAGCTTAGAAGAAAACCAATAAATAATTATCCAAATGTTGGAGAATTTTTGTCTTTATTTTCAACTGAAATTAAAGCAAAAATACGACGTTTAGAACGGCTCATGATTAAACATAACAGACATTCATTGTCTCTTATATTTAATAGCATATGTCTAGAAAATTACTTGCTGCCTCGATATACTATATATATATATATATATATATATATATATATATAATAGACATTCTATGATAGATAAATAGAGAGATAATGGGCATGACTTATAGACACATATTTAGATGAATAGAAAATAAAAAAAAGTAGTTAGACAGAGATAAATACCCTGAATGTAAATGGTGATATATATATATGTGTTGTTTCTTGGACATAAATTAAATTAGACCAGTACACTGTTGTATTAAAAAGTGTTCAATACATTTAGATTTTAGATTTTTTGGATTTTCTTTATTTGGAAATAAGTTATTTCCGCAACTCAGGTTTAAACTTTCAGTATCTTTAAGTGATTTACAATAACTAATTGTACCGTTTTTCAAACAAACAGGAATTTTTTACAAACACGTGACTGGAATATTCAAACAACGGAAAAACTTTCAAAATTAGTGAGGAGTTATTTAAAGATCTTAGAATACTTTCAACCACGTTTGTATAATCCTAGGAGGTATTTATGGATATGATTATATCTGGACCATGTTTGTATAATCCTAGGAGGTATTTATGGGTATGATTATATCTGGACCATGTTTGTATAATCCTAGGAGGTATTTATGGGTATGCTTATATCTGGACCACGTTTGTATAATACTAGGAGGTATTTATGGGTATGATTACATCTATACCACGTTTGTATAATCCTAGGAGGTATTTATGGGTATGCTTATATCTGGACCACGTTTGTATAATCCTAGGAGGTATTTATGGGTATGATTACATCTGGACCACGTTTGTATAATTCTAGGAGGTATTTATGGGTATGATTACATCTGGACCACGTTTGTATAATCCTAGGAGGTATTTATGGGTATTATTACATTTGGACTACGTTTGTATAATCCTAGGAGGTATTTATGGGTATGCTTACATCTGGACCACGTTTGTCTAATCCTAGGAGGTATTTATGAGTATGCTTACATCTGGACCACGTTTGTATAATCCTAGGAGGTATTTATGGGTATGCTTATATCTGGACAACGTTTGTATAATCCTAGGAGGTATTTATGGGTATGCTTATATCTGGACCACGTTTGTATAATCCTAGAGGTTATTTATGGGTATGATTACATCAGTACATAATTTCTGATCTTTCACTTCATAATTCAGTTCTGGAAACATCATAATAGCTAATTTTTCCACCTGTTATCTTCATACTTTGCCACTGTTGTATGGTTTGTCTATTTTAATTATACTCCACCTTATTCAGGGTTTTTCTATTTTTCAGTTTTAATTTCCATACGTGATCGGGAATAATTTGGATTATGACCATTACTGCCTTTCCAATAATCGTTATGCTAATACAATCGACGTTTCTATTCATAGTACAATGCACATGACCTGAAGATTGCGATCACGCATTAAACAGACACCACATTATATATATATATATATATATATATATATATATATGTGTGTGTGTGTGTGTGTGTGTGTGTGTGTGTGTGTGTGTGTGTGTGTGTGTGAAATCTGTATGCATATAAATACATACATATGTATGAAATGATTTGTCTGAACGTTATTTTTATCGATATTCATATTTAAGTAGATATTCTGTTTTAATTAAAATTTAGCACGCCTGGCATTTTCAAACAAGATTTTCAAAATTATGGAGGAGTTATTTAAGGATTTTAGAAGACTTTCATCCATGTTTGTATGATCCTAGTAAGTATTGATGGGTATGATTACATCTGGACGTAGTTTCTGATCTTTTACTTCATAATTTCGTAATGGAAACAACATAATAGCTAATTTATCCTCATGGAACAATCTGCATACATTGCCACCATTGTATGATTTGGCTATTTTAACAATACACCAACTTATCAGGATCTTCTCTAGTTTTCATGTTTAACTTCCATACTTATATAGTTTGGTACAATATTTAAGATTTTCAAGTTTAAGAAAGATTTGAGATAATTCCATCTGATTTTATTCTATCTTTCTGTTATATCCCGAGAGGGGATAAACAGAGAAAGAATAGTGCAAGAAATAATTCTTAACACTGATGATATATGAAGAGAGATTTATTATTATTTTTTTTGTTAATCATACCACCCCGAGAAAGGCGGTAACGCCACTGATGTGCAGGGGGCTACGTAAGAGTAAAAAGATTGGAAGAGAGAAAGAAAGCCGGAAACCACATCCTAAACAGGGAACAAGGGATGAGATTCTTAACCTGTACAATAGACGTGGGTGGAGTGTGAACCGGGTGATAGATAGATCTATCTACTCCAATTAAAAAAAAAAAACCAAAGTGAGAAGATTGGAAAAGAGAAATCCGGAAACCACATCCTAAACAGGGAACAAGGGATGAGCCTCTTAACCTGTTCAATAGACGTGGGTGGAGTGGGAACCGGGTCATAGATCTATCTACTCCAATTGATAGATCTATCTACTCCAACAAACCAAATAAACGTACGCCAATGAACAGTTAACAGTTATAACACTAAAGAAGGCAATGTCTCTGTATAGGACGTATGCATCCGTCTTGTGAAGAATTCTTCCGTCTAATGACGTATAACTCTCGTCTAAGAACGATGGCTCTCGTATAATCACGATGACGGTATTTACCAACCTTCCCAAGCAAGGTTAGATGTGACACAAGGTCTATTTATTGGGGGTCTTCCTGGCCATAGAGCCAGGCCAAAAAATGTCTGTCTATTTTTCCCCAGTCGTGATTCTACCCTTCGGCAGAACCACAACTGGGTTAATGCTCTCCGCTGAGAAGCAGAGAGCGCTTTCTACTCGAAGGCAGAGAGCTAACAGTGTCATAGAGTTGTCAGTCTAGTGACGATGACATTATTTAGCTGTCCCTCCCAGTAAGGGAACATGTGACACATGGTCAGTTTATAACTGGGCTTTCCGGGCTATATGGCCTGGCCAAAAAATGTCTGTCTAATATTCCCCAGTCGTGCTTCTACCCTTCGGCGGAACCACGACTGGGTTAGTGCCCCGAAGGCAGAGACCTGACAGTGTCATAGAGTCGTCAGTCTAGTGACTCTCGATGGCTGTATTTACTAGCCCTCCCACGTAGGCTGGATGTGACACATGGTCATTTTATAGTGGGAATTCCCGGCCATATAGCCGGGCCAAAAAATGTCTGTCTATTTTTCCCCAGTCGTGGTTCTACCCTTCGGCGGAACCACGACTGGGTTATTGCTCTCTGCTCGGAAGAAATATTTAAAAGGAAAACGATTATGGTTAACTACTCATCTGCGTTGTGGTACAGTGTATATCGGCTCGGAACGAGAAACCGGGGAGCCGAGTTCGAATTCCAGTTGAATCCATTGTCTTCACTTACGCGCAAATACCCTTGGGAAAGGTATTAATCCGTCTCTTCCCTCCAGTTATGGGTTAAATAGCAGGACAGATTGGGTTCTATAGCCTTGGTCGGCAACCAGTCTACCGCAGAAAGCAATGGCAACATACTGCGGGATAATCTTCTGCCCAGTCAGTCATGTCTCTTTCGAGATATGATCGCCCAAGCGTATATCACGTATGGCACTTTAACTGACTGACTGACTGACTCATCTACTAGTAATATGTACAGCATTATTAGAGCCGATAACAACCACGTTGTGCGAAATTTCAGAGAATCCAATAGAAGACATGAGGTTATATCTTCCTACAATTGCAAATCCAGAATATCCTTTAATGGTAAATGTAGATCTACAAATGGGAACTACCGAGCTACCATTGACCCTAAAGAAAACAAGGTTGAGTATAATGTGTACATAGGTTTTTTGGCGGAGTGGGGTGGAATTTTATACGCATAAACACTCTATTACTAAGTTATTTAGGGTTTCAGATCGCTCTCTCCTGAAAACACTGGGAATTGAAGGAAGAAGGCCTAAACCCACAGATGAAGTAGAAGTTAACATGCTAGGCATGTGCTCCTAATACTCTAGTTCAAGGGTCGAAACGTACGGCCCGCGGGCCTGATCCGGCCCACGAGAACTTTTTGACAAGCCCGCTAGCCTGATTATCAATGACTCTATTTTTAACATGAGAGACGAGGATTTCGAGTTCAACAAAAGGCCTGCTGTTATCTTACTCTGATCCACCCAAACAAATTTGAATGCTATGACCGCAAAAGCACGATCACAACCCAATCACCTTCATTTCTGCGTAAAAAATTAAAAAAAAACATAAAACAAAAACTGAGAGCCGACTTGACCGACCGATCGACCGGCGACAGAGATTAGGCAGGGCCACCTTTAAAATGACAATGTTGTCTCAGTC
Source organism: Ascarosepion bandense (assembly GCA_037127315.1). NCBI lineage: Eukaryota > Metazoa > Mollusca > Cephalopoda > Sepiida > Sepiidae > Ascarosepion > Ascarosepion bandense. Next base: position 28,776 of record JBBBDQ010002790.1, on the reverse strand, counting down.
GGCTTTCTATTTCATTCCTCCAGCAGCAACCTCTCATCGCTTACCCCTTCCACCTACCCTATGGAAGTTGCTGGAATCTTTCAATGGGCTGTTCTTATCTTATCATACATAAGTGTATATTTTTGCAACTATTTGCACTTGTATGTATGGGTATATGTGTTTCGTTTTTGTTTGATGTGTGTGTGTGTGTGTGTGTGTGTGTGTGTGTGTGTGTGTGTGTGTGTGTGGTTCATTTGTGGTACAATTTTCAATAACAGTTTCAAACCTACACGTCATAATTTCATCCATTTCACTTCGGTTGATTTTTTTCACTTTGAAGTATTTTGACGTTCCTTGAGGAAAAGTAATTTTTGTTAGGTGATTTTAATTTTAGATTTTGTTTTGTTTCTCTGATTTCTCAATGCTTATTTTCATTATGATTTTAAATATTTAGGTTGACGGGGTCTGCATATGTAATTTTCCTTAATTTTTCATTAATGGCCTTCGTCCGGCCCGCGACCCGTCATTATAACACGATCCGGCCCGCGAAATTAAATGAGTTGCCTACCCCTTGTCTAGGTGATAGATGTAATATATATTTGGCAGAAAGCATAGGATTTTAAAATTTCAATATCAGAATTCACTTTTTAATAAACATAACGAATTAATTAGCATGGGTCGTCACCATAGTAAATTTAAACTCCATTAAGCTTCCTCTTCTATCATTCATTTATAGTATGTGTTAAATCTTACAGATATTAGAATTTAAAATGGGTGATTCCGAAGCTTTTTCCTACCTACTTAACCCTGACGCAATGGACACATTACCTGTTTTCAATTAGCAAAGAAAGATTACTACTATTATTTCGCCTCTGCTTGATCCTGTCGTAAACAAACATTCTTCACTCCTTCTTTTACTAGCCCTTGATTCCGTCTTGAGAATTTTTCTCTAATCTATGGTTGACTGGGGTTGAAAATGCATGTCACGAAATGATATGTTGAAATAGCTATCTCCTTAATTGTGATCTGATTTTACAGATGAAGCAGATAGATAGATAGATAGATAGATAGATAGATAGATAGATAGATAGATAGATAGATCTATCAATCTATATATATATATATATATATATATATATAGAGAGAGAGAGAGAGAGAGAGAGATAGAGAGATAGATAGATAGATAGATAGATAGAGAGAAAGACAAAGAGAGAGATAGATAGATAAAGAACAGGTTGAAATAAACAAGATAGATAGATAGATAGATAGATAGATAGATAGATAGATAGATAGATAATGAACAGACTGAGATAGATAGATAGATAGATAGATAGATAGATAGATAGATAGATAGATAGATAGATATGAACAGAAGGGGATAGATAGATATGAACAGAAGGGGATAGATAGATAGATAGATAGATAGATAGATAGATAGATAGATAGATAATGAACAGACTGAAATAGATAGATAGATAGATAGATCTATCTATCTATCTATATATATATATATATATATATATATATATCGAGAGAGAGAGAGCAAGAGAGATAGATAGATAGATAGATATGAACAGAAGGGGATAGATAAATAGATAGATAGATAGATAGATAGATAGATAGATAGATTATGAACAGACTGATATATATATATATATATATATATATCGAGAGAGAGAGAGCAAGAGTGAGAGATAGATAGATAAAGAACGGGTCGAAATAAACAAGATAGATAGATAGATAGATAGATAGATAGATAGATAGATAGATAGATAGTGAAACAAGCAGATAGAGAGATAATAAGATACGAAGACATAGATAAATAGAGAACTATTTTGGTAGATTTTAAATATATATAATAGGCGCTGTGTACACATAATTTTAGCAACATTTCCTCTTTTTCTCTTTTATTATCGAAACTTTTTGCAAATTGGACATGTCCTCTTCCAGCAATTCTTTTCATTATCAGTTTTTTGTCTTAAACCATTTCCAATTTTCCTCGACATAATTTCATTTTTCTTCTTTAATTTTTAATTTAATTCCAACCCCGAATATTTCTCCTATCGTTTCTCAGCAAAGTAACGAAACTAAGCAAATTATATCTTGTCACTTAGATTCTACTTTGGTTTTTACCTTGGGATAATTTGTTTTTGGTTTTGATTTTAATTATCATTTTTGTCTATCATTCACTTTGTCGGTCAGGAACATCTGGTAGAAATAAAACAAGTGAAACACCAAACAAAGCAATGTTATTTTAAAAAAAAACCTTTTTTAATTTTTATTGGAAAATAAAAGAATTAAATAAAAATTTCAAATCTTCATTGCTCCCTTCAGCGGGTAATATTTGAAACTGAAAATTCCTGTAATTATAATGCCCAAATAAAATTGCATACAATTGATTGTATCATTTTCTTTTTCATTTTCTTACAGGTGGAATTAATTCTTTCTCCGTTGATAATAAGAAAATTTCTGTTTTTTTTTCTTCGAAGCTTGAACGCAGAACATCATTTGACGTGTCAATATCAAGCAGATTGAGATTAAAATAACTTAGAACTGTTTTACCACAGGTTGAGAAATATGACATGAAAATCCTAACGTAGATTAGAATACCAAAAGAGGCCTTCCAGAATTTAAGCAAAATAATAAGAAATACGAAAAATATTTTTTTTTAAAATCATTTCACATTAAGCAAGGCATTCCACTGCCACTATAGCAAGGGGGTTACATAGGGGAAGTTGCTGAGAAAGCGATTAGATATAGGAAATGTCTGAAGGAGAGTGATAGACGAGTAAGGAGGTACATAGGAAGACTGTTTGAGAGAATGGGTGCAAGTTAGTGTGTTAGGAGGTGTCTATTGACCTTACATTTAAACTCCTGGAGATTGTAGCTGTCGGGGAAGCAAGTATGCGGAAGGGAATTCCACAGGCGGGAAGTGCGAGAAAAGAAGCTGTTGGAGTAGAAATTTCGGTTACATTTTATCGGTTTCACTGTAAAAGGCTGAGACCTAGTTGCTAATCTATTATCTCGTGCAAATTCGTACCTAGGCGGGCACCAGTGATCTAAGTTCATCGGAACAGAAGCCGTGAAAGTATTTAAAGAAGAGGCACAGGGAAGCCACATAACGCCGATGAGAGTGTGACTGCAGGTGGTCAGCCAAGTCGGCATCGATCACATTACAGATTCTCCCTTGTATTTTGTCAAGAACCCCGAGGAGAATAGCAGGGGCACCTGACCAGATGTGGCAGCAGCATTCAATACAAGGGCGAATGGGAGATTTATATATGTGCAGGAGAGATTTAGACGGAAAGAAGTTCCGGGCCCTGCACAGAGAACCGACTTTCATAGCAGCGGATTTAGCGATGGATTAGAAACAAGTGAAAGAGTGGTTAACTGTCATGACTGTGAATGCTGGACAATCTCCTCGTAGATGAAGAAGAGACGTAAAGCAACAGAGATGTGGATCTACAGATGGATTCCGAGAATTTTGTGAAAATAAGAACCAAAAGAAATTATACACGTGATTAGAATGAGACAAGTTCCTCCTAAAAGCGCTCGGAACATAGAACATGATCTGATAGTTAATGGTCATTCTATCATAGGCTGTTTTGTTTTTATGGCATATCAACCTCGGTGGGTCATTTATTGCCAACTAAATCTTATTTATTTACTGCTGGTAATACGTTTTTCTTTCAACAATTTATTGTTGTTTTTATATAGGTTTTGTGTCTAGTAATACTTTTTTATTCTTTTTCGAGTATCAAGATTCATTGGGATTTGTTTTTAAGGGCAGGGTCCCCAAGTCCTACCCTTGTTATTTAACCCATAACTGGAGGGAAGGGACAGATTAATACCTTTCACAAGCGTAAGTGAATGCAGGGTATTCAACTGGAATTCGAACTCGGCTCACCGATTTCTCTTTCCGAGCCGATATTCACTGCAATGCACATCCGTCACTAAACGCTTGCAGCACCTGGTATTTCCAAGTGGTCACCCATCTAAGTACTGACCAGGCTCAACGTTGCTTAACTTCGGTGATCGAATGAGAACCGGTGTATTCAACGTGATTGGCCGTAAGCCTTCTATCATAGGTAATGAGAAGAATGATATAATAGGTATATAGAAAATGAACTTGCTAGGATCGAAAATGAACATGCTATGATTGATAATGTATATGCTTGCATAGATACATAATGAACAGTCTATGATAGATACATAGATATATGGTTAATGAAATAACGAGCATCCTATGATATATAAACATATGTACAGTACTGTGTAAAAATATTAGGACAAGAACTATTTTATCTCTTATGAGGCATATTGACAGAAAATAAACAATTTAATTAAAGTAATTTTATTTGATTTACTCAACAAATGCTTTTAACAAGAAAAAATACTTGTTACAAAATAAACTTAATATTTAGTATAATAGCCTTTTGCTTTGATCACAACCTTCATTCTGTCAGGCATTGACATCACAAGCTTCTTCAATGTATCTAATGGTATCTCCTGCCAAGCAACTTGTATTTGTTCCCAAAATGTCTCTTTGAAGTAACATTAGATTTATCAATTTTTTTTTTATCCAAAATATCCCATACATGTTCAACAGAATTGAGATCAGGGCTTAGATAGATAGATAGATAGATAGATAGATAGATAGATAGATAGATAGATAGATAGATATATCATTTTATGATAAATAAATAGATAAATAAATATTGATGATGGCACAATAAATATGCTATCATGATAGATAATGAATAGACTATGATAGAAAGATATATAATAAACATGCTATGATAGGCAGATATATAGACAATCAACAATTTATGATATATAGTTAGATAATGAACATACTATATATATATATATACTCTACCCCAGGGCCTTCGGCATTTGGAAAAAAACAATGTCGCTGACGTGACGTAGAATCTCTATTAGAGATCCTATGTCGAAATATACATCCGACACCTTTGAATTTTGAAAATTTTCTCTAATTTATATATATATATATATATATATATATATACATTCTATGACAGACGAATTTGTAATGAACATACTATAGATAGATAGATAGATAGATAGATAGATAGATAGCATATCTATCTATCTCTCTATCTATCTATGATCGATAATGAATATGCTATATTAGGTAGATAGATAGCAATAGATACTAACACAGATAAATATAGAAATTAGTTTAACATATATATATATAATGGCCGCTTTATACATATAAGAAAATGAACTCTTTTTCTCTTTTAAATATTTTCGAATCTTTTTCTCAAATTTTATATGTCGTCTTCCGGCCATTCTTTTCATTATCAGTTTTTTATCTTTCACAATTTCCAATTTTCTTCGACATAAATTTTATTTTTCTTCTTGAATTTTTAATTTAATTCCAACCCCTACTTTTTCTCATACTATTCACCCTCAAATTAACGAAAGTAAGCAAATTATATCTTATCACTTAGCTTCCACTATGGTTTTTACCTTGGGATAATTTGTTTTTGGTTTTGAATCTAATTGCATTTTTTTTTATTTTGTCCATACGTTATATTTTTGGCCAGGAACATCTGGTAGTGATAAAACAAGTGAACCATCAAATAAAAGTAATGTTATTAAAACAAAAAGAGACCTTTTCAGTGTTTTATTGAAAATAAAAGAATTAAATAAAGAATTTCAAATCTGCATTGCTCCCTTCAGCATTCAGTTTCAAACTGTACATTCCCGAAATTAAAATGTCCAAATAAAATTGGATGCAATTGATGGTATCATTTTCCTTTTCATTTTTTATACGTGAAATTTATTCTTTCTCCTTTGATAATAAAACGTTTTCTGCCTTTTTCTTCAAAGCTTGAATGTAGAGCATCATTTGCCATGTCAATGTCAAGCAAATTCAGAGATATAAATGATTAGATCTCTTTTAACAAAGAAAGCAAAATGCGACACCGAATTTCCCAAACAAGAAACATTTAAAATGTAGTAGAAACAAAACAGTGCTAAACTTTATGAATATAAATGATGGAAAATCTCCCAACAGGTGAAGAAGAGACATGAGGCAAGAGAAACCAGGGAAACGGTTCTGACATGTTATGTAATATAAGTTTTCTTATATTGCATGCTAGACAATAATCAAACTTATTTATAAATGGAACTTTGTCTGTGTGTGTATGTGTGTGTATCTCTGTGTGTGTGTCCATTACCTATAGACTCCGAAACGGCTGAACCGATTTTCTTAAAAATTTACACAGTTGTACTATAAGCGTCTGCGAGTGTTCTTAGCTAGGTTTCGTGTCGGGGTATCCCCGATAAATATCGAAAATCGAAAAATCGTGTTATAGAAGGAGTGGTCTGATTTTAATCAAATTCATTACACTCATAGACAAAGATATAAGAAACGATATCCAGAAGTTTCATGGTTGCAGTTCTTACAATAGTGCAGAAATTCGATAATATATATATATAAGGCAAGATGTTTGTGTGTGTGTCTGTGTATCTGCCTGTATGTCTGTATTTTTTTAAGCACTTTTATTTTAGTTTTTGCTTCCAGTTCGGCTCTAAGTAGGTATAATTGTAGTTCTTAGTCTCAGCCACGATACCATTTACTCAGAGGACTTATTTAGCCTTCAAAATTCAGTTTAAAACGAAAAATCTTATTTGATATCGATACCAGGAAATCAAAATTAGACTTACATCCATTCATTTTTCTTTCAGTCTAAGGTTTCGCTTTAACTGGAAACAATTATTGCTTTTTAGTCTTTCGTGCCAACATCCAAAGAGTCTGAGCTCCAGGACCATGGATTAGTTTTAAAGCTTTTATTACACCCGAGCAACGCCAGGCTATACTGCTAGTCTCATCATAAAAAGTGTCTTGAGTCAACAAAAACAAAGATAGAGTACTGGACTCTTATGAACTCGGATGATAAATTATGTAAATCACACCATTCTTTATTAAGAATATTTTGAGTGATAACTATAATTTGATGAGATAAATTTTAATATTTAACTTATAGTTAGGGGAAAAGAGAAGATTTCTAAAGCGTATCTACATGTACGCGCATATAATGATTCAGAAAAGAATTAGAACTGGTCTATAATGCGCATTTTAGTGCAGTGAATATCGACTCGGAACGACAAATCTTTGAGAGGAGTTCGAATTCCAGTTGTGTTACTTGCATTCAATTACGCACAAATAACGTTTGGAAAAAAATTAATCGGTCTTTTCCCTCCAGTTATGGGTTAAATAATAGGACAGATTGGGTTCTAAAGTCGTGGCTGGCAACAAGTCAACCGCAGAAAGTAATGGCAAACTATTGCAGGATAATCTTCTGCCCAGTAAGTCATGTCTTTTTTGAAGACATTAACGTCAGAAGCGTGTTTCTCGTATGGTACTTAACTGACTGACAGAATATAAAAGTTGAAAACATGATTAAGGTGTTATTGAGCATAAAGTGGGGGATCAGTTTTATATCGTTATGAAGTAATAGACTGATCCCCCACTAATCACTACGTAATAATATAATACATCTCTTCCCCTTATAGCTATGAGTCAAATAATAGCACAGATTCGGTTCTATTGCGTTGGCTAGCAAGCAGTCTACCGCAGAAAGCAATGGCAACCTGCTGCGGGATAATCTTCTTCCCAGTCAGTTATGTCTCTTTCGAGACATGATCGCCCAAAGCCTGTGTCACGTCTGGCACTTAACTGACTGAATATAATAGTTGAAAACATGACAAAGGCTTCTACTTCTAATTATATAAATTATATAATTTACATATATATATATATATATATATATATATATATATATATATATATATAACATAGTACACTTGGTATACAATCCAGGTAAATTCCGATAGGGACGAACTCAACAGAACTCAATGTTATATTCAATTATTTAATTTAACAGAGTAATATAATTTATAAAAGATTTTAAATTATTACAATGGGTAATACATATTTCACCGCGTCCTGATGTTATTATCGCGGCTCGTCAGACCCAAATGGTACAACAGTTAGTCCTCAAAATATCCCCCCACAAAAAAAAACCATGACTTTTATTTAATTTCACATAGACACTCATATGTCCATATTAGAATAGACATTTGTAACGGTTATTTACATCGTATATCATTTTTTTATCCTTGCTTGCACTCTCTCTTTGGGGTTATTTTTCGAATGAGGGAGAAATTTTCGTAAATAACCGTTACAAATGTCTATTCTAATATGGACATGTTAGCTTCTCTGTAAAATTGAATAAAAGAAAAGGAATTTTTGGCGAGGGATATTTTGAAGACCAACTATTGTACCATTTGGGTCTGACGAGCCACGATAATAACATCAGGACGCGGTGAAATATGTATTACGCATTTTAATATTCTAAAATCTTTTATATATATATATATATATATATATAATTTTACATCTTATATATGTATTATTATATATATAATATTTTATACGTACAGGGTGATAGAAAAGTACCTACCCATTTTAAAATACTTCTAATTTATTTTGTACATGAAATGAATATGAAATAAAAGCGTTTAACATGATGTCTTGTTTAAAATCCAAAATTGGCATCAAATTTTGCTAAAAAATACTCGAGCCTCCATGTTATCACGTCAAATGATTTCACCGGGAACTCTTACATAAAATACTTTTCATTCAGCCTTTATATTATAATATTGTATTTTATTTGATCGGAATTATAAAGTTATATGATTTTATGTAATACAACTAGCAATATAGCCTGGCGTTGCTCGGGTGTAATGAAAGTTTTAAAAC
>JBBBDQ010002790.1:0-17500 GCA_037127315.1 Ascarosepion bandense | reverse complement strand
TTGACCGATACTCGTATTTGAGTAGTAAAGCAAGTGAAATGTGGTTTTACAGAAGGATGCTTCGAATATCATGGATCGAGCATAAGGTCTTACAAATGATGGAAACAAAAAGAAAATTAATACTGAGCATCAGGAAGAGACAGCTAAAGTTCCTGGGACATGCAATGAGGAAGGAGGGATTGGAGAACCTGATACTAACAGGCCAGATAGAGGGATAGGGGAAAGCAGTGGATAACATATTTGAAGGACCTAATCAGGTGGATGATGGAACGAGGACTGCATGGTGTAACAGGAGAAGGCGTGCTAAGAGCGACCAAGGATAGGGAAAAGGTGGAAAGCCATGATCGCTTCCGTCCTGAAGGGACAGGGCATATAGAGGAATTTTTTAATCTAACAATATATTTGTTTCTGCCGGCCTGATTTTTTACGATAAATTGTGTTACGAAAATGTGTGCTATTCGGCAGGATTTGAACCTGCGACCCCTATCAACATAGGGGAAGCCACTAATTGATCTGGCGCGTCTTAGACCACTCGACAATGAATGATACTATAATCTAAAAGAATTCAAATCAAGCCTATATAAAACAAATTTCGATTCTACGCAAATAACCATCTCTGCTCTGAAATGTATCGTAATGTCAACAAATGTAAACGAAATCGTTAAACAACCGACACATAAAATTATTTGACTGAACATTATTTTTAATCGATAGTCGTATTGGAGTAGATAATCTGTTTTTAATCAAACTATATATTTGTTTTTTACCGGCCTGGTTTCAATATGTAGGTTGTTTAACCATTTCGTTAATCTTCGGGATTTTCCGTAACAATATATATATATATATATATATATATATATATATAGTCTTCTCAAAAAGCAATTTTGTTGTTGTTGTTGTTCACTGAAGACATTTGGGTTTAAGATCAAAAGATGAATATGTGGCAACCGTTTAGAATTTCAGTTTTATTTCTGGATATTTGAATCTAGATGTGTTAAACAGTTTAGGACATAACATCTTTTGTTTGAACCCACCAAGTGAGCAAAACTGTTGGAACACGTGACTGACAGGTGTTTCTTGTTGCCCAATTGTTGATTCTCATATCGATTGTTTAAGCAAGAAATAACTGTATCTGTGTACAGTTCCCTCCAAAATATTGATACGCCCACAACAATTCTTTTCTTTTTGTTCACTGAAGACATTTGTGTTAAAAATTAAAAAAAGATGAATATCAGACGGTAAAACATTCAGCTTTTATTATCTTAAGCAGTTTAATACAAACCAATTTTTGGCACCAGATCAGTTCTTTTTTAGATGTGAAAAAGTAAAGGGCCATATAGTCTTCAAGCAAAATTCATTTAATATGTGGTTGAATAACACTTCCTTACAATAACTGCATCAAGCCCGCGACACGTTGACAACCACGAACTATTTGATTCTTCATATGTCATGTTTTTTAACAGTTTTAACGAAGCTTGTGTCGATTTTTGTTTGTTTAAGGGAAGTTATTTTTTTAGTATCCAATTCAAAATATGAAATGCAATCTCTATTGTGTTATGGCCTAGTGACTTACAGAGCCAAGTGTAAATCCAAGACTAAAATGAGGAGTAATCATTTCGAACTATTTAATGTTAAAACAATCTGAAAGGCAACACCACAGTTACATAGAAACACCCGTCATTCACGTGTTCATATAGTTTTTATCACTTGAATAAATGGGTTGATTCAATAAAAGGTGTTATAAATTGTCTAACACATCTAATCTAAACTTATTTATAAATGTAACTGTGTGTGTGTATATCTACATTACCTATAGACTCCGAAACGACTGAACAGATTTTCTTGAAAATTTACACAGTTGTACTATAAGCATCTTAGCTAGGTTTTGTGTTGAGGTACCCCCGATAAATATCGAAAATCGATAATCCAAAACATCGGGTTATAGAAGGAGTTGTCCGATTTTAATCAAATTTGATACACTCATAGACAAAGACATAAGAAACGATATTCAGAAGTTTCAAGGTTGCAGCTCTTACAATAGTGCAGAAAATCGATAATAGGCAAGAGATAAAAGGCAAGATGTTTGTGTGTGTGTCTGCTTATCTGTCTGTATGTCCTTTATGCAAATCAACAATTTTTACCCGATTCTCACCAAACTTCACACAAATATTTTTTAGGCTGAGTCTGAGCTCCAGAACCATGATTTAGTTTTAATGCTTTCATTACACCCGAGCAACGCCGATCTATACTGCTAGTCTAAATGTAAATACCAGGAAATGAAAACTGAAATTCAGAACTCTAATCTCATATGTATCGATTGATCTTAAAGCCGAATATCTTCAATGAACAACAAAAACAAAACAAGGGGCTTTGGTGTTCCAATACTTTGGGGAGAAATGTACACACACACACACACACACACACACACACACACACACACACACACACACACACACACACACATATATATATATATACATATTTATATCTATATCTATATATCTATATATGTATATATATATATATCCAAAACGAAAATGGCATGTGGGTAAAATCCCAAAACAGATTCTATTTAAGTTAATATCATAGATATCAAAAAAATTATCGTTGCAGAGGGCTCGATGTAATTTGTATTATCTATTTACAGGGCAAAATATGTATATTTGGAAAAAAAATCTCCAAAAATTACATATTTCTTATGGCCATTTCGGTGAGCAAAAACCGCGACAAAATTCACTTATTATGCAAATGCAGTACAAAATTCATACACGGAAGTCTATTAAAAAAGAAATTAATACACCGGAAGTTTACAGAAAAGAAGGGGTGTCTAGACGACATAACATAATCTAATCTCCCTTTTAACACCCCTCCAATTATTCTTTCTTCTTTTATCTTATTTTTTTCTTCTTTCATGTAAACTTCCGGTGTATGAATTTGTTTTCCAGTAAACTTCCGGCAGATGAATTTTGTACTGTATTTACATAATAAATGAATTTTGTCGCTACAAATACGAGGTTTTTCCTCGTTGAAATGACCATACAATATATGTAATTTTCACAGATTTATTTGAAAATATACAGTATATATATATATATATATATATATATATATATATATATATATATATATATATATATATATATACGTTCCCGTGGCTCTCTCAGACCTATAAGAACAACACAATCTGTTCTGGATTCCGCTATTGGCCGACATCTTTTGGACAATCAAGTGTGTGCCTCGGCATATGAGGACAGCTGGTTTACTGTCTTGCACAGCGCTCGGTCTACACATCATCTTCGTATTTTGGAAGCAATTTGCTTGAAAATTCAACAGCCGAGCCTGTGCAGACAGAAAGAGCTGTTTTTACGCTCCTTACATTTGCTGGTGAGTCTGTGAGTGTAACATTTTTTCACTTTTAAACACTCTTGTGGAATTATATGTGTACACCCCCCTTACATTTTATGTGTGTTTTTTTTTTCAATAAATTTATTTTTAACCGAGTTCCATCATCTCCCAGCATTGTAAGTAATTTATTTTGCCTTGTCCTTTTCCTTAATTCCCTTAAAATTCAACGAGAACCCTTGATAAGAGTTGGCCGAAAGGTTCCTCGGGTTTAAATAATATGACGTTTGTTCTTTTTAAAGCCATATATATATATATGTGTGTATGTATCTATGTATGTATTTCGTGTATCGAAGTAGTAAATAATTTTCTAAACATATACTGTTAAATATAAAAGACAATGAATGTCTATTATGTTTAATCATGAGCCGTTCTAAACATCGTACTTTGGCTTTAATTTCAGTTGAAAATAAAGACAAAAATTCTCCAACATTTGGATAAAGTTTTATTAAGTTGGTTCTAAGCTTTCGATAAACATTAGTCATCTTCATCTTCATCTATAACACGGTATGATGTCATAGAACCGCATTGCAAATTTGCGAACTGTGTTTGTTATTTTTAGTAACTAATGGCGTTGCTTAGCGGAGCTTTATGTCAACACAAGATAAAATCGTCGCTGATGGTGGATGTTTTTGTGTTACCGTCCTTATAACCTCTCTGAAGGTGGCTCATGTGAGTCCAAAGCTTAGAACCAACTTAATCAAAAATTATCCAAATATTGGAGAATTTTTGTCTTTATTTTCAACTGAAATTAAAGCCAAGCTACGATGTTTAGAACGGCTCATGATTGAACATAATAGACATTCATTGTCTCTTATATATAACATTATATATAAGATAAATGTTCAGAAGTTTGTCAGTTAACTGAGCAGAGTCATACCGACTCTCGTGAGGGCACAGTTATGATGCTTTCATCCGTAATTAATCTTGAAGCAATATTACCACAACTCAACATTATATATATATATATATATATATATATATGTGTGTGTGTGTGTGTGTGTGTGTAGTCATCCGCAGACAGACCTGATTAACTGTATCACGGCTAAGCAGTACGGTTAGACATCCGATTACTTCTAGTTAAATTTGAAACCCGACCGAATTTATATCAGTCGCGATTCTACCTCTGGTAGAGGAAGGCGGACATTAGCGTGTTTTATACCATATAAGCACACGGCAGTAGCTGAGAGTGTTCAAATTCATTACTATATATATATATATATATATATGTGTGTGTGTGTGTGTGTGTGTGTGTGTGTGTGTGTGTGTGTGTGTGCGCGTGTGTGTTGTATCGTATCGGGACACTGTGAAGTGTAGAGAAGTTACTTTATTGCCAGAGTGGTACAAGCAAGAGGTATATACAATATTTACAGTCTCTCGCAGTAGTAAGTGTCCGTGATAAACGCTTATAGTCTTTTGAAATGATTTGTTTGAACATTATTTTTGATACTCGTGTTTAAGTAGATATTCTGTTTATAACCAAACAGTATTATATATTTATTTCGACCGGCCTGATTATTTACGATAATCATCATGTTACGGAAATTAACGAAGATTAACGAAACTCGTTATAAGTAACCGACAATTTGAAATTATTTGTTTGAACATTATTTTTGATCGATACTCGTATTTAAGTAGATATTCTGTTTATAATCAAACAGTATTATATATTTATTTCTACCGGCCTGATTATTTATGATAATCATCATGTTACGGAAATTAACGAAGATTAACGAAACTTGGTTATAAACAACCGACAATTTGAAATGATTTGATTGAACATTATTTTTAATCGATACTCGTATTTAAGTAGATATTCTGTTTATAACCAAACAGTATTATATATTTATTTATCCCGGTTTGATTATTTACGATAAATGTTTGTTCCGAAAATGTGTATCATTCGACCCCTATCCACATTGGGGAAGCCACCATGTGATCTGGTGCGTCTTAGACCTCTCGACCACCAATGACGATCAGTCTAAACGAAGTCAAATCAAGCCTATAACACAACTTTCGAATTCATCGTAATAATCATCTCGGCTCTGAAATGCATCATAATGTCAACAAATGTAAACATGTTACGGAAACTAACGAAGATTAACGGAACATGGTTATAAACAACAGGCAAAATGAAATTTGTTTGAAAATTATTTTTGATCGATAATCGTATTTAAGTAGATATTCTGTTTATAATCAAACAGTATTATTTTTTTTCTATAAATAATCAGGCCGGTAGAAATAAATATATAATACTGTTTGATTATAAACAGAATATCTACTTAAATACGAGTACGGATCAAAAATAATGTTCAAACAAATCATTTCAAATTGTCGGTTGTTTATAACCAAGTTCTGTTAATCTTTGTTAATTTCCGTAACATTGTCTTTTATACATCCGGGTGACCGGATGGCACATGGTACGAGCCACGACGCAACCATATATGTGTGTGTTTGTGGGTGTGTGTGGATGTGGGTATATATATATATATATATATATATATATATATATATATATATATATGTTTGTATGAGTATATGTATATCTCCTTTATTCTAACTTTATTTTATTTTAACCCCTGTAAATTAGGCTGATATATATATATATATATATATATATATATATATATATATATATATATATATATATATATATATCAGTTTTACATTGCATGCTCAAGAGTAAGTATTTAATCTTCGCTGTAAAAAAATTAAAAACAGATAAATTTTCTTAACAGTATTGTTTACCATGAAGTCCTATGAGATAACATTGAATTAAAGAAATTATTAAACACCCAAGTAGGTTTTGTATCAAATATTTTTTCAAGCAAATGAGTTGAATAAAATTTCCTCGATTGGTTTGCGAAATTAATGAAAATAGAGATTTGTAAATCTCGACAAACAACGTTAGCGTTAACTTCAACAATATTAAATATTGTGATGATATCAACACGCGTCCCCACCAAAAAATCAAACTGATTAAATGGCAAAAAAATTAACACTTTTACTCAGTACCAGCAAGCTATCGTTCTAACTATTCGCTCACACGTCCTTATGAAGTTTCTTCATAAGGAGATTCAGTCAGTCAGTTAAGTGCCATGCGCGATACACGCTTTGGGCGATCATGTCTCGAAAGAGACATGACTGACTGGGCAGAAGATTATCCCGTAGTAGGTTGCCATTGCTTTCTGCGGTAGACTGGTTGCCGATCAAGGCTATAGAACCCAATCTGTCCTATTATTTAACCCATAACTGGAGGGAAGAGACGGATTAATACCTTTCCCAAGGGTATTTGCGCGTAAGTGTGCAAGGAATTCAACAGGAATTCGAACTCGGCTCCCCGATTTCTCGTTCCGAGCCGATATCCACTGCGCCACAACGCACATCCTAACAGATTCACTTGATCTTTTTAAGAGCTTGGGAATCCTTAGCCTAACGCAAAGATAAATATAGAACACAAAGTGAGATACAAATACATATCAGGAGATGAGTATCAGTCCGCTATATAGAGCCTACCTCTTGTATGTTATATGCCTTTTTCTGATATTTACAGATACAATATTTTATCATGTGACAGTGATGAATGAGAAATGTATTTATTTTAGTTAAAAGTGAATTTATGATTCCAACGACTGAGAGTGACGAATTGACATGTTCATAAGACAAACGTTGATGAAGTGGTTTATGAAATCAGTCGGCATTAGGCTAGTTATTTCTTTAATAAATAAAAGCTACATTGCTACAAGAAGAATTCATGTAACTGTCGATCTCACGAGATTTAGCCCAAGAAGTATCGGAGAAATTCTACTGCTTACGGCATTCCATCGGGCAGTGGGGGGAAAACAGCGCCAAGGATTCTGAAGATTTCATGGAGGAATGGAATATGCAACGAGGAAGTGTTAAAGAATTATCGATAAAAAGAACGCTTATTTTCAAAATCAGACTTCTAAAGTTTATTGGACACATCTGGAAGCGGCCGAAATGTGGTTCTACAGAAGGATGCTACGGATATCGTGGACTGAGCATACAAGCAACGACGAGGTGTTAGAAAGAATGGCAACAAAAAGGAAATTGATGCTGAGCATCAGGAAGAGACAACTGAAGTTCCAGGGACATGCAATAAGGAAGGAGAGCCTGGAACCTGATACTGACTGGTCAGATAGAAGGAAGGAGAGACAGAGGAAGGCAGCGGATAACATATTTGCAGAGACTGATCAAGTGGATGACGGAACGGGGGTTGCAAGGAACAACAGGAGCAAACTTACTAAGAGCCACAAGGGATAGAGAGACGTGGAGAGCCATGATCGCCTACGTCCTGAAGGGACAGGGCACATAGAAGAAGAAGAATGAGGGTAGCCGGATTGGAAAACATAGTTCTATACTGAATCCCAGAGAGAGGAAAGCAGTAAGCCACTAACCTGATGAACTTGAGTGTCTAAATAACGGAACGGGGACGCAGGCCTTAGCAAAAGAAGAAAAATTCACAGTAAGATAATACTCTCACGATATAAGCATGGAACAGGCTTGCCTCCCAGAGAGTAAATCACTACGCCTGCTTTGCCTGAGACTCTCAGCGGACCTCAAGTGGAATGACTACTTCGAATCCATTGCTAAATCCGCAGCAATGAAAGTCGGCTCTCTGTGCAGGGCCGGGAAATTCTTTCCGCCTGAATCTATCCTGCGATTATATAAATCCACCATCCGCCCATGCATTGAATACTGCTGCCATATCTGGTCGGGTGCCCCTGCTATTCTCCTCGGGCTTCTCGATAAGGTTCAGAGGAGGGTCTGTAATGTGATAGATACCGCCTGCAGTCTCTCTCCCACCGGCGCGACGTGGCTTCCCTGTGGCTCTTCTATAAATACTTTCACGGCTTCTGCTCCGGTGAACTTAGATCACTGGTGCCCCCTAAATACGAATTTTCACGAGATAATAGATTAGCAACTAGATCCCACCCTTTTACAGTGAAACCGATAAAATGCAACCGCAACTTCTACTCCAACAGTTTCTTTCCTCGCACTTCCCGACTGTGGAATTCCCTTCCACACGACGGCTACAATCTCCATGAGTTTAAATGTAAGGTCAATAGACACCTCCTAACAAACTAACTTCCATTCTTTCAAACACTCTTCCCACCCACCCAACTATCTATCACTCCCCCCTTCTGACATTTCCTATATCTAACCATCTTCCTATTTACCTCCCCCTATGTAGCCCCAAGCGCAATAGTGGCAGTGGAATGCCTTGCTTGGGGTGAAATGATTAAAAAAAAAATGTCAGAAAAGAAGAATTGATGAAAACCGCCAAATTCTTCATGTAAGAAGTTTTTTGAAAACTACAGAAAATGGCTAGAGGCTGTATGCTATTAAGTATTAACAGTCAGTCAGTTAAGTAAGTGCTGTACGTGATACACGCTTGGGCGATCATGTCTCGAAAGAGACACGACTGACAGGGAAGAAGATTATCCCGCAGTAGGTTGCCATTCCATTTTGCGGTAGACACGTTACCAACCAAGGCTATGGAACCCAAACTGTTTAATTATTTAACCCATACGTGGGGGCAAGACGGGTTAATTCCTTTCCCAAAGTTATTTGTGGGTAAGTGAAATACTTTTGAACACAAACAAAATCGAAAATTGGCAGTAAAAATACATAAAAGCATTTGAAGTAATTATCACTGAAATTGAACGACATTTTTATTGTAAAATTTATAAAAATCCGACGTGTTAAATAATTTGGCAACCCACTTCTTTATATATGTGTGATTATCTGCTGCCTCAATATATATATATATATATATACTAGTCATCTACATACAAGCCTTTTCGCTGTATCAGAGCTGATCGGTGTGGCTAGACACATCCACTTGCTTCTGACCGGGATCGAAGCTCGATCGATTGAGTATCAGTCGGAGTCGCTACCCTCTAAGCAATAGGCGCATGGAATTAGAGAAGGAAAATTATAACATGTTGTATAAAGGCAGTGGATACACACGCCAGTCACCGAAAGAACTAATATCTGATGTGTCACGAATATATATATATATATATATATATATATATATATATATATATATATATATATAAGTAGTAATTAGTAAGGGATCATTTTATTACTTAATAACAATAATATAAAACTGATCCCCCATTTTCTAACCAGGAGAATCCTTAAATCATGTTTTGAACTACTATATTCGGTCAGTCAATTAAGTGCTATACGTGATATATATATATATATATATATATATATATATATATATATATATATATATATATAATTTTTAAACAGTTATTGGTTAAATTAGATCAATAAATAGTTGTATGACAAAGTGCTCAATACACTTAAAAGATAAAGATTTTACATGCAGAACTTTTGAATATTTCATTTAGGAAGATTAGCAGGTTATGATACCGTGATTCCAACTTTTCACTGTCATGAGGTGTTATGGATTAACAGATTTCCCAGTTGTATCATAAGCATCTGCGCGTGTTCTCAGCTAGGTTTTATGTCGAGGTACCAACGATAAATATCGAAAATCGATAATCGAAAAAATCGTGTTATAGAAGGAGTGGTCCGGATTTTAATCAAATTTGATACGCTCATAGACAAAAACATAAGAAACGATATTCAGAAAGTTTCAAGGTTGCAGTCCTTACAATAATGCAGAAATTCGATAATATGTATATATATATATAAAAGCTTTCATTACAGCCGGGTTATGCTGCTAGTATATATATATTTTAACGAAACTTGGTTATAAGCAACCGACAATTTGTAATGGAATTATTTTGAACATTATTTTTACCGATACTCGTATTTAAGTAGATATTCTGTTTTTAATTAAATAGTATTTTATATTTATATCTACCGGCCTGATTATTTACGATAAATTTTTATTACGAAAATGTGTGCTACCCAGCATGATTCGAACCAGCGATCCCTATTGCGTAAGGGAAGCATACCATTTGATCTGGTACCGTCTTGACCACTCGACTATGGATAGCCTCTTAAGCAGACGAGGTTTTTATCATGCTTATATAACACAATTTTCGCTTGTTTGCGGTAAAATCGAAAATTGTGTTAAAATTTATATATATATATATATATATATATATATATATATATATATATATATATATATATATTCTAAAAATACACTGTTAAATATAAGAGACAATGAATGTCTATCATGTTTAATCCTGAGCCGTTCTAAACGTCGTAGTTTGGCTTTAATTTCAGTTGAAAATAAAGACAAAAATTCTCCATATTTGGATAATTTTTCTTAATTTGCTTCTAAGCTTTCGGCTCACATGAGCCATCTTCAGAGAAGTTATTTAGACGGTAATACAATAACATCCACCATCATCGGCGATTTTATTTTGTGTTGACATAAAACTCCGCTAGGCAACAGCAACAGTTACCAAAAATAAAAAATGCTGCCTCGATACACTAAATATATATATATATGTATGTGTGTGTGTATTTATATTTAGTGTATCGAGGCAGCAGATCATTTTCTAAATATATATTGTTAAATATAACACTCAATGAATGTCTCTTATGCTTAATCATGAGCCGTTCTAAACATCGTATTTAATATTGGAGGCCATCAACCGCAAATCAAAGTAACACACACTCAATAAGATCACATTTCACTCTGGTCACAACACATTACACTGCATTTAGACATATGGTTCTGTTAACATTTCGGTCTTTCACGCGGTGTGACGTCATAGAACTGCATTACAAATTTCAATCTGCGTCTGCTATTCGGTGACTGTTAACGTCGTATAGCAATGTTTTATGTCAACACAAGATAATATCATTTTTGATGGTAGTAGGTGGATGTCTTTATGTTAACGTCTCCGTAATCTTTCTGAAGATGGCTTCTGTGAGATGAAAGCTTAGAATCTGCATAATAAAATAATATCCAAATTTTAGAGTATTTTGGACTTTCATTGTTGGACATTAAATTTTGGATGTTCATTGTCCGTTATATGTAATAATAGATAGATAGATAGATAGATAGATAGATAGATAGATAGATAGATATTAATGACTGAACTGAGATGGATAGATAGATAGATAGATAGATAGATAGATAGATAGATAGATAGATAGATATGAACTGACTGAGATAGAAAGATAGATAGATAGATAGATAGATAGATAGATAGATAGATAGAACAGACAGATTAGATAGATAGATAGATAGATAGATAGATAGATAGATAGATAGATATGAACAGACTTAGATAGATAGATAGATAGATAGATAGATAGATAGATAGATAGATAGATAGATAGATAGATAGATATGAAAGGGCTTAGATAGATAGATAGATAGATAGATAGATAGATAGATAGATAGATAGATATGAACGGACTTAGATAGATAGATAGGTAGATAGATAGATAGATAGATAGATAGATAGATAGTGAACGGACTTAGATAGATAGATAGATAGATAGATAGATAGATAGATAGATATGAACGGACTTAGATAGATAGATAGATAGATAGATAGATAGATAGATAGATAGATAGATATGAACGGACTTAGATAGATAGATAGATAGATAGATAGATAGATAGATAGATAGATAGATCATGAAATATTTGAAAGAACGATGTATGCCAAAGTGGTAAATTTTTCGTGTGACTTGTTTCATCATTTGTGTGTGGGCTGGTGACTTTACGTGAGGGAAATTTATGAATCTTTTTATGGTACTGTTCAAAATGTATGCCTGGCTTACTAGAATCCGCCGAACTGGATAAAGTTGCTGCGACCGGCGACTTCTGATGGAAGGTCATTGGAGGCGACGCATTGAACTCTGAAAAGCAAGAAGCCTGTTCCAGATTTTGAAATTTCCTATCAGCCTGCGTTCTGGACCTTTAGAAAGGCGACCTGATTCGCAGAAAATTCAATTTCCGGAGGAACACTCCGGCAAATCATATGTTGGCAAAGAGACGAGATTAACAGGGTGATATGTTGTGCCAAAGAAACTTAAACAAGAGATACACGCCAAATGCTAGACGAAGTGGGTAATTGAATTGAATATTCTGAGAGAAGGAACAAACGAAGATGACTTTAAAAAGAACGAGAAAGAAGCCAGGTTTTGCTATAGAAGAGTCTTTAAAGAATATACGAAAGAAAGTTACAAGGAGAAGAATATGTCAAATAAGGAAAATGAAAAAAAAAAAAAGGACAAGAATAAAGTAAAGCATGAAATGAAATCAAGAATAAAACCAATGAAAAACAATAAAAACAAATTCCCGAAGATAAAGTATTTTTTTCTGTCTACCATCAGGATAACTTATACTGAACTCCAGAAAAGCAACAGTATACGCCATTTTGGCCTCACTTCTTCCACCGACATGAAATGGAGTGACTATATAGACTAAACTATCGCCCGGTTCACCTCCACCCACGTCTATTGAACAGGTGAAGACCCTCATCCCTTGTTTCCTGTTTAGGTTGTGTCTTTCTCTTTTCCAATCTTTTCACTCTTTTCTTTTTTTTTTTCTTCAATTGGAGTAGATAGACTAAACTATCGCCCGGTTCACACTCCACCCACGTCTATTGAACAGGTGAAGACCCTCATCCCTTGTTTCCTGTTTAGGTTGTGTCTTTCTCTTTTCCAATCTTTTCACTCTTTTCTTTTTTTTTTCTTCAATTGGAGTAGATAGACTAAACCTTTATCGCCCGGTTCACACTCCACCCACGTCTATTGAACAGGTGAAGACCCTCATCCCTTGTTTCCTGTTTAGGTTGTGTCTTTCTCTTTTCCAATCTTTTCACTCTTTTCTTTTTTTTTTTTCTTCAATTGGAGTAGATAGACTAAACTATCGCCCGGTTCACACTCCACCCACGTCTATTGAACAGGTGAAGACCCTCATCCCTTGTTTCCTGTTTAGGTTGTGTCTTTCTCTTTTCCAATCTTTTTCACTCTTTTCTTTCTTTTTTTTTTTTTCTTCAATTGGAGTAGATAGACTAAACTATCGCCTGGTTCACACTCCACCCACGTCTATTGAACAGGTGACCAGGCTCATCGCTTGTTCACTGCTTAGGATGTGGTTTCCGGCTTTATCTTTTCCAATCTTTTCACTCTTACGTAGCCCCCTGCGCATCAGTGGCGTTACCGGCTTGGTCGGGGTGATATGATTTAAAAAAAAAATTAAATCAATTGTTACGTGTACTGCAAGGAAGAATTGTTCACTCTGCTAAAACTTTTTTCTAGTTTTATAGATCTACTATTGGACCGTCTATTTTTTTCCATAATCGTCTCACCCCAAGCAAGGTAGTACTGCTACTGGTGTGCAAGGGGTTACATAATAGGAGGGTTAAGAGGGAGAAGAACAGGTCGCAGTAGGTTCGAAGGACGGTTTAGGGAAGGACGATGACCTTGGCTTTAAGGGAGCTGCATGAAAGAAAATTGCGAAGAGAGAAGACGGATGATAGTGAAGGGGATAAGTGATGACGGTTGACGTTGCATATAAACTCTTGGATAATGTAGCTATCAGGTAAACAGGAATAGGGAAGGGAGATCCAGAAGTGAGAAGTGCGAGAAAAGAAACTGTCAGAGTAGATGTTATGGTTACACTTGATTGTTGTCAGAGTGAAAGGGTGAGACCTTGTTACCAGTCGAGTAGTTTGAGTAAATTTGAGCGGGGAGAGAAGAACGGTTTAGAAAAGGACAAGAAGCTTGGTTTTAAATGAGCTTCGGGAGAGTAAAATGCAAAGTGAGAAGACTGATGATAGTCAAGGGGATAAGAGATGACGATTGTCGTTGCATTTAAACTCTTGGATAATGTAGCTATCAGGGAAACAAGAATACGAATAGTTACCAAAAATAAAAAAGGCTGCCTCGATACACTAAATATATATATATATATGTATGTATGTGTGTGTGTGCGTGTGTGTGTGTGTGTGTGCGTGTGCGTGTGTGTGTATTTATATTTAGTGTATCGAGGCAGCAGATCATTTTCTAAATATATATTGTTAAATATAACACTCAATGAATGTCTATTATGCTTAATCATGAGCCATTCTAAACATCGTATTTAATATTGGAGGCCCATCAACCGCAAATCAAAGTAACACACACTCAATAAGATCACATTTCACCCTCTGGTCACAACACATTACACTGCATTTAGACATATGGTTCTGTTAACATTTCGGTCTCTCGCGCAGTGTGACGTCATAGAACTGCATTACAAATTTCAATCTGCGTCTGCTATTCGGTGACTGTTAACGTCGTATAGCAATGTTTTATGTCAACACAAGATAATATCATTTTTGATGGTAGTAGGTGGATGTCTTTATATTAACGTCTCCGTAATCTTTCTGAAGATGGCTTCTGTGAGATGAAAGCTTAGAATCTGCATAAAATAAAATAAAATCCAAATTTTAGAGTATTTTGGACTTTCATTGTTGGACATTAAATGTTGGACGTTCATTGTCCGTTATATGTAATAATAGATAGATAGATAGATAGATATGAACAGACTGAAATAGATAGATAGATAGATAGATAGATAGATAGATAGATAGATAGATAGATAGATAGATAGATAGATGCGAGAAAAGAAGCTGGCAGAGTAGATGTGTTATATTTGATTGTTTTCACAGTGAGAGTGTGGGACCTTGTTACCAGTCTATTAGTTTGAGTAAATTCGCGTGGGGAGGAGGAGGGCACCAAGGAGCTAAGTTCATAGGAGCAGAATCCATGAAACTACTTCTAGAAGAGAAAGGACGAAAACCATATATCGTCGGTGAGAGAGACACGAGAGTCGAGGAGACAGATCTAAATCGACTACATTGTAGATTGTCTTTTGGTGTTTGTCGAGAATCCCAAGATGAACAGCAGGGGAGCTCGACCAGATACGACAGCAGTATTCAATGCACCGGCGAATGTTAGATTTGTATACGTGCATGATGGGTTCAAAAAAGAAATCTTAATAGCCCGATTCAGGAACTCGACATTCTTTGCAGTAGATTTAACTATTAATTCAATAGTTAGTTGAAAGAAAAATGAATGGATGTAAGTCAAATTTTGATTTCCTGGTATCGATATCAAATTTTCGCACTATTGTAAGAACTGCAACCTTGAAACTTCTGAATATCGTTTCTTATGTCTTTGTCTATGAGTGTATCAAATTTGATTAAAATCGGACCATTCCTTCTATAACCCGATTTTTTCGATTATCGATTTTCGATATTTATCGGAGGTACCTCGACACAAAACCTAGCTAGGAACACTCGCAGACGCTTATAGTAAAACTGTGTAAATTTTCAAGAAAATTGGTTCAGCTGTTTTGGAGTCTATAGGTAACGGATACTCACACACACACACACACACAGAGGAAAAAGTTCCATATATAAATAAGTTTAGATAGATATTGAAAGGAACTAACGGTACACTTACTAAATAATAGTTAACAAAAAAGAAAGATAATCGTTTAGCGATACAAATCTTACTAATTTACCAATAGCGGGGGGAAGATGGGGCTTCGCATCTAATCAGAATTTGATAAAAAAATTATGTGTACATAAACTGGGGGGTCAATTATATTTTTCAAACAATACATAAAGTGATCCCTCACTTTGTAGCCCAGGTAGATTCTATATATTTATATTCAGTAGCATGTTAAAAAAATTTTAAAAAAATACATGCATTTGTGTTGCTAATTAGTATTTCATCCGCACATCAAAGCTTAGAGGAGAGAGTAATCTGAAATGGTCACCCGTCCTGAGTGTCATGATAATCGACATCCAGCAGCAAGACAACTGATCCTAGGTCTACCTTGACTATGCGTGGTACCACCTGTTAGTGTTCCAGTTGTGGTTAAATAGTTAGCACCTAAACTATGGTCAAACACTGTGAAACCATAAAAAATATTTTCCATAGTGAAAATAGCAGCAATACAATTTTATATTTAAAAAATTACCAGCAATACATGATTAATAAAATGATATTTATCAGCAATATATATTTTTAAGAAAAAATTAGCACTTTTATTTACATTATTCAGACTGTTTACCTCGACTCTGTTGCGATATTCATGACTTTTCGGCCATTGTAAACTCAGAACCTCTTCAAGTGATTGGAATTTCGAAAGAAACGCTTTATTTCGATCACCAGGGTAGATTGTTCTAATTCCACGAATCATGCCTCTTCAAATATTTCTCAGTATCAGTTATTTCCCTTTAACTCACCTCTCGAAGTTTTTGTTCATCTCTGCTTGTTTCATTGATTTCAACCAATACTTATATCCACTGGGTCATATAAAATTTTTAAATAATTATCACTGAGGGCGTTCAAGTGTTTTTTTTTCTTTTAATTTTTAATTTTTGCAAAACACCATCCTAATAGCACGTTTATTTAGTCACAATTACAATACGTTTGTCTTTGCAATTCATCTCTTGGAGGAGATCGAATAAAAATGGTTAAAAAAAAACTACGGTGTCCTCCTTGATAAATTTCATCGCATCAAGAAATTTATTAGAAAACTAGAAAAAAATTATTATAAAAAAAGGATCCAATATGTCTTAGGTACCTCCAATAAATAACTGATCATTTTCGATACCTCAATTTAAATTTAATTTTTAAAAATAAAATGTTTTCTTGAAGCTTTAATTTTAGTTTTAATTGAAAGCCAATAGATTAAATTTACTAATTAGAGTAAGCAAAATACCCTGGTTTAGTTCAAACCGAAATTATATTGGTGGGAATCAAAAATTTAACCGCTGAATTTTTTAAAAAAATCTACCGCCATTATTGATTGATCGACACATTATGTAAACACTAGCCAAATTTGTGTTTTAAAAATTTTGCAAAAAGTATACCTCCTTGACACGTTATTTCAAACGATTTTTATAATTGAAACTGACCTTTATCTGATTTCAAACAAGTAGTAAGTGGTTACTGTCTGGAAATTTACGATATTAATCTCTCTTTAACTACGGTAGCTCTCTTATCTGCGTTATCTTAGCTGATAAATGATTTATTGACAAGCAGTAGGTGTGAATGACGTTTGGATGGCGACCGAAAGTGACAAAAAATTCATGTAGCTTAAAACGTAACATTTGGA
>JBBBDQ010002786.1:0-14121 GCA_037127315.1 Ascarosepion bandense | reverse complement strand
CATTTAGTGTATTTCATGCATATCAAGATTAATGCTGATTCTTATGTAAATTGATGTGTAGAATAATATGGTCTCATATGTTTTCATTTAAAATTGATTCTGAGCAATATAAATGAGTGTACTGAAAGCCCGAAAATTGCGCATTTAGTGTATTTTCATGCATATCAAGATTAATGCTGATTCTTATGTAAATTGATTTGTAGAATCATATGGTTTCAATTAAAATTGATTCTGAGCAATATAAATGACTGTACTGAAAGACCAAACACTGCGCATTTAGTGTATTTTCGTGCATATCAAGATTAATGCTGATTCTTATGTAAATTGATGTGAAGGATCATATGGTTTCAATTAAAATTGATTCTGAGCAATATAAATGAGTGTACTGAAAGCCCGAAAATTGCGCATTTAGTGTATTTTCATGCATATCAAGATTAATGCTGATTCTTATGTAAATTGATGTGTAGAATCATATGGTTTCATTTAAAATTCATTCTGAGCAATATAAATGAGTGTACTGAGAGCCCGAAAATTGTGCATTTAGGGTATTTTCATGCATATCAAGATTAATGCTGATTATTATGTAAATTGATGTGTAGAATCACATGGTCTCATTTCAAAATTGATTCTGAGCAATATAAATGAGTGTGCTGAAAGCCCGAATATTGCGCATTTAGTGTATTTTCATGCATATCAAGATTAATGCTGATTCTTATGTAAATTGATGTGTAGAATCATATGGACTCATTTAAAATTGATTCTGATCAATATAAATGAGTGTGCTGAAAGTCCAAAAACTGCGCATTTAGTGTATTTTCATGCATATCAAGATTAATGCTGATTCTTATGTAAATTGATGTGTAGAATCATATGGTCTCTTTTAAAATTGATTCTGAGCAATATAAATGAGTGTACTGAAAGCCCGAAAATTGCGCATTTAGTGTATTTTCATGCATATCAAGATTAATGCTGATTCTTATGTAAATTTATGTGTAGAATCATATGGTCTCATTTAAAATTGATTCTGATCTATATAAATGAGTGTACTGAAATATCAAAAACTGCGTATTTAGTGTATTTTCAGGCATATCAAGATTAATGCTGATTCTTATGTAAATTGGTATGTAGAATCATATGGTTTCATTTAAAATTGATTCTGAGCAATATAAATGAGTGTACTGAAAGCCAGAAAATTGCGCATTTAGTGTATTTCATGCATATCAAGATTAATGCTGATTCTTATGTAAATTGATGTGTAGAATCATATGGTCTCATATGGTTTCATTTAAAATTGATTCTGAGCAATATAAATGAGTGTACTGAAAGCCCGAAAATTGCGCATTTAGTGTGTTTTCATGCATATCAAGATTAATGCTGATTCTTATGTAAATTGATGTGTAGAATCATATGGTTTCAATTAAAATTGATTCTGAGCAATATAAATGACTGTACTGAAAGACCAAACACTGCGCATTTAGTGTATTTTCGTGCATATCAAGATTAATGCTGATTCTTATGTAAATTGATGTGAAGAATCATATGGTTTCAATTAAAATTGATTCTGAGCACTATAAATGAGTGTGCTGAAAGCCCGAAAATTGCGCATTTAGTGTATTTTCATGCATATCAAGATTAATGCTGATTCTTATGTAAATTGATGTGTAGAATCATATGGTTACATTTAAAATTGATTCTGAGCAATATAAATGAGTGTACTGAAAGCCCGAAAATTGCGCATTTAGTGTATTTTCATGCATATCAAGATTAATGCTGATTATTATGTAAATTGATGTGTAGAATCATATGGTTTCATTTAAAATTCATTCTGAGCAATATAAATGAGTGTACTGAAAGCCCGAAAATTGCGCATTTAGTGTATTTTCATGCATATCAAGATTAATGCTGATTATTATGTAAATTGATGTGTAGAATCACATGGTCTCATTTCAAAATTGATTCTGAGCAATATAAATGAGTGTACTGAAAGCCCGAAATTTGCGCATTTAGTGTATTTTCATGCATATCAAGATTAATGCTAATTCTTATGTAAATTGATGTGTAGAATCATACGGTCTCATTTAAAATTGATTCTGAGCAATATAAATGAGTGTACTGAAAGCCCGAAAATTGCGCATTTAGTGTATTTTCATGCATATCAAGATTATAGCTGATTCTTATGTAAATTGATGTGTAGAATCATATGGTTTCAATTAAAATTGATTCTGAGCAATATAAATGAGTGTACCGAAAGCCGGAAAATTGCGCATTTAGTGTATTTTCATGCATATCAAGATTAATGCAGATTCTTATGTAAATTGATGTGTAGAATCATATGGTCTCATTTAAAATTGGTTCTGATCAATATAAATGAGTGTACTGTAAGCCCGAAAATTGCGCATTTAGTGTATTTTCATGCATATCAAGATTAATGCTGATTCTTATGTAAATTGATGTGTAGAATCATATGGTCTCATTTAAAATTGATTCTGAGCAATATAAATGAGTGTACTGAAAGCCGGAAAATTGCGCATTTAGTGTATTTTCATGCATATCAAGATTAATGCTGATTCTTATGTAAATTGATGTGTAGAATCATATGGTCTCATATAAAATTGATTCTGATCAATATAAATGAGTGTACTGAAAGCCCGAAAATTGCGCATTTCGTGTATTTTCATGCATATCAAGATTAATGCTGATTCTTATGTAAATTGATGTGTAGAAACATATGGTCTCATATGGTTTCATTTAAAATTGATTCTGAGCAATATAAATGAGTGTGCTGAAAGCCCGAAAATTGCGAATTACTGTATTTTCATGCATATCAAGATTAATGCTGATTCTTATGTAAATTGATGTGTAGAATCATATGTTCTCATTTAACATTGATTCTGATCAATATAAATGAGTGTACTGAAAGTCCAAAAACTGCGCATTTAGTGTATTTTCATGCATATCAAGATTAATGCTGATTCTTATGTAAATTGATGTGTAGAATCATATGGTTACATTTAAAATTGATACTGAGCAATACAAATGAGTGTACTGAAAGCCCGAAAATTGCGCATTTAGTGTATTTTCATACATATCAAGATTAATGCTGATTCTTATGTAAATTGATGTGTAGAATCATATGGTTTCATTTAAAATTGATTCTGAGCAATATAAATGAGTGTACTGTAAGCCCGAAAATTGCGCATTTAGAGTATTTTCATGCATATCAAGATTAATGCTGATTCTCATGTAAATTGATGTGTAGAATCATATGGTCTCATTTAAAATTGATTCCGAGCAATATAAATGAGTGTACTGAAAGACCGAAAATTGCGCATTTAGTGTATTTTCATGCATATCAAGATTAATGCTGATTCTTATGTAAATTGATGTGTAGAATCATATGGTTTCAATTAAAATTGATTCTGAGCAATATAAATGACTGTACTGAAACACCAAACACTGGGCATTTAGTGTATTTTCATGCATATCCAGATTAATGCTGATTCATATGTAAATTGATGTGTAGAATCATACGGTCTCATTTAAAATTGACTCTGAGCAATATAAATGAGTGTACTGAAAGCCCGAAAATTGCGCATTTAGTGTATTTTCATGCATATCAAGATTAATGCTGATTCTTATGTAAATTGATATGTAGAATCATATGGTTTCATTTAAAATTTATTCTGAGCAATATAAATGAGTGTACTGAAAGCCCGAAAATTGCGCATTTAGTGTATTTTCATGCATATCAAGATTAATGCTGATTCTTATGTAAATTGATGTGTAGAATCATATGGTCTCATTTAAAATTGATTCTGAGCAATATAAATGAGTGTACTGAAAGCCCGAAAATTGCGCATTCAGTGTATTTTCAGGCATATCAAGATTATTGCTGATTCTTATGTAAATTGATGTGTAGAATCATACGGTCTCATTTTAAAAATTACCCTGATCAATATAAATGAGTATGTACTGAAATATCAAAAACTGCGCATTTAGTGTATTTTCAATGCGCGCTTCAAGATTAATGCTGATTCTTATAAATTGACAAGAACCATATGGTCTCATTTGAAATTGATTCTAGCAATATAAATGAGTGTGCTGAAAGCCCGAAAATTGCGAATTACTGTATTTTCGCTTATACTAAGATTAATGCTGATTTCCATGTAAATTGATATCCATATATTCTCATTTAACATTGATTCTGATCAATATAAATGAGGTACTGAAAGTCCAAAAACTGCGCATTTAGTGTATTTTCGTGCATATCAAGATTAATGCTGCATATTCTTATGTAAATTGATATGTAGAATCATATGGTTACATTTAAAAATTGATTCTGAGCACCCAAATACGAGTGTACTGAAAGCCCGAAAATTGCGCATTGGTGTGTATTTTCATGCATATCAAGATTAATGCTGATCCTTATGTAAATTGATGTGTAGAATCATAAGTGTCCTATTTAAAATTGATTCGAGCAAATAGTATAAATGAGTGTGCTGAAAGCCCGAAAATGGTGAATTACTTCGTATTTTCATGCATATCAAGATTAATGCTGATTCTTATGTAATTCGATGTGTAGAATCATATGTTCTCATTCATTACTGATTCTGATCAATATAAATGAGTGTACTGAAAGTCCAAAAACTGCGCATTTAGTATTTTCGTGCATATCAAGATTGGTATTGATTCTTTATGTAAATTGATATGTAGAATCATATGGTTACATTTAAAATTGACTCGAGCAATTCAAATGAGGTACTGAAAGCCTGAAAATTGCGTATTTATATTTTCATGCATATCAAGATTAATGCTGATCCTTATGTAAATTGATGTGTAGAAAATCATATACTTAAAATTGATTCTGAGCAATATAAATGAGTGTACCAAAGCCCGAAATTTGCGCATTTAGTGTATTTTCATGCATATCAAGATTAATGCTGATTCTTATGTAAATTGATGTGTAGAATCATATGGTCTCATTTAAATTGATTCTGAGCAATATAAATGAGTGTACTTGAAAGCTGAACATTGCGTATTTATGTATTTTCATGCATATCAAGATTGTCATGCTGATTCTCTATGTAAACGGATTTTGTAGAATCATATGGTCTCATTTAAAATGTTCTCGATCAATATAAATGAGTGTACTGTAAAGCCCGAAAATTGCGCATTTAGTGTATTTTCATGCATATCAAGATTAATGCTGATTCTTATGTAATTGATGTGTAGAATCATATGGTCTCATTTAAAGTTGATTCCGAGCAATATAAATGAGTGTACTGTAAGCCCGAAAATTGCGCATTTAGTGTATTTTCATGCATATCAAGATTAATGCTGATTCTTATGTAAATTGATGTGTAGAATCATATGGTCTCATTTAAATTGATTCTGAGCAATATAAATGAGTGTACTGAAAGACCAAACACTGCGCATTTAGTGTATTTTCATGCATATCAAGATTAATGCTGATTCTTATGTAAATTGATGTGTAGAATCATATGGTCTCATTTAAAATTGATTCTGATCAATATAAATGAGTGTACTGAAATATCAAAAACTGCGCATTTAGTGTATTTTCATGCATATCAAGATTAATGCTGATTCTTATGTAAATTGATGTGTAGAATCATATGGTCTCATTTAAAATTGACTCTGAGCAATATAAATGAGTGTACTGAAAGCCCGAAAATTGTGCATTTAGTGTATTTTCATGCATATCAAGATTAATGCTGATTCTTATGTAAATTGATATGTAGAATCATATGGTTTCATTTAAAATTTATTCTGAGCAATATAAATGAGTGTACTGAAAGCCCGAAAATTGCGCATTTAGTGTATTTTCATGCATATCAAGATTAATGCTGATTCTTATGTAAATTGATGTGTAGAATCATATGGTCTCATTTAAAATTGATTCTGAGCAATATAAATGAGTGTACTGAAAGCCCAAAAATTGCGCATTTAGTGTATTTTCATGCATATCAAGATTAATGCTGATTCTTATGTAAATTGATGTGTAGAATCATATGGTCTCATTTAAAATTGATTCTGATCAATATAAATGAGTGTACTGAAATATCAAAAACTGCGCATTTAGTGTATTTTCATGCATATCAAGATTAATGCTGATTCTTATGTAAATTGATGTGTAGAATCATACGGTCTCATTTAAAATTGATTCTGAGCAATATAAATGAGTGTACTGAAAGCCCGAAAATTGCGCATTTAGTGTATTTTCATGCATATCAAGATTAATGCTGATTCTTATGTAAATTGATGTGTAGAATCATATGGTTTCATTTAAAATTGATTCTGAGCAATATAAATGAGTGTACTGAAAGCCCGAAAATTGCGCATTTAGTGTATTTTCATGCATATCAAGATTAATGCTGATTCTTATGTAAATTGATATGCAGAATCATATGGTTTCATTTAAAATTGATTCTGAGCAATATAAATGAGTGTACTGAAAGCCGGAAAATTGCGCATTTAGTGTATTTTCATGCATATCAAGATTAATGCTGATTCTTATGTAAATTGATATGTAGAATCATATGGTTTCATTTAAAATTGATTCTGAGCAATATAAATGAGTGTACTGAAAGCCCCAAAATTGCGCATTTAGTGTATTTTCATGCATATCAAGATTAATGCTGATTCTTATGTAAATTGATGTGTAGAATCATATGGTCTCATTTAAAATTGATTCTGAGTAATATAAATGAGTGTACTGAAAGCCCGAAAATTGCGCATTTAGTGTATTTTCATGCATATCAAGATTAATGCTGATTCTTATGTAAATTGATGTGTAGAATCATATGGTCTCATTTAAAATTGATTCTGATCAATATAAATGAGTGTACTGAAATATCAAAAACTGCGTATTTAGTGTATTTTCATGCATATCAAGATTAATGCTGATTCTTATGTAAATTGATGTGTAGAATCATACGGTCTCATTTAAAATTGATTCTGAGCAATATAAATGAGTGTACTGAAAGCCCGAAAATTGCGCATTTAGTGTATTTTCATGCATATCAAGATTAATGCTGATTCTTATGTAAATTGATATGCAGAATCTTATGGTTTCATTTAAAATTGATTCTGAGCAATATAAATGAGTGTACTGAAAGCCCGAAAATTGCGCATTTAGTGTATTTTCATGCATATCAAGATTAATGCTGATTCTTATGTAAATTGTTATGTAGAATCATATGGTTTCATTTAAAATTGATTCTGAGCAATATAAATGAGTGTACTGAAAGCCCCAAAATTGCGCATTTAGTGTATTTTCATGCATATCAAGATTAATGCTGATTCTTATGTAAATTGATGTGTAGAATCATACGGTCTCATTTAAAATTGATTCTGAGCAATATAAATGAGTGTACTGAAAGCCCGAAAATTGCGCATTTAGTGTATTTTCATGCATATCAAGATTAATGCTGATTCTTATGTAAATTGATGTGTAGAATCATATGGTTTCATTTAAAATTGATTCTGAGCAATATAAATGAGTGTACTGAAAGCCCGAAAATTGCGCATTTAGTGTATTTTCATGCATATCAAGATTAATGCTGATTCTTATGTAAATTGATATGCAGAATCGTATGGTTACATTTAAAATTGATTCTGAGCAATATAAATGAGTGTACTGAAAGCCCGAAAATTGCGCATTTAGTGTATTTTCATGCATATCAAGATTAATGCTGATTCTTATGTAAATTGATATGTAGAATCATATGGTTTCATTTAAAATTGATTCTGAGCAATATAAATGAGTGTACTGAAAGCCCCAAAATTGCGCATTTAGTGTATTTTCATGCATATCAAGATTAATGCTGATTCTTATGTAAATTGATGTGTAGAATCATATGGTCTCATTTAAAATTGATTCCTGAGTAATATAAATGAGTGTACTGAAAGCCCGAAAATTGCGCATTTAGTGTATTTTCATGCATATCAAGATTAATGCTGATTCTTATGTAAATTGATGTGTAGAATCATATGGTCTCATTTAAAATTGATTCTGATCAATATAAATGAGGGTACTGAAATATCAAAAAATGCGTATTTAGTGTATTTTCATGCATATCAAGATTAATGCTGATTCTTATGTAAATTGATGTGTAGAATCATACGGTCTCATTTAAAATTGATTCTGAGCAATATAAATGAGTGTACTGAAAGCCCGAAAATTGGGCATTTAGTGTATTTTCATGCATATCAAGATTAATGCTGATTCTTATGTAAATTGATGTGTAGAATCATATGGTTTCATTTAAAACTGATTCTGAGCAATATAAATGAGTGTACTGAAAGCCCGAAAATTGCGCATTTAGTGTATTTTCATGCATATCAATATTAATGCTGATTCTTATGTAAATAGGTATGTAGAATGATATGGTTTCATTTAAAATTGATTCTGAGCAATATAAATGAGTGTACTGAAAGCCCGAAAATTGCGTATTTAATGTATTTTCATGCATATCAAGATTAATGATGATTCTTATGTAAATTGCTGTGTAGAATCATATGGTCTCATTTAAATTTGATTCTGAGCAATATAAATGAGTGTACTGAAAGCCGGAAAATTGCGCATTTAGTGTATTTTCATGCATATCAAGATTAATGCTGATTCTTATGTAAATTGATGAGTAGAATCATATGGTCTCATATGGTTTCATTTAAAATTGATTCTGAGCAATATAAACGAGTGTACTGAAAGCCCGAAAATTGCGCATTTAGTGTATTTTCATGCATATCAAGATTAATGCTGATTCTTATGTAAATTGATGTGTAGAATCATATGGTTTCAATTAAAATTGATTCTGAGCAATATAAATGACTGTACTGAAAGACCAAACACTGCGCATTTAGTGTATTTTCGTGCATATCAAGATTAATGCTGATTCTTATGTAAATTGATGTGTAGAATCATACGGTCTCATTTAAAATTGATTCTGAGCAATATAAATGAGTGTACTGAAAGCCCGAAAATTGCGCATTTAGTGTATTTTCATGCATATCGAGATTAATGCTGATTCTTATGTAAATTGATGTGTAGAATCATATGGTTTCAATTAAAATTGATTCTGAGCAATATAAATGAGTGTACTGAAAGCCCGAAAATTGCGCATTTAGTGTATTTTCATGCATATCAAGATTAATGCTGATTCTTATGTAAATTGATGTGTAGAATCATATGGTCCCATTTAAAATTGATTCTAAGCAATATAACTGAGTGTACCGAATGCCGGAAAATTGCGCATTTAGTGTATTTTCATGCATATCAAGATTAATGCTGATTCTTATGTAAATTGATGTGTAGAATCATATGGTCTCATTTAAAATTGGTTCTGATCAATATAAATGAGTGTACTGTAAGCCCGAAAATTGCGCATTTAGTGTATTTTCATGCATATCAAGATTAATGCTGATTCTTATGTAAATTGATGTGTAGAATCATATGGTCTCATTTAAAATTGATTCTGATCAATATAAATGAGTGTACTGAAAGACCAAAAACTGCGCATTTAGTGTATTTTCATGCATATCAAGATTAATGCTGATTCTTATGTAAATTGATGTGTAGAATCATACGGTCTCATATAAAATTGATTCAGAACAATATAAATGAGTGTACAGAAATCCCGAAAATTGCGCATTTAGTGTATTTTCATGCATATCAAGATTAATGCTGATACTTATGTAAATTGATGTGTAGAATCATATGGTTTCAATTAAAATTGATTCTGAGCAATATAAATGAGTGTACTGAAAGCCCGAAAATTGCGCATTTAGTGTATTTTCATGCATATCAAGATTAATGCTGCTTCTTATGTAAATTGATGTGTAGAATCATATGGTTTCATTTAAAATTGATTCTGAGCAATATAAATGAGTGTACTGAAAGCCCGAAAATTGCGCATTTAGTGTATTTTCATGCATATCAAGATTAATGCTGATTCTTATGTAAATTGATGTGTAGAATCATATGGTTTCATTTAAAATTCATTCTGAGCAATATAAATGAGTGTACTGAAAGCCCGAAAATTGCGCATTTAGTGTATTTTCATGCATATCAAGATTAATGCTGATTATTATGTAAATTGATGTGTAGAATCACATGGTCTCATTTCAAAATTGATTCTGAGCAATATAAATGAGAGTGCTGAAAGCCCGAATATTGCGCATTTAGTGTATTTTCATGCATATCAAGATTAATGCTGATTCTTATGTAAATTGATGTGTAGAATCATATGGTCGCATTTAAAATTGATTCTGATCAATATAAATGAGTGTACTGAAAGTCCAAAAACTGCGCATTTAGTGTATTTTCATGCATATCAAGATTAATGCTGATTCTTATGTAAATTGATGTGTAGAATCATATGGTTACATTTGAAATTGATTCTGAGCAATATAAATGAGTGTACTGAAAGCCCGAAAATTGCGCATAGAGTGTATTTTCATGCATATCAAGATTAATGCTAATTCTTATGTAAATTGATGTGTAGAATCATACGGTCTCATTTAAAATTGATTCTGAGCAATATAAATGAGTGTACTGAAAGCCCGAAAATTGCGCATTTAGTGTATTTTCATGCATATCGAGATTAAAGCTGATTCTTATGTAAATTGATGTGTAGAATCATATGGTTTCAATTAAAATTGATTCTGAGCAATATAAATGAGTGTACTGAAAGCCCGAAAATTGCGCATTTAGTGTATTTTCATGCATATCAAGATTAATGCTGATTCTTATGTAAATTGATGTGTAGAATCATATGGTCCCATTTAAAATTGATTCTAAGCAATATAACTGAGTGTACCGAAAGCCGGAAAATTGCGCATTTAGTGTATTTTCATGAATATCAAGATTAATGCTGATTCTTATGTAAATTGATGTGTAGAATCATATGGTCTCATTTAAAATTGGTTCTGATCAATATAAATGAGTGTACTGTAAGCCCGAAAATTGCGCATTTAGTGTATTTTCATGCATATCAAGATTAATGCTGATTCTTATGTAAATTGATGTGTAGAATCATATGGTCTCATTTAAAATTGATTCTGATCAATATAAATGAGTGTACTGAAAGACCAAAAACTGCGCATTTAGTGTATTTTCATGCATATCAAGATTAATGCTGATTCTTATATAAATTGATGTGTAGAATCATACGGTCTCATATAAAATTGATTCAGAACAATATAAATGAGTGTACTGAAATCCCGAAAATTGCGCATTTAGTGTATTTTCATGCATATCAAGATTAATGCTGATACTTATGTAAATTGATGTGTGGAATCATATGGTCTCATTTAAAATTGATTCTGAGCAATATAAAGGAGTGTGCTGAAAGCCCGAAAATTGCGCATTTAGTGTATTTTCATGCATATCAAGCTTAATGCTGATTCTTACGTAAATTGATATGTAGAATCATATGGTTTCATTTAAAATTGATTCTGAGCAATATAAATGAGTGTACTGAAAGCCCGAAAATTGCGCATTTAGTGTATTTTCATGCATATCAAGATTAATGCTGATTCTTATGTAAATTGTTGGGTAGAATCATATGGTCTCATTTAAAATTGATTCTGATCAATATAAATGAGTGTACTTAAATATCAAAAACTGCGCATTTAGTGTATTTTCATGCATATCAAGATTAATGCTGATTCTTATGTAAATTGATGTGTAGAATCATACGGTCTCATTGAAAATTGATTCTGAGCAATATAAATGAGTGTACTGAAAGCCGTCAAATTGCACATTTAGTGTATTTTCATGCATATCAAGATTAATGCAGATTCTTATGTAAATTGATGTGTAGAATCATATGGTCTCATATTGTTTCATTTAAAATTAATTCTGAGCAATATAAATGAGTGTATTCTAAGCCCGAAAATTGCGCATTTAGTGTATTTTCATGCATATCAAGATTAATGCTGATTCTTATGTAAATTGATGTGTAGAATCATATGGTCTCATTTAAAATTGATTCTTAGTAATATAAATGAGTGTACTGAAAGCCCGAAAATTGCGCATTTAGTGTATTTTCATGCATATCAAGATTAATGCTGATTCTTATGTAAATTGATGTGTGGAATCATATGGTCTCATTTAAAATTGATTCCGAGCAATATAAATGAGTGTACTGAAAGCCCGAAAATTGCGCATTTAGTGTATTTTCATGCATATCAAGATTAATGCTGATTCTTATGGAAATTGATGTGTAGAATCATATGGTTTCAATTAAAATTGATTCTGAGCAATATAAATGACTGTACTGAAAGACCAAACACTGCGCATTTAGTGTATTTTCATGCATATCAAGATTAATGCTGATTCTTATGTAAATTGATGTGTAGAATCATATGGTTACATTTAAAATTGATTCTGAGCAATATAAATGAGTGTACTGAAAGCCCGAAATTTGCGCATTTAGTGTATTTTCATGCATATCGAGATTAATGCTAATTCTTATGTAAATTGATGTGTAGAATCATATGGTCTCACTTAAAATTGATTCTAATCAATATAAATGAGTGTACTGAAATATCAATAACTGCGTATTTAGTGTATTTTCATGCATATCAAGATTAATGCTGATTCTTATGTAAATTGATGTGTAGAATCATATGGTCTCACTTAAAATTGATTCTAATCAATATAAATGAGTGTACTGAAAGTCCAAAAACTGCGCATTTAGTGTATTTTCATGCATATCAAGATTAATGCTGATTCTTATGTAAATTGATGTGTAGAATCATATGGTTACATTTAAAATTGATTCTGAGCAATATAAATGAGTGTACTGAAAGCCCGAAATTTGCGCATTTAGTGTATTTTCATGCATATCGAGATTAATGCTAATTCTTATGTAAATTGATGTGTAGAATCATAGGTTCTCATTTAAAATTGATTCTGAGCAATATAAATGAGTGTACCGAAAGCCGGAAAATTGCGCATTTATTGTATTTTCATGCATATCAAGATTAATGCTGATTCTTATGTAAATTGATGTGTAGAATCATATGGTCTCATTTAAAATTGGTTCTGATCAATATAAATGAGTGTACTGTAAGCCCGAAAATTGCGCATTTAGTGTATTTTCATGCATATCAAGATTAATGCTGATTCTTATGTAAATTGATGTGTAGAATCATATGGTCTCATTTAAAATTGATTCTGATCAATATAAATGAGTGTACTGAAAGACCAAAAACTGCGCATTTATTGTATTTTCATGCATATCAAGATTAATGCTGATTCTTATGTAAATTGATGTGTAGAATCATACGGTCTCATATAAAATTGATTCAGAACAATATAAATGAGTGTACTGAAAGCCCGAAAATTGCGCATTTATTGTATTTTCATGCATATCAAGATTAATGCTGATTCTTATGTAAATTGATGTGTGGAATCATATGGTCTCATTTAAAATTGATTCTGAGCAATATAAATGAGTGTGCTGAAAGCCCGACAATTGCGCATTTAGTGTATTTTCATGCATATCAAGATTAATGCTGATTCTTATGTAAATTGATGTGTAGAATCATATGGTCTCATTTAAAATTGATTCTGAGCAATATAAATGAGTGTACTGAAAGCCCGAAAATTGCGCATTTAGTGTATTTTCATGCATATCAAGATTAATGCTGATTCTTATGTAAATTGATGTGTAGAATCATATGGTCTCATTTAAAATTGATTCTGATCAATATAAATGAGTGTACTGAAAGTCCAAAAACTGCGCATTTAGTGTATTTGCATGCATATCAAGATTAATGCTAATTCTTATGTAAATTGATGTGTAGAATCATACGGTCTCATTTAAAATTGATTCTGAGCAATATAAATGAGTGTACTGAAAGCCTGAAAATTGCGCATTTGGTGTATTTCATGCATATCAAGATTATTGCTGATTCTTATGTAAATTGATGTGTAGAATCATATGGTCTCATTTAAAATTGATTCTAATCAATATAAATGAGTGTACTGAAATATCAAAAACTGCGCATTTAGTGTATTTTCATGCATATCAAGATTAATGCTGATTCTTATGTAAATTGATGTGTAGAATCATACGGTCTCATTTAAAATTT
>JBBBDQ010002784.1:0-30792 GCA_037127315.1 Ascarosepion bandense | reverse complement strand
CATATCAAGATTAATGCTGATTCTTATGTAAATTGATATGTAGAATCATATGGTTTCATTTAAAATTGATTCTGAGCAATATAAATGAGTGTACTGAAAGCCCGAAATTTGCGCATTTAGTGTATTTTCATGCATATCAAGATTAACGCTGATTCTTATGTAAATTGATGTGTAGAATCATACGTTCTCATTTAAAATTGATTCTGAGCAATATAAATGAGTGTACTGAAAGCCCGAAAATTGCGCATTTAGTGTATTTTCATGCATATCAAGATTAATGCTGATTCTTATGTAAATTGATGTGTAGAATCATATGGTCTCATTTAAAATTGATTCTGAGCAATAGAAGTTACTGTACTGAAAGCACGAAAATTGCGCATTAAGTGTATTTTCATGCATATCAAGATTAATGCTGATTCTTATGTAAATTGATGAGTAGAATCATATGGTTCCATTTAAAATTGATTCCGATCAATATAATTGAGTGTACTGAAAGTCCGAAAATTGCGCATTTAGTGTATTTTCATGCATATCAAGATTAATGCTGATTCTTATGTAAATTGATGTGTAGAATCATACGGTCTCATTTAAAATTGCTTCTGATCAATATAAATGAGTGTACTGAAAGCCCAAACACTGCGCATTTAGTGTATTTTCATGCATATCAAGATTAATGCTGATTCTTATGTAAATTGATGTGTAGAATCATATGGTTTCATTTAAAATTGATTCTGAGCAATGTAAATGAGTGTACTGAAAGCCCGAAAATTGCGCATTTAGTGTATGTTCATGCATATCAAGATTAATGCTGATTCTTATGTAAATTGATGTGTAGAATCATATGGTTTCATTTAAAATTGATTCTGAGCAATATAAATGTGTGTACTGAAAGCCCGAAAATTGCGCATTTAGTGTATTTTCATGCATATCAAGATTAATGCGGATTTTTATGTAAATTGATGTGTAGAATCATATGGTCTCATTTTAAATTGATTCTGAGCAATATAAATGAGTGTACTGAAAGCCGGAAAATTGCGCATTTAGTGTATTTTCATGCATATCAAGATTAATGCTGATACTTATGTAAATTGATGTGTAGAATCATACGGTCTCATTTAAAATTGATTCTGAGCAATATATATGAGTGTACTGAAAGCCCGAAAATTGCGATTTTAGTGTATTTTCAGGCATATCAAGATTAATGCTGATTCTTATGTAAATTGATGTGTAGAATCATACGGTCTCATTTAAAATTGATTCTGAGCAATATAAATGAGTGTACTGAAAGCCCGAAAATTGCGCATTTAGTGTATTTTCATGCATATCAAGATTAATGCGGATTCTTATGTAAATTGATGTGTAGAATCATATGGTCTCATTTAAAATTGATTGTGAGAATATAAATGAGTGTTCTGAAAGCCGGAAAATTGCGCATTTAGTGTATTTTCATGCATATCAAGATTAATGCTGATTCTTATGTAAATTGATGTGTAGAATCATACGGTCTCATTTAAAATTGATTCTGAGCAATATATATGAGTGTACTGAAAGCCCGAAAACTGCGATTTTAGTGTATTTTCATGCATATCAAGATTAATGCGGATTCTTATGTAAATTGATGTGTAGAATCACATGGTTTCATTTAAAATTGATTCTGAGCAATATAAATGAGTGTACTGAAAGCCCGAAAATTGCGCATTTAGTGTATTTTCATGGATATCAAGATTAATGCTGATTCTTATGTAAATTGATATGTAGAATCATATGGTTTCATTTAAAATTGATTCTGAGCAATATAAATGAGTGTACTGAAAGCCCGAAATTTGCGCATTTAGTGTATTTTCATGCATATCAAGATTAATGCTGATTCTTATGTAAATTGATGTGTAGAATCATACGTTCTCATTTAAAATTGATTCTGAGCAATATAAATGAGTGTACTGAAAGCCCGAAAATTGCGCATTTAGTGTATTTTCATGCATATCAAGATTAATGCTGATTCTTATGTAAATTGATGTGTAGAATCATATGGTCTCATTTAAAATTGATTCTGAGCAATAGAAGTTACTGTACTGAAAGCACGAAAATTGCGCATTAAGTGTATTTTCATGCATATCAAGATTAATGCTGATTCTTATGTAAATTGATGAGTAGAATCATATGGTTCCATTTAAAATTGATTCCGATCAATATAATTGAGTGTACTGAAAGTCCGAAAATTGCGCATTTAGTGTATTTTCATGCATATCAAGATTAATGCTGATTCTTATGTAAATTGATGTGTAGAATCATACGGTCTCATTTAAAATTGCTTCTGATCAATATAAATGAGTGTACTGAAAGCCCAAACACTGCGCATTTAGTGTATTTTCATGCATATCAAGATTAATGCTGATTCTTATGTAAATTGATGTGTAGAATCATATGGTTTCATTTAAAATTGATTCTGAGCAATGTAAATGAGTGTACTGAAAGCCCGAAAATTGCGCATTTAGTGTATGTTCATGCATATCAAGATTAATGCTGATTCTTATGTAAATTGATGTGTAGAATCATATGGTTTCATTTAAAATTGATTCTGAGCAATATAAATGTGTGTACTGAAAGCCCGAAAATTGCGCATTTAGTGTATTTTCATGCATATCAAGATTAATGCGGATTCTTATGTAAATTGATGTGTAGAATCATATGGTCTCATTTTAAATTGATTCTGAGCAATATAAATGAGTGTACTGAAAGCCGGAAAATTGCGCATTTAGTGTATTTTCATGCATATCAAGATTAATGCTGATACTTATGTAAATTGATGTGTAGAATCATACGGTCTCATTTAAAATTGATTCTGAGCAATATATATGAGTGTACTGAAAGCCCGAAAATTGCGATTTTAGTGTATTTTCAGGCATATCAAGATTAATGCTGATTCTTATGTAAATTGATGTGTAGAATCACATGGTTTCATTTAAATTTCATTCTGAGCAATATAAATGAGTGTACTGAAAGCCCGAAAATTGCGCATTTAGTGTATATTCATGCATATCAAGATTAATGCTGATTCTTATGTAAATTGATGTGTAGAATCATATGGTTTCATTTAAAATTGATTCTG
This sequence comes from Ascarosepion bandense, assembly GCA_037127315.1. NCBI lineage: Eukaryota > Metazoa > Mollusca > Cephalopoda > Sepiida > Sepiidae > Ascarosepion > Ascarosepion bandense. The sequence goes on along the minus strand of JBBBDQ010002784.1, from coordinate 27,683 downwards.
AGCAATATAAATGACTGTACTGAAAGCCCGAAAATTGCGCATTTAGTGTATTTTCATGCATATCAAGATTAATGCTGATTCTTATGTAAATTGATGTGTAGAATCATATGGTCTCATTTAAAATTGATTCTGATCAATATAAATGAGTGTACTGTAAGCCCGAAAATTGAGCATTTAGTGTATTGTCATGCATATGAAGATTAATGCTGATTATTATGTAAATTGATGTGTAGAATCATACGGTCTCATTTAAAATTGATTCTGAGCAATATAAATGAGTGTACTGAAAGCCCGAAAATTGCGCATTTAGTGTATTTTCATGCATATCAAGATTAATGATGATTCTTATGTAAATTGATGTGTAGAATCATATGGATTCAATTAAAATTGATTCTGAGGAATATAAATGAGTGTACTGAAAGCCCGAAAATTGCGCATTTAGTGTATTTTCATGCATATCAAGATTAATGCTGATTCTTATGTAAATTGATGTGTAGAATCATATGGTCTCATTTAAAATTGATTCTGATCAATATAAATGAGTGTACTGAAAGACCAAACACTGCGCATTTAGTGTATTTTCATGCATATCTAGATTAATGCTGATTCTTATGTCAATTGATGTGTAGAATCATATGGTCTCATTTAATATTGATTCTGATCAATATAAATGAGTGTACTGAAAGACCAAACACTGCGCATTTAGTGTATTTTCATGCATATCAAGATTAATGCTGATTCTTATGTAAATTGATGTGTAGAATCATATGGTTTCATTTAAAATTGATTCTGAGCAATATAAATGAGTGTACTGAAAGCCCGAAAACTGCGATTTTAGTGTATTTTCATGCATATCAAGATTAATGCTGATTCTTATGTAAATTGATGTGTAGAATCACATGGTTTCATTTAAAATTGATTCTGAGCAATATAAATGAGTGTACTGAAAGCCCGAAAATTGCGCATTTAGTGTATTTTCATGGATATCAAGATTAATGCTGATTCTTATGTAAATTGATATGTAGAATCATATGGTTTCATTTAAAATTGATTCTGAGCAATATAAATGAGTGTACTGAAAGCCCGAAATTTGCGCATTTAGTGTATTTTCATGCATATCAATATTAATGCTGATTCTTATGTAAATTGATGTGGAGAATCATATGGTTACATTTAAAATTGATTCTGAGCAATATAAATGAGTGGACTGTAAGACAGAAATTTGCGCATTTATTGTATTTTCATGCATATCAAGATTAATGCTGATTCTTATGTAAATTGATGTGTAGAATCATATGGTCTCATTTAAATTGACTCCGAGCGACATGAATGTGTGTACTGAAAGCCCGAAAATTGCGCATTTAGTGTATTTTCATGCATATCAAGATTAATGCTGATTCTTATGTAAATTGATGTGTAGAATCATATGGTTTCATTTAAAATTGATTCCGAGCAATATAAATGAGTGTACTGAAAGCCCGAAAATTGCGCATTTAGTGTATTTTCATGCATATCAAGATTAATGCTGATTCTTATGTAAATTGATGTGTAGAATCATATGGTTTCATTTAAAATTGATTCTGAGCAATAGAAATGACTGTACTGAAAGACCGAAAATTGCGCATTTAGTGTATTTTCATGCATATCAAGATTAATGCTAATTCTTATGTAAATTGATGTGTAGAATCATATGGTTTCATTTAAAATTGATTCTGAGCAATATAAATGAGTGTACTGAAAGCCCGAAATTTGCGCATTTAGTGTATTTTCATGCATATCAAGATTAATGCAGATTCTTATGTAAATTGATGTGTAGAATCATACGGTCTCATTTAAAATTGATTCTGAGCATTATAAATGAGTGTACTGAAAGCCCGAAAATTGCGCATTTAGTGTATTTTCATGCATATCAAGATTAATGCTGATTCTTATGTAAATTGATGTGTAGAATCATATGGATTCAATTAAAATTGATTCTGAGGAATATAAATGAGTGTACTGAAAGCCCGAAGATTGCGCATTTAGTGTATTTTCATGCATATCAAGATTAATGCTGATTCTTATGTAAATTGATGTGTAGAATCGTATGGTCTCATATAAATTGATTCTGAGAAATATAAATGAGTGTACTGAAAGTCCAAAAACTGCGCATTTAGTGTATTTTCAAGCATATCAAGATTAATGCTGATTCATATGTAAATTGATGTGTAGAATCATACGGTCTCATTTAAAATTGATTCTGAGCAATATAAATGAGTGTACTGAAAGCCCGAAAATTGCGCATTTAGTGTATTTTCATGCATATCAAGATTAATGCGGATTCTTATGTAAATTGATGTGTAGAATCATATGGTCTCATTTAAAATTGATTGTGAGAATATAAATGAGTGTTCTGAAAGCCGGAAAATTGCGCATTTAGTGTATTTTCATGCATATCAAGATTAATGCTGATTCTTATGTAAATTGATGTGTAGAATCATACGGTCTCATTTAAAATTGATTCTGAGCAATATATATGAGTGTACTGAAAGCCCGAAAACTGCGATTTTAGTGTATTTTCATGCATATCAAGATTAATGCTGATTCTTATGTAAATTGATGTGTAGAATCACATGGTTTCATTTAAAATTGATTCTGAGCAATATAAATGAGTGTACTGAAAGCCCGAAAATTGCGCATTTAGTGTATTTTCATGGATATCAAGATTAATGCTGATTCTTATGTAAATTGATATGTAGAATCATATGGTTTCATTTAAAATTGATTCTGAGCAATATAAATGAGTGTACTGAAAGCCCGAAATTTGCGCATTTAGTGTATTTTCATGCATATCAAGATTAATGCTGATTCTTATGTAAATTGATGTGTAGAATCATACGTTCTCATTTAAAATTGATTCTGAGCAATATAAATGAGTGTACTGAAAGCCCGAAAATTGCGCATTTAGTGTATTTTCATGCATATCAAGATTAATGCTGATTCTTATGTAAATTGATGTGTAGAATCATATGGTCTCATTTAAAATTGATTCTGAGCAATAGAAGTTACTGTACTGAAAGCACGAAAATTGCGCATTAAGTGTATTTTCATGCATATCAAGATTAATGCTGATTCTTATGTAAATTGATGAGTAGAATCATATGGTTCCATTTAAAATTGATTCCGATCAATATAATTGAGTGTACTGAAAGTCCGAAAATTGCGCATTTAGTGTATTTTCATGCATATCAAGATTAATGCTGATTCTTATGTAAATTGATGTGTAGAATCATACGGTCTCATTTAAAATTGCTTCTGATCAATATAAATGAGTGTACTGAAAGCCCAAACACTGCGCATTTAGTGTATTTTCATGCATATCAAGATTAATGCTGATTCTTATGTAAATTGATGTGTAGAATCATATGGTTTCATTTAAAATTGATTCTGAGCAATGTAAATGAGTGTACTGAAAGCCCGAAAATTGCGCATTTAGTGTATGTTCATGCATATCAAGATTAATGCTGATTCTTATGTAAATTGATGTGTAGAATCATATGGTTTCATTTAAAATTGATTCTGAGCAATATAAATGTGTGTACTGAAAGCCCGAAAATTGCGCATTTAGTGTATTTTCATGCATATCAAGATTAATGCGGATTTTTATGTAAATTGATGTGTAGAATCATATGGTCTCATTTTAAATTGATTCTGAGCAATATAAATGAGTGTACTGAAAGCCGGAAAATTGCGCATTTAGTGTATTTTCATGCATATCAAGATTAATGCTGATACTTATGTAAATTGATGTGTAGAATCATACGGTCTCATTTAAAATTGATTCTGAGCAATATATATGAGTGTACTGAAAGCCCGAAAATTGCGATTTTAGTGTATTTTCAGGCATATCAAGATTAATGCTGATTCTTATGTAAATTGATGTGTAGAATCATACGGTCTCATTTAAAATTGATTCTGAGCAATATAAATGAGTGTACTGAAAGCCCGAAAATTGCGCATTTAGTGTATTTTCATGCATATCAAGATTAATGCGGATTCTTATGTAAATTGATGTGTAGAATCATATGGTCTCATTTAAAATTGATTGTGAGAATATAAATGAGTGTTCTGAAAGCCGGAAAATTGCGCATTTAGTGTATTTTCATGCATATCAAGATTAATGCTGATTCTTATGTAAATTGATGTGTAGAATCATACGGTCTCATTTAAAATTGATTCTGAGCAATATATATGAGTGTACTGAAAGCCCGAAAACTGCGATTTTAGTGTATTTTCATGCATATCAAGATTAATGCGGATTCTTATGTAAATTGATGTGTAGAATCACATGGTTTCATTTAAAATTGATTCTGAGCAATATAAATGAGTGTACTGAAAGCCCGAAAATTGCGCATTTAGTGTATTTTCATGGATATCAAGATTAATGCTGATTCTTATGTAAATTGATATGTAGAATCATATGGTTTCATTTAAAATTGATTCTGAGCAATATAAATGAGTGTACTGAAAGCCCGAAATTTGCGCATTTAGTGTATTTTCATGCATATCAAGATTAATGCTGATTCTTATGTAAATTGATGTGTAGAATCATACGTTCTCATTTAAAATTGATTCTGAGCAATATAAATGAGTGTACTGAAAGCCCGAAAATTGCGCATTTAGTGTATTTTCATGCATATCAAGATTAATGCTGATTCTTATGTAAATTGATGTGTAGAATCATATGGTCTCATTTAAAATTGATTCTGAGCAATAGAAGTTACTGTACTGAAAGCACGAAAATTGCGCATTAAGTGTATTTTCATGCATATCAAGATTAATGCTGATTCTTATGTAAATTGATGAGTAGAATCATATGGTTCCATTTAAAATTGATTCCGATCAATATAATTGAGTGTACTGAAAGTCCGAAAATTGCGCATTTAGTGTATTTTCATGCATATCAAGATTAATGCTGATTCTTATGTAAATTGATGTGTAGAATCATACGGTCTCATTTAAAATTGCTTCTGATCAATATAAATGAGTGTACTGAAAGCCCAAACACTGCGCATTTAGTGTATTTTCATGCATATCAAGATTAATGCTGATTCTTATGTAAATTGATGTGTAGAATCATATGGTTTCATTTAAAATTGATTCTGAGCAATGTAAATGAGTGTACTGAAAGCCCGAAAATTGCGCATTTAGTGTATGTTCATGCATATCAAGATTAATGCTGATTCTTATGTAAATTGATGTGTAGAATCATATGGTTTCATTTAAAATTGATTCTGAGCAATATAAATGTGTGTACTGAAAGCCCGAAAATTGCGCATTTAGTGTATTTTCATGCATATCAAGATTAATGCGGATTCTTATGTAAATTGATGTGTAGAATCATATGGTCTCATTTTAAATTGATTCTGAGCAATATAAATGAGTGTACTGAAAGCCGGAAAATTGCGCATTTAGTGTATTTTCATGCATATCAAGATTAATGCTGATACTTATGTAAATTGATGTGTAGAATCATACGGTCTCATTTAAAATTGATTCTGAGCAATATATATGAGTGTACTGAAAGCCCGAAAATTGCGATTTTAGTGTATTTTCAGGCATATCAAGATTAATGCTGATTCTTATGTAAATTGATGTGTAGAATCACATGGTTTCATTTAAATTTCATTCTGAGCAATATAAATGAGTGTACTGAAAGCCCGAAAATTGCGCATTTAGTGTATATTCATGCATATCAAGATTAATGCTGATTCTTATGTAAATTGATGTGTAGAATCATATGGTTTCATTTAAAATTGATTCTGAGCAATATAAATGACTGTACTGAAAGCCCGAAAATTGCGCATTTAGTGTATTTTCATGCATATCAAGATTAATGCTGATTCTTATGTAAATTGATGTGTAGAATCATATGGTCTCATTTAAAATTGATTCTGATCAATATAAATGAGTGTACTGTAAGCCCGAAAATTGAGCATTTAGTGTATTGTCATGCATATGAAGATTAATGCTGATTATTATGTAAATTGATGTGTAGAATCATACGGTCTCATTTAAAATTGATTCTGAGCAATATAAATGAGTGTACTGAAAGCCCGAAAATTGCGCATTTAGTGTATTTTCATGCATATCAAGATTAATGATGATTCTTATGTAAATTGATGTGTAGAATCATATGGATTCAATTAAAATTGATTCTGAGGAATATAAATGAGTGTACTGAAAGCCCGAAAATTGCGCATTTAGTGTATTTTCATGCATATCAAGATTAATGCTGATTCTTATGTAAATTGATGTGTAGAATCATATGGTCTCATTTAAAATTGATTCTGATCAATATAAATGAGTGTACTGAAAGACCAAACACTGCGCATTTAGTGTATTTTCATGCATATCTAGATTAATGCTGATTCTTATGTCAATTGATGTGTAGAATCATATGGTCTCATTTAATATTGATTCTGATCAATATAAATGAGTGTACTGAAAGACCAAACACTGCGCATTTAGTGTATTTTCATGCATATCAAGATTAATGCTGATTCTTATGTAAATTGATGTGTAGAATCATATGGTTTCATTTAAAATTGATTCTGAGCAATATAAATGAGTGTACTGAAAGCCCGAAATTTGCGCATTTAGTGTATTTTCATGCATATCAAGATTAATGTTGATTCTTATGTAAATTGATGTGTAGAATCATACGGTCTCATTTAAAATTGATTCTGAGCAATATAAATGAGTGTACTGAAAGCTGGAATATTGCGCATTAAGTGTATTTTCATGCATACCAAGATTAATGCTAATTCTTATGTAAATTGATGTGTAGAATCATATGGTCTCATTTAAAATTGATTCTGATCAATATAAATGAATGTACTGTAAGCCCGAAAATTGAGCATTTAGTGTATTTTCATGCATATCAAGATTAATGCTGATTCTTATGTAAATTGATGTGTAGAATCATATGGTTTCATGTAAAATTGATTCTGAGCAATAGAAATGACTGTACTGAAAGACCGATAATTGCGCATTTAGTGTATTTTCATGCATATCAAGATTAATGCTGATTCTTATGTAATTTGATGTGTAGAATCAAATGGTTTCATTTAAAATTGATTCTGAGCAATATAAATGAGTGTACTGAAAGCCCAAAAAAGGCGCATTTAGTGTATTTTCATGCATATCAAGATTAATGCTGATTCTTATGTAAATTGATGTGTAGAATCATATGGTTTCTTTTCAAATTGATTCTGAGCAATATAAATGAGTGTACTGAAAGCACGAAAATTGCGATTTTAGTGTATTTTCATGCATGTCAAGATTAATGCTGATTCTTATGTAAATTGATATGTAGAATCATATGGTTTCATTTAAAATTGATTCTGAGCAATATAAATGTGTGTACTGAAAGCCCGAAAATTGCGCATTTAGTGTATTTTCACGCATATCAAGATTAATGCTGATTCATATGTAAATTGATGTGTAGAATCATACCGTCTCATTTAAAATTGATTCTGAGCAATATAAATGAGTGTACTGAAAGCCCGAAAATTACTCATTTAGTGTATTTTCATGCATATCAAGATTAATGCTGATTCTTATGTAAATTGATGTGTAGAATCACATGGTTTCATTTCAAATTGATTCTGAGCAATATAAATGAGTGTACTGAAAGCCCGAAAATTGCGCATTTAGTGTATTTTCATGCATATCAAGATTAATGCGGATTCTTATGTAAATTGATGTGTAGATTCATATGGTCTCATTTAAAATTGATTCTGAGCAATATAAATGAGTGTACTGAAAGCCCGAAAATTGCGCATTTAGTGTATTTTCATGCATATCAAGATTAATGCTGATTCTTATGTAAATTGATGTGTAGAATCATACGGTCTCATTTAAAATTGATTCTGAGCAATATAAATGTGTGTACTGAAAGCCCGAAAATTGCGCATTTAGTGTATTTTCTTGCATATCAAGATTAATGCTGATTCTTATGTAAATTGATGTGTAGAATCATATGGTCTCATTTAAAATTGATTCCGAGCAATATAAATGAGTGTACTGAAAGCCCGAAAATTGCGCATTTAGTGTATTTTCATGCATATCAAGATTAATGCTGATTCTTATGTAAATTGATGTGTAGAATCATATGGTTTCATTTAAAATTGATTCTGAGCAATAGAAATGACTGTACTGAAAGACCGATAATTGCGCATTTAGTGTATTTTCATGCATATCAAGATTAATGCTGATTCTTATGTAAATTGATGTGTAGAATCATACGGTCTCATTTAAAATTGATTCTGAGCAATATAAATGAGTGTACTGAAAGATGGAATATTGCGCATTAAGTGTATTTTCATGCATATCAAGATTAATGCTAATTCTTATGTAAATTGATGTGTAGAATCATATGGTGTCATTTAAAATTGATTCTGATCAATATAAATGAGTGTAATGTAAGCCCGAAAATTGAGCATTTAGTGTATTTTCATGCATATCAAGATTAATGCTGATTTTTATGTAAATTGATGTGTAGAATCATACGGTCTCATTTAAAATTGATTCTGAGCAATATAAATGAGTGTACTGAAAGCCGGAAAATTGCGCATTTAGTGTATTTTCATGCATATCCAGTTTAATGTTGATTCTCATGTAAATTGATGTGTAGAATCATATGGATTAAATTAAAATTGATTCTGAGCAATATAAATGAGTGTACTGAAAGCCCGAAAATTGCGCATTTAGTGTATTTTCATGCATATCAAGATTAATGCTGATTCTTATGTAAATTGATGTGTAGAATCGTATGGTCTCATTTAAAATTGATTCTGATCAATATAAATGAGTGTACTGAAAGTTCAAACACTGCGCATTTATTGTATTTTCATGCATATCAAGATTAATGCTGATTGATATGTAAATTGATGTGTAGAATCATACGGCCTCATTTAAAATTGATTCTGAGCAATATAAATGAGTGTACTGAAAGCCCGAAAATTACTCATTTAGTGTATTTTCATGCATATCAAGATTAATGCTGATTCTTATGTAAATTGATGTGTAGAATCACATGGTTTCATTTCAAATTGATTCTGAGCAATATAAATGAGTGTACTGAAAGCCCGAAAATTGCGCATTTAGTGTAATTTCATGCATGTCAAGATTAATGCTGATTCTTATGTAAATTGATATGTAGAATCATATGGTTTCATTTAAAATTGATTCTGAGCAATATAAATGTGTGTACTGAAAGCCCGAAAATTGGGCATTTAGTGTATTTTCATGCATATCAAGATTAATGCTGATTCATATGTAAAGTGATGTGTAGAATCATACGGTCTCATTTAAAATTGATTCTGAGCAATATAAATGAGTGTACTGAAAGCCCGAAAATTACTCATTTAGTGTATTTTCATGCATATCAAGATTAATGCTGATTCTTATGTAAATTGATGTGTAGAATCACATGGTTTCATTTCCAATTGATTCTGAGCAATATAAATGAGTGTACTGAAAGCCCGAAAATTGCGCATTTAGTGTATTTTCATGCATATCAAGATTAATGCTGATTCTTATGTAAATTGATGTGTAGAATCATATGGTTTCATTTAAAATTGATTCTGAGCAATATAAATGAGTGTACTGAAAGCCCGAAAATTGCGCATTTAGTGTATTTTCATGCATGTCAAGATTAATGCTGATTCTTATGTAAATTGATATGTAGAATCATATGGTTTCATTTAAAATTGATTCTGAGCAATAGAAATGACTGTACTGTCAGACCGAAAATTGCGCATTTAGTGTATTTTCATGCATATCAAGATTAATGCTGATTCTTATGTAAATTGATGTGTAGAATCATACGGTCTCATTTAAAATTGATTCTGAGCAATATAAATGAGTGTACTGAAAGCCCGAAAATTGCGCATTTAGTGTATTTTCAGGCATATCAAGATTAATGCTGATTCTTATGTAAATTGATGTGTAGAATCATATGGATTCAATTAAAATTGATTCTGAGCAATATAAATGAGTGTACTGAAAGCCCGAAAATTACTCATTTAGTGTATTTCCATGCATATCAAGATTAATGCCGATTCTTATGTACATTGATGTGTAGAATCACATGGTTTCATTTCAAATTGATTCTGAGCAATATAAATGAGTGTACTGAAAGCATGAAAATTGCGCATTTAGTGTATTTTCATGCATATCAAGATTAATGCTGATTCTTATGTAAATTGATGTGTAGAATCATACGGTCTCATTTTAAATAGATTCTGAGCAATATAAATGAGTGTACTGAAAGCCCGAAAATTGCGCATTTAGTGTATTTTCATGCATGTCAAGATTAATGCTGATTCTTATGTAAATTGATATGTAGAATCATATGGTTTCATTTAAAATTGATTCCGAGCAATATAAATGAGTGTACTGAAAGCCCGAAAATTGCGCATTTAGTGTATTTTCATGCATATCAAGATTAATGCTGATTCTTATGTAAATTGATGTGTAGATTCATACGGTCTCATTTAAAATTGATTCTGAGCAATATAAATGTGTGTACTGAAAGCCCGAAAATTGCGCATTTAGTGTATTTTCATGCATATCAAGATTAATGCTGATTCTCATGTAAATTTATGTGTAGAATCATACGGTCTCATTTAAAATTGATTCAGAGCAATATAAATGAGTGTACTGAAAGCCCGAAAATTGCGCATTTAGTGTATTTTCATGCATATCAAGATTAATGCTGATTCTTATGTAAATTGATGTGTAGAATCATATGGTTTCATTTAAAATTGATTCTGAGCAATATAAATGAGTGTACTGAAAGCCCGATAATTGCGCATTTAGTGTATTTTAATGCATATCAATATTAATGCTGATTCTTATGTAAATTGATGTGTAGAATCAGATGGTCTCATTTAAAATTGATTCTGAGCAATATAAATGAGTGTGCTGAAAGCACGAAAATTGCGCATTTAGTGTATTTTCATGCATATCAAGATTAATGCTGATTCTTATATAAATTGATGTGTAGAATCATATGGTCTCATTTAAAATTGATTCTGATCAATATAAATGAGTTTACAGAAAGTCCAAATCTGCGCATTTAGTGTATTTTCATGCATATCAAGATTAATGCTGATTCTTATGTAAATTGATGTGAAGAATCACATGGTTTCATTTCAAATTGATTCTGAGCAATATAAATGAGTGTACTGAAAGCCCGAAAATTGCGCATTTAGTGTATTTTCATGCATATCAAGATTAATGCTGATTCATATGTAAATTGATGTGTAGAATCATATGGTTTCATTTAAAATTGATTCTGAGCAATATAAATGAGTGTACTGAAAGCCCGAAAATTGCGCATTTAGTGTATTTTCATGCATGTCAAGATTAATGCTGATTCTTATGTAAATTGATATGTAGAATCATATGGTTTCATTTAAAATTGATTCTGAGCAATATAAATGTGTGTACTGAAAGCCCGAAAATTGCACATTTAGTGTATTTTCATGCATATCAAGATTAATGCGGATTCTTATGTAAATTGATGTGTAGATTCATATGGTCTCATTTAAAATTGATTCTGAGCAATATAAATGAGTGTACTGAAAGCCCGAAAATTGCGCATTTAGTGTATTTTCATGCATGTCAAGATTAATGCTGATTCTTATGTAAATTGATATGTAGAATCATATGGTTTCATTTAAAATTGATTCTGAGCAATATAAATGTGTGTACGGAAAGCCCGAAAATTGTGCATTTAGTGTATTTTCATGCATATCAAGATTAATGCGGATTCTTATGTAAATTGATGTGTAGAATCATATCGTCTCATTTAAAATTGATTCCGTGCAATATAAATGAGTGTACTGAAAGCCCGAAAATTGCGCATTTAGGGTATTTTCATGCATATCAAGATTAATGCTGATTCTTATGTAAATTGATGTGTAGAATCATATGGTCTCATTTAAAATTGATTCTGAGCAATATAAATGAGTGTGCTGAAAGCACGAAAATTGCGCATTTAGTGTATTTTCATGCATATCAAGATTAATGCTGATTCTTATATAAATTGATGTGTAGAATCATATGGTCTCATTTAAAATTGATTCTGATCAATATAAATGTGTTTACAGAAAGTCCAAATCTGCGCATTTAGTGTATTTTCATGCATATCAAGATTAATGCTGATTCTTATGTAAATTGATGTGAAGAATCACATGGTTTCATTTCAAATTGATTCTGAGCAATATAAATGAGTGTACTGAAAGCCCGAAAATTGCGCATTTAGTGTATTTTCATGCATATCAAGATTAATGCTGATTCATATGTAAATTGATGTGTAGAATCATATGGTTTCATTTAAAATTGATTCTGAGCAATATAAATGAGTGTACTGAAAGCCCGAAAATTGCGCATTTAGTGTATTTTCATGCATGTCAAGATTAATGCTGATTCTTATGTAAATTGATATGTAGAATCATATGGTTTCATTTAAAATTGATTCTGAGCAATATAAATGTGTGTACTGAAAGCCCGAAAATTGCACATTTAGTGTATTTTCATGCATATCAAGATTAATGCGGATTCTTATGTAAATTGATGTGTATATTCATATGGTCTCATTTAAAATTGATTCTGAGCAATATAAATGAGTGTACTGAAAGCCGGAAAATTGCGCATTTAGTGTATTTTCATGCATATCAAGATTAATGCTGATTCTTATGTAAATTGATGTGTAGAATCATACGGTCTCATTTAAAATTGATTCTGAGCAATATAAATGTGTGTACTGAAAGCCCGAAAATTGCGCATTTAGTGTATTTTCATGCATATCAAGATTAATGCTGATTCTTATGTAAATTGATGTGTAGAATCATATCGTCTCATTTAAAATTGATTCCGAGCAATATAAATGAGTGTACTGAAAGCCCGAAAATTGCGCATTTAGTGTATTTTCATGCATATCAAGATTAATGCTGATTCTTATGTAAATTGATGTGTAGAATCGTATGGTCTCGTTTAAAATTGATTCTGAGCAATATAAATGAGTGTACTGAAAGACCAAACACTGCGCATTTAGTGTATTTTCATGCATATCAAGATTAATGCTGATTCTTATGTAAATTGATGTGTAGAATCATATGGTTTCATTTAAAATTGATTCTGAGAAATATAAATGAGTGTAGTGAAAGCCCGAAAATTGCGCATTTAGTGTATTTTCATGCATATCAAGATTAATGCTGATTCTTATGTAAATTGATGTGTAGAATCATATGGTTTCATTTAAAATTGATTCTGAGCAATATAAATGAGTGTACTGAAAGCCCGAAAATTGCGCATTTACTGTATTTTCATGCATATCAAGATTAATGCTGATTCTTATGTAAATTGTTGTGTAGAATCATATGGTCGCATTTAAAATTGATTCTGAGCAATATAAATGAGTGTACTGAAACCCGAAAATTGCGCATTTAGTGTATTTTCATGCATATCAAGATTAATGCTGATTCTTATGTAAATTGATGTGTAGAATCATATGGTCTCATTTCACATTGATTTTGAGCGATATAAATGAATGTACTTGAAAGCCCGAAAATTTCGCATTTAGTGTATTTTCATGCATATCAAGTTTAATGCTGATTCTTATGTAAATTGATGTGTAGGATCATATGGTCTCATTTAAAATTGATTCTGAACAATATAAATGAGTGTACTGAAAGCCCGAAAATTGCGCATATAGTGTATTTTCTGGCATATCAAGATTAATGCAGATTCTTATGTAAATTGATGTGTAGAATCATACCGTCTCATTTAAAATTGATTCTGAGCAATATAAATGAGTGTACTGAAAGCCCGAAAATTGCGCATTTAGTGTGTTTTCATGCATATCAAGATTAATGCTGATTCTTATCTAAATTGATGTGTAGAATCATATGGTCTCATTTAAAATTGATTCTGAGCAATATAAATGAATGTGCTGAAAGCCCGAAAAAAGCCCATTTAGTGTATTTTCATGCATATCAAGATTAATGCTGATTCTTATGTAAATTGATGTGTAGAATCATATGGTCTCATTTAAATTTGATTCTGATCAATATAAATGAGTGTACTGAATGATCAAAAACTGCGCATTTAGTGTATTTTCATGCATATCAAGATTAATGCTGATTCTTATGTAAATTGATGTGTAGAATCAAACGGTCTCATATAAAATTTGTTCTGTGCAATATAAATGAGTGTACTGATAGCCCGAAAATTGCGCATTTAGTGTATTTTCATGCATATCAAGATTAATGCTGATTCTTATGTAAATTGATGTGTAGAATCATATGGTTTCATTTGAAATTGATTCTGATCAATATAAATGAGTGTACTGAAAGAACAAAAACTGCGCATTTAGTGTATTTTCATGCATATCAAGATTAATGCTGATTCTTAAGTAAATTGTTGTGTAGAATCATACGGTCACATTTAAGATTGATTCTGAGCAATATAAATGAATGTACTGAAAGCCCGAAAATTGTGCATTTAGTGTATTTTCATGCATATCAAGATTAATGCTGATTCTTATGTAAATCGATGAGTAGAATCATATGGTCTCAGTTAAAATTGATTTTGAGCAATATAAATGAGTGTGCTGAAAGCCCGAATATTGCGCATTTAGTGTATTTTCATGCACATTAAGATTAATGCTGATTCTTATGTAAATTGATGTGTAGAATCATACGGTCTCATTTAAAGTTGATTCTGAGCAATATGAATGAGTGTACTGAAAGCCCGAAAATTGCGCATTTAGTGTATTTTCATGCATATCAAGATTAATGCTGATTCTTATGTAAATTGATGTGTAGAATCATATGGTCTCATTTAAAATTGATTCTGATCAATATAAAAGAGTGTACTGAATGATCAAAAACTGCGCATTTAGTGTATTTTCATGCATATCAAGATTAATGCTGATTCTTATGTAAATTGATGTGTAGAATCATATGGTCTCATTTAAAATTTATTCTGAGCAATATAAATGAGTGTACTGATAGCCCGAAAATTGCGCATTTAGTGTATTTTCATGCATATCAAGATTAATGCTGATTCTTATGTAATTTGATGTGTAGAATCATATGGTTTCATTTGAAATTGATTCTGATCAATATAAATGAGTGTACTGAAAGACCAAAAACTGCGCATTTAGTGTATTTTCATGCATATCAAGATTAATGCTGATTCTTATGTAAATTGTTGTGTAGAATCATACGGTCTCATTTAAAATTGACTCTGAGCAATATAAAAGAGTGTACTGAAAGCCGGAAAATTGCGCATTTAGTGTATTTTCATGCAAATCAAGATTAATGCTGATTCTTATGTAAATTGATGTGTAGAATCATACGGTCTCATTTAAAATTGATTCTGAGCAATATAAATGTGTGTACTGAAAGCCCGAAAATTGCGCATTTAGTGTATTTTCATGCATATCAAGATTAATGCTGATTCTTATGTGAATTGATGTGTAGAATCATATGGTCTCAGTTAAAATTGATTTTGAGCAATATAAATGAGTGCGCTGAAAGCCCGAAAATTGCGCATTTAGTGTATTTTCATGCATATCAAGATTAATGCTGATTCTTATGTAAATTGATGTGTAGAATCATATGGTCTCATTTAAAATTGATTCTGATCGATATAAATGAGTGTACTAAATGGTCAAAAACTGCGCATTTAGTGTATTTTCATGCATATCAAGATTAATGCTGATTCTTATTTAAATTGATGTGTAGAATCATATGGTCTCATTTAAAATTTATTCTGAGCAATATAAATGAGTGTACTGATAGCCCGAAAATTGCGCATTTAGTGTATTTTCATGCATATCAAGATTAATGCTGATTCTTATGTAAATTGATGTGTAGAATCATATGGTTTCATTTAAAATTGATTCTGATCAATATAAATGAGTGTACTGAAGGCCCGAAAATTGCGCATTTAGTGTATTTTCATGCATATCAATATTAATGCTGATTCTTATGTAAATTGATGTGAAGAATCAAATGGTCTCATTTAAAATTGACTCTGAGCGATATAAATGAGTGTACTGAAAGCCGGAAAATTGCGCATTAATGTATTTTCATGCATATCAAGATTAATGCTGATTCTTATGTAAATTGATGTGTAGAATCATATGGTCTCATTTAAAATTGATTCTGATCAATATAAATGAGTGTACTGAAGGCCAAAACTGCGCATTTAGTGTATTTTCATGCATATCAAGATTAATGCTGATTCTTATGTAAATTGATGTGTAGAATCATACGGTCTCATTTAAAATTGATGCTGAGCAATATAAATGAGTGTACTGAAAGAACAAAAACTGCGCATTTAGTGTATTTTCATGCATATCAAGATTAATGCGTATTCTTATGTAAATTGATGTGTAGAATCATATGGTTTCATTTAAAATTGATTCTGAGCAATATAAATGAGTGTACTTAAAGCCCGAAAATTGCGAATTGAGTGTATTTTCATGCATATCAAGATTAATGCAGATTCTTACGTAAATAGATGTGTAGAATCATATGGTCACATTTAAAATTGATTCTGAGCAATATAAATGCGTGTGCTGAAAGCCCGAAAATTGCGCATTTAGTGTGTTTTCATGCATATCAAGATTAATGCTGATTCTTATGTAAATTGATGTGTAGAATCATATGGTCTCATTTAAAATTGATTCTGATCAATATAAATGAGTGTACTGAAAGACCAAAACTGCGCTTTTATTGTATTTTCATGCATATAAAGATTAATGCTGATTCTTATGTAAATTGATGTGTAGAATCATACGTACTCATTTAAAATTAATTTCTTTTCAATATAAATGAGTGTACTGAAAGCCCGAAAATAGCGCATTTAGTGTATTTTCATGCATATCAAGATTAATGCTGATTCTTATGTAAATTGATGTGTAGAATCATATTGTCTCATTTCAAATTGATTCTGATCAATATAAATGACTGTACTGAAAAACCAAAAACTGCGCATTTAGTGTATTTTCATGCATATCAAGATTAATGCTGATTCTTATGTAAATTGATGTGTAGAATCATATGGTCTCATTTTAAATTGATTCTGATCAATATAAATGAGTGTACTGAAAGACCAAAAATTGCGCATTTAGTGTATTTTCATGCATGTCAAGATTAATGCAGATTTTTATGTATATTGATGTGTAGAATCATACGTACTCATTTAAAATTAATTTCTTTGCAATATAAATTTGTGTACTGATGGCCCGAAAATTGCGCATTTAGTCTATTTTAATGCATATCAAGATTAATGCTGATTCTTATGTAAATTGATGTGTAGAATCATATGGTTTCATTTAAAATTGATTCTGAGCAATATAAATGAGTGTACTGATAGCCCGAATATTGCGCATTTAGTGTATTTTCATGCATATCAAGATTAATGCTGATTCTTATGTAAATTGATGTGTAGAATCATATGGTTTCATTTAAAATTGATTCTGAGCAATATAAATGAGTGTACTGATAGCCCGAATATTGCGCATTTAGTGTATTTTCATGCATATCAATATTAATGCTGATTCTTATGTAAATTGATGTGTAGAATCATATGGTTTCATTTGAAATTGATTCAGATCAATATAAATGAGTGTACTGAAAGGCCAAAAACTGCGCATTTAGTGTATTTTCATGCAGATCTAGATTAATGCTGATTCTTATGTAAATTGATGTGTAGAATCATACGGTCTCATTTAAAATTGATTTTGAGCAATATAAATGAGTGTACTGAAACCCGAAAATTGCGCATTTAGTGTATTTTCATGCATATCAAGATTAATGCTGATTCTTATGTAAATTGATGTGTAGAATCATATGGTCTCATTTAAAATTGATTCTGAGCAATATAAATGAGTGTACTGAAAGCCCGAATATTGCGCATTTAGTGTATTTTCATACACATCAAGATTAATGCTGATTCTTATGTAAATTAATGTGTAGAATCATACGGTCTCATTTAAAATTGATTCTGAGCAATATAAATGAGTGTACTGAAACCCGAAAATTGCGCATTTAGTGTATTTTCATGCATATCAAGATTAATGCTGATTCTTATGTAAATTGATGTGTAGAATCATATGGTCTCATTTAAAATTGATTCTGAGCAATATAAATGAGTGTACTGAAAGCCCGAATATTGCGCATTTAGTGTATTTTCATGCATATCAAGATTAATGCTGATTCTTATGTAAATTGATGTGTAGAATCATATAGTCTCATTTAAAAGTGATTCTGATCGATATAAATGACTGTACTCAAAGACCAAAAACTGCGCATTTAGTGTATTTTCATGCATATCAAGATTAATGCTGATTCTTATGTAAATTGATGTGTAGAATCATACGGTCTCATTTAAAATTCTCTCTGAGCGATATAAATGAGTGTACTGAAAGCCCGAAAATTGCGCATTTAGTGTATTTTCATGCATATCAAGATTAATGCTGATTCTTATGAAAATTCATGTGTAGAATCATATGGTTTCATTTAAAATTGATTCTGATCAATATAAATGAGTGTACTGAATGACCAAAAACAGCGCATTTAGTGTATTTTCATGCATATCAAGATTAATGCTGATTCTTATGTAAATTGATGTGTAGAATCATACGGTCTCATTTAAAATTGATTCTGATCAATATAAATGAGTGTACTGATAGTCCAAAAACTGCGCATTTAGTGTATTTTCAGGCATATCAAGATTAATGCTGATTCTTATGTAAATTGATGTGTAGAATCATATGGTCTCATTTGAAATTGATTCTGAGCAATATAAATGAATGTACTGAAAGCCCGAAAATTGCGCATTTAGTGAATTTTCATGCATATCAAGATTAATGCTGATTCTCATGTAAATTGATGTGTAGAATCATATGGTATCATTTAAAATTGATTCTGATCAATATAAATGAGTGTACTGTAAGCCCGAATATTGAGCATTTAGTGTATTTTCATGCATATCAAGATTAATGCTGATTCTTAAGTAAATTGATGTGTAGAATCATACGGTCTCATTTAAAATTGATTCTGAGCAATATAAATGAGTGTACTGAAAGCCCGAAAATTGCGCATTTAGTGTATTTTCATGCACATCAAGATTAATGCTGATTCTTATGTAAATTGATGTGTAGAATCATATGGTCTCATTTAAAATTGATTCTGAGCAATATAAATGAGTGTACTGAAACCCGAAAATTGCGCATTTAGTGTATTTTCATGCATATCAATATTAATGCTGATTCTTATTTAAATTGATGTGTAGAATCATATGGTCTCATTTAAAATTGATTCTGATCAACATAAATGTGTGTACTAAAAGACCAAAAACTGAGTATTTAGTGTATTTTCATGCATATCAAGATTAATGCTGATTCTTATGTAAAATGATGTGTAGAATCATATGGTTTCATTTAAAATTGATTCTGAGCAATATAAATGAGTTTACTGAAAGCCCGAATATTGCGCATTTAGTGTAATTTCATTTATATCAAGATTAATGCTGATTCTTATGTAAATTGATGTGTAGAATCATATGGTCTCATTTAAAATTGTTTCTGATCAATATAAGTGTATGTACTGAAAGACCAAAAACTGCGCATTTAGTGTATTTTCATGCATATCAAGATTAATGCTGATTCTTATGTAAATTGATGTGTAGAATGATACGGTCTCATTTAAAATTGTTTCTGAGCAATATAAATGAGTGTACTGAAATCCCGAAAATTGCGCATTTAGTGTATTTTCATGCATATCAAGATTAATGCTGATTCTTATGTAAATTGATGTGTAGAATCATATGGTCTCATTTAAAATTCATTCTGAGCAATATAAATGAGTGTACTGAATGATCAAAAACTGCGCATTTAGTGTATTTTCATGCATATCAAGATTAATGCTGATTCTTATGTAAATTGATGTGTAGAATCATATGGTCTCATTTCACATTGATTTTGAGCGATATAAATGAGTGTACTTGAAAGCCGGAAAATTGCGCATTTAGTGTATTTTCATGCATATCAAGTTTAATGCTGATTCTCATGTAAATTGATGTGTAGAATCATATGTTCTCATTTAAAATTGATTCTGAACAATATAAATGAGTGTAATGAAAGCACGAAAATTGCGCATTTAGTGTATTTTTATGCATATCAAGATTAATGCTGATTCTTATGTAAATTGATGTGTAGAATCATATGGTTTCATTTAAAATTGATTCTGAGCAATATAAATGAATGTACGTGAATCCCGAAAATTGCGCATTTAGTGTATTTTCATGCATATCAAGATTAATGCTGATTCTTATGTAAATCGATGAGTAGAATCATATGGTCTCATTTAAAATTGATTTTGAGCCATATAAATGAGTGTGCTGAAAGCCCGAATATTGCGAATTTAGTGTATTTTCATGCACATCAAGATTAATGCTGATTCTTATGTAAATTGATGTGTAGAATCATACGGTCTCATTTAAAATTGATTCTGTGCAATATAAATGAGTGTACTGAAAGCCCGAAAATTGCGCATTTAGTGTATTTTCATGCATATCAAGATTAATGCTGATTCTTATTTAAATTGATGTGTAGAATCATATGGTCTCATTTAAAATTGATTCTGATCAACATAAACGTGTGTACTGAAAGACCAAAAACTGCGTATTTAGTGCATTTTCATGCATATCAAGATTAATGCTTATTCTTATGTAAACTGATGTGTAGAATCATATGGTTTCATTTAAAATTGATTCTGAGCAATATAAATGAGTGTACTGAAAGCCCTAAATTTGCGCATTTAGTGTATTTTCATGCATATCAAGATTAATGCAGTTTCTTATGTAAATTGATGTGTAGAATCACATGGTCTCATTTAAAATTGATTCTGAGCAATATCAATGAGTGTACTGAAAGCCCGAAAATTGCGCATTTAGTGTATTTTCATGCATATCAAGATTAATGCTGATTATTATGTAAATTGATGTGTAGAATCATATGGTCTCATTTAAAATTGTTTCTGATCAATTTAAGTGTATGCACTGAAAGACCAAAAACTGCGCATTTAGTGTATTTTCATGCATATCAAGATTAATGCTGATTCTTATGTAAATTGTTGTGTAGAATGATACGGTCTCATTTAAAATTGTTTCTGAGCAATATAAATGAGTGTACTGAAATCCCGAATATTGCGCATTTAGTGTATTTTCATGCATATCAAGATTAATGCTGTCTCTTATGTAAATTGATGTGTAGAATCATATGGTTTCATTTAAAATTGATTCTGATCAATATAAATGACTGTACTGAAAGACCAAAACCTGCCCATTTAGTGTATTTTCATGCATATCAAGATTAATGCTGATTCTTATGTAAATTGATGTGTAGAATCATACGGTCTCAATTAAAATTGATTTTGAGCAATATAAATGAGTGTACTGAAAGCCCGAAAATTGCGCATTTAGTGTGTTTTCATGCATATCAAGATTAATGCTGATTCTTATGTAAATTGATGTGTAGAATCATATGGTTTCATTTAAAATTGATTCTGAGCAATATAAATGAATGTACTGAAAGACCGAAAATTGCGCATTTATTGTATTTTTATGCATATCAAGATTAATGCTGATGCTTATGTAAATCGATGAGTAGAATCATATGGTCTCATTTAAAATTGATTTTGAGCAATATAAATGAGTGCGCTGAAAGCCCGAATATTGCGCATTTAGTGTATTTTCATGCACATCAAGATTAATGCTGATTCTTATGTAAATTGATGTGTAGAATCATACGGTCTCATTTAAAATTGATTCTGAGCAATATAAATGAGTGTACTGAAAGCCCGAAAATTGTGCATTTAGTGTATTTTCATGCATATCAAGATTAATGCTGATTCTTATTTAAATTGATGTGTAGAATCATATGGTCTCATTTAAAATTGATTCTGATCAACATAAATGTGTGTACTGAAAGACTAAAAACTGCGTATTTAGTGTATTTTCATGCATATCAAGATTAATGCTGATTCTTATGTAAATTGATGTGTAGAATCATATGGTTTCATTTAAAATTGATTCTGAGCAATATAAATGAGTGTACTGAAAGCCCGAAAATTGCGCATTTAGTGTATTTTCATGCATATCAAGATTAATGCTGATTCTTATGTAAATTGATGTGTAGAATCATACGGTCTCATTTAAAATTGATTCTGAGGATTATAAATGAGTGTACTGAATGATCAAAAACTGCGCATTTTGTGTATTTTCATGCATATCAAGATTAATGGTGATTCTTATGTAAATTGATGTGTAGAATCATACGGTCTCATTTAAAATTGATTCTGAGGAATATAAATGAGTGTACTGAATGATCAAAAACTGCGCATTTTGTGTATTTTCATGCATATCAAGATTAATGCTGATTCTTATGTAAATTGATGTGTAGAATCACACGGTCTCATTTAAAAATTGATTCTGAGCAATATAAATGAGTGTACTGAAAGCCCGAAAATTGCGCATTTATTGTATTTTCATGCATATCAAGATTAATGCTGATTCTTATGTATATTGATGTGTAGAATCATATGGTTTCATTTGAAATTGATTCTGATCAATATAAATGAGTGTACTGAAAGGCCAAAAACTGCGCATTTAGTGTATTTTCATGCAGATCTAGATTAATGCTGATTCTTTTGTAAATTGATGTGTAGAATCATACGGTCTCATTTGAAATTGATTCTGAGCAATATAAATGAGTGTACTGAAAGCCCGAAAATTGCGCATTTAGTGTATTTTCATGTATATCAAGATTAATGCTGATTCTTATGTAAATTGATGTGTAGAATCATATGGTTTCATTTAAAATTGATTCTGAGCAATATAAATGAATGTACTGAAAGCCCGAAAATTGCGCATTTAGTGTATTTTCATGCATATCAAGATTAATGCTGATTCTTCTGAAAATCGATGAGTAGAATCATATGGTCTCATTTAAAATTGATTTTGAGCAATACAAATGAGTGTGCTGAAAGCCCGAATATTGCGCATTTAGTGTATTTTCATGCACATCAAGATTAATGCTGATTCTTTTGTAAATTGATGTGTAGAATGATACGGTCTCATTTAAAATTGATTCTGAGCAATATAAATGAGTGTACTGAAAGCCCGAAAATTGCGCATTTAGTGTATTTTCATGCATATCAAGATTAATGCTGACTCTTATGTAAATTGATGTGTAGAATCATATGGTTTCATTTAAAATTGATTCTGAGCAATATAAATGAGTGTACTGAAAGCCCGAAAATTGCGCATTTAGTGTATTTTCATGCATATCAAGATTAATGCTGATTCTTATGTAAATTGTTGTGTAGAATCATATGGTCTCATTTAAATTGATTCTGAGCAATATAAATGAGTGTACTGAAACCCGAAAATTGCGCATTTAGTGTATTTTCATGCATATCAAGATTAATGCTGATTCTTATGTAAATTGATGTGTAGAATCATATGGTCTCATTTCACATTGATTTTGAGCGATATAAATGAGTGTACTTGAAAGCCCGAAAATTTCGCATTTAGTGTATTTTCATGCATATCAAGATTAATGCTGATTCTTATGTAAATTGATGTGTAGAATTATATGGTCTCATTTAAAATTGATTCTGAAAATATAAATTAGTGTACTGAAAGCCCGAAAATTGCGCATATAGTGTATTTTCTTGCATATCAAGATTAATGCAGATTCTTATGTAAATTGATGTGTAGAATCATACGTTCTCATTTAAAATCAATTTCTGTGCAATATAAATGAGTGTACTGAAAGCCCGAAAATTGCGCATTTAGTGTATTTTCATGCATATCAAGATTAATGCTGATTCTTATGTAAATTGATGTGTAGAATCATATGGTCTCATTTAAAATTGATTCTGATCAATATAAATGAGTGTACTAAAAGACCAAATACTGCGCATTTAATGTATTTTCATGCATATCAATATTAATGCTGATTCTTATGTAAATTGATGTGTAGAATCAAATGGTCTCATTTAAAATTGACTCTGAGCCATATAAATGAGTGTAATGAAAGCCCGAAAATTGCGCATTTACTGTATTTTCATGCATATCAAGATTAATGCTGATTCTTATGTAAATTGAGGTGTAGAATCATGTGGTTTCATTTAAAATTGATTCTGAGCAATATAAATGAGTTTACTGAAAGCCCGAATATTGCGCATTTAGGGTATTTTCATTTATATCAATATTAATGCTGATTCTTATGTAAATTGATGTGTAGAATCAAATGGTCTCATTTAAAATTGACTCTGAGCCATATAAATGAGTGTAATGAAAGCCCGAAAATTGCGCATTTACTGTATTTTCATGCATATCAAGATTAATGCTGATTCTTATGTAAATTGATGTGTAGAATCATATGGTCTCATTTAAAATTGATTCTGATCAATATAAATGAGTGTACTGAAGGCCAAATCTGCGCATTTAGTGTATTTTCATGCATATCAAGATTAATGCTGATTCTTATGTAAATTGATGTGTAGAATCATACGTTCTCATTTAAAATTTATTCTGAGCAATATAAATTTGTGTACTGATTGCCCGAAAATTGCGCATTTAGTGTATTTTCATGCATATCAAGAGTAATGCTGATTCTTATGTAAATTGATGTGTAGAATCATATGGTTTCATTTGAAATTGATTCTGAGCAATATAAATGAGTGTACTGAAAGCCCGAAAATTGCGCATTTAGTGTATTTTCATGCATATCAAGATTAATGCTGATTCTTATGTAAATTGATGTGTAGAATCATATGGTCTCATTTCAAATTGATTCCGAGCAATATAAATGAGTGTACTGAAAGCCCGAAAATTGCGTATTTAGTGTATTTTCATGCATATCAAGATTAATGCTGATTCTTATGTAAATTGATGTGTAGAATCATATGGTCTCATTTCAAATTGATTCCGAGCAATATAAATGAGTGTACTGAAAGCCCGAAAATTGCGCATTTAGTGTATTTTCATGCATATCAAGATTAATGATGATTCTTATGTAAATTGATGTTTCGAATCATACGGCCTCATTTAAAATTGATTCTGAGCAATATAAATGAGTGTGCTGAAAGCCCGAAAATTTGGCATTTAGTGTATTTTCATGCATATCAAGATTAATGCTGATTCTTATGTACATTGTTGTGTAGAATCATATGGTCTCATTTAAAATTGATTCTGATCAATATAAATGAGTGTACTGAAAGACCAAAACTGCGCTTTTATTGTATTTTCATGCATATCAAGATTAATGCTGATTCTTATGTAAATTGATGTGTACAATCATATGGTTACATTTAAAATTGATTCTGAGCAATATAAATGAGTGTACTGAAAGCCCGAATATTGCGCATTTAGTGTATTTTCATGCATATCAAGATTAATGCTGATTCTTATGTAAATTGGTGTGTAGAATCATATGGTCTCATTTAAAATTGATTCTGATCAATATAAATGACTGTACTGAAAGGCCAAAAACTGCACATGTAGTGAATTTTCATGCATATCAAGATTAATGCTGATTCTTATAAAAATTGATGTGTCGAATCATACGGTCTCATTTAAAATTGATTCTGAGCAATATAAATGACTGTACTGAAAGCCCGAATATTGCGCATTTAGTGTATTTTCATGCATATCAAGAT
The DNA here is from genome assembly GCA_037127315.1 of Ascarosepion bandense. Lineage (NCBI taxonomy): Eukaryota > Metazoa > Mollusca > Cephalopoda > Sepiida > Sepiidae > Ascarosepion > Ascarosepion bandense. The sequence continues at coordinate 1,887 of JBBBDQ010002784.1, read as the reverse complement.
TAATGCTGATTCTAATGTAAATTGATGTGTAGAATCATATGGTCTCATTTAAAATTTATTCCGATCAATATAAATGAGTGTACTGAAAGCCCGAAAATTTGGCATTTAGTGTATTTTCATGCATATCAAGATTAATGCGGATTCTTACGTAAATTTATGTGTAGAATCATATGGTCACATTTAAAATTGATTCTGATCAATATAAATTAGTGTACTGAATGATCAAAAACTGCGCATTTAGTGTATTTTCATGCATATCAAGATTAATGCTGATTCTTATGTAAATTGATGTGTAGAATCAGACGGTCTCATTTAAAATTGATTCTGAGCAATATAAATGAATGTACTGAAAGACCAAAAACTGCGCATTTATTGTATTTTCATGCATATCAAGATTAATGCTGATTCTTATGTAAATTGATGAGTAGAATCATATGGTTTCATTTAAAATTGATTCTGAGCAATATAAATGATTGTACTGAAAGCCCGAAAATTGCGCATTTAGTGTATTTTCATGCATATCAAGATTAATGCTGATTCTTATGTAAATTGATGTGTAGAATCATATGGTCTCATTTCAAATTGATTCTGAGCAATATAAATGAGTGCACTGAAAGCCCGAAAATTGCGCATTTAGTGTATTTTCATGCATATCAAGATTAATGCTGATTCTTATGTAAATTGATGTGTAGAATCATATGGTCTCATTTTTAATTGATTCTGATCCATACAAATGAGTGTACTGAAAGACCAAAAACTGCTCATTTAGTGTATTTTCATGCATATCAAGATTAATGCAGATTCTTATGTAAATTGATGTGTAGAATAATACGTTCTCATTTAAAATTAATTTCTGTGCAATATAAATGAGTGTACTGAAAGCCCGAAAATTGCGCATTTAGTGTATTGTCATGCATATCAAGATTAATGCTGATTCTTATGTAAATTGATGAGAAGAATCATATGGTTTCATTTAAAATTGATTCTGAGCAATATAAATGAGTGTACTGAAAGCCCGAAAATTGCGCATTTAATGTATTTTCATGCATATCAAGATTAATGCTGATTCTTACGTAAATTGATGTGTAGAATCATTTGGTCTCATTTGAAATTGATTCTGAGCAATATAAATGAGTGTACTGAAAGAACACAAACTGCGCATTTATTGTAATTTCATGCATATCAAGATTAATGCTGATTCTTATGTAAATTGATGTGTAGAATCATATGGTCTCATTTTTAATTGATTCTGATCCATACAAATGAGTGTACTGAAAGACCAAAAATTGCGCATTTAGTGTATTTTCATGGATATCAAGATTAATGCTGATTCTCATGTCAATTGATGTGTAGAATCATATGGTCTCATTTAAACTTGATTCTGAGCAATATAAATGAGTGTACTGAAATCCCGAAAATTGCGCATTTAGTGTATTTTCATGCACATCAAGATTAATGCTGATTCTTATGTAAATTGATGTGTAGAATCATATGGTTTCATTTAAAATTGATTCTAATCAATATAAATGAGTGTACTGAAAGAACACATACAGCGCATTTATTGTAATTTCATGCATATCAAGATTAATGCTGATTCTTATGTAAATTGATGTGTAGAATCATACGGTCTCATTTAAAATTGATTCTGAGCAATATAAATGAGTGTACTGAAAGCCCGAAAATTGCGCATTTAGTGTATTTTCATGCATATCAAGATTAATGCTGATTCTTATGTAAATTGAAGTGTAGAATCATATGGTTTAATGTAAAATTGATTCTGAGCAATATAAATGAGTTTACTGAAAGCCCGAATATTGCGCATTTAGTGTATTTTCATGCATATCAAGATTAATGCTGATTCTTATGTAAATTGATGTGTAGAATTAT
>JBBBDQ010002782.1:0-15783 GCA_037127315.1 Ascarosepion bandense | reverse complement strand
GTGCAGCCGTTTCCGTTCAGTTCTAATCTTCATTTTGAGCTGGTGCTCAAAATATCGGATTAGCTCCTGATCCGAAAGACGGCCGCCCCGCAAGACTTCCTCCAGTCGCGTCGTCCAAATCACCATTCTAGCCGTGGCCAGCAGCGTCAGAAACACCATCCGCTTCACTCCAGAGTACGGGGGCGACACATTGTCCACAGCGTATGCGCGGTCAATGAGCACAAGCTCCCGCGGCGCGATACGAGCAGTCAACTCGCCGACATGCTCCCACAACGGGCGAACGCGCGAACAATGGAAGAAGGCGTGCGCAGACGTCTCCTTAATTCCAAGGTTGCAACGCTCACAATCTGGCAAATCCGCCAGGCCCATTGCGAAACGCCTGTCATTGAGAGACAAACCATTCCGAGCCAATCGCCAGGTCAGAGAGAACTCAGAGTTGCTGAGCCAATCCGCACCCGGCGCCCAAGACCAATGAGAGCGATACTCCACTCTCGACATGCCGAGCTTACTCCACAGCTTATCCTTCACGGCACCCTCCACTAATCCCCGATAGAAGAGTCTCCTAGGCTGTGAAAGGTCACTGGACCGTGGAATGGCCTGCAAGGCCGCCAGACATTCGAGCAGGAATTTCGGTCGCACCCAAGGCCTGACGGTCAGCCATAGGGTCGGGGGAGTGATGGTAAGGCAAGGGAACATGTCCCTCACTACCCCCGCAAGCAACCGATCTTCCTCCAACGCGCGCCTGAGGAATGCCAACCTCGAAGCGAGCACATGGCTCCTCAAGTGTGGCATCCCCAGACCCCCTTGACACGGACGGAGGCAACAGACTCCTTTGTCGACCATGTGCTTGCGTCCTCTCCACAGACAGGAGAGTAGCAAACGCTCGAGCGCCTTCTCATGATCGTCACAAAGGGGAAGTACTGACAGCCGGTAAAGGATCTTGGGAAAGAGGTATGTGTTACACACCTCCGCCAAGCCCTTTACGGAGAGACTCCGTCGACGCCAAGTCTTGACCGACGCGCCGACCTTTGCCAGTATTTCTGACCAGTTTTTCTCCAGCTGTAAGTCCGGACCGAACCAAATTCCGAGGATTTTGACCGGCCCGTCCGTCCAGCTGAAGGGCCCCGGGAGGGAAACACCCTTCCAGGCACCTAACCGCAAGCCGGATGACTTGTCGCGGTTAATTCTGGCCCCTGTCACCTTCTCGTACCGTTCAAGCGCCTGTTGTACCGCCTCTATGTCCCTGCGGGAGGACACAAAGGTCGTTACGTCATCGGCGTACGCGGAAACCCTGGCTCGAGCTCCACCAGGGACAGCAATTCCACGCAGGACCGGACTGCCCGTCTCGTCCCTCAGCCGGCGAAGGAGGGGCTCCAACGCCAAGACGTAAAGGAGAGAAGACAGTGGACAACCCTGTCGGACCGACCTAGACAGCGCGAAAGCGCCCGACAGCTTCCCGTTCACCTGTACCACAGCCTGGGGGGAGCGATACAGAAGGCCAATCCAGCGGCTGAAGTCGGGTTTGAATCCGGCGGCCTGCAGGACAGCAGCCAGGTAGCCATGGTCAATCCTATCAAATGCCTTGGACTGATCCAAATTGATCAGCGCGGCCTCGTCGTCGTCTTCTACACCCTCTATGATCGTGCGAATCAAGTGCAGGTTGCTCTGAATTGTTCGTCCCTTCACAGAACAAGTCTGATCCGGTTCCAACAGAGACTCGGCAACTAGCTGCAAGCGGTTCGTCAGGATCTTGGCCAAAATCTTTAACTCTGTGTTTAGCAGAGTTATGGGCCTGTAATCATCTAATTCCCTCCCAACCTTCTTGCCTTTTCTCAACAGCGTGATCACGCCCCTGGTGATCCGACCGGGGATGGACCCCTGCCGAAACCAGTGGTTGAACACGACAGCCAAGATCGGGACAAAAAGGTGCGACATCCTCAAGTACAATTCATAGGGCAAACCATCCAAACCTGGCGACTTGCCACTGCCGACCTTCTTCAAAGCCGCGTAGATTTCGTCCTCCGTAATCTCCCCTTCACACCTTAGCCGCTTGGCCGGCAAGAGCCGGGGAAAGTCAGCCAAATAGCTGTGAAACTCCTCGTCACGGAGACCGGGCTCCTTGGTAAAACGGTGTTCGAAATGCCGCCGGAACGCCCCGCACATGTCGTCAGTGGACCTAAGGAGATGTCCCTCCGGGTCGCGCACCTCTCGAATGTACCGGTCGCCGGCTTGGCGAATTTCTTCCTTGCGCAGTTCTGCGCCCATTTTCACAGCTTCGGAAGACATCTTACTTAACTTAGCCCTAATTACTTGACCCATGTAGCGCCCGCTAGTCGAACGCTCCAGGGCCTCCCTGGCTAAGGCTATTTCTAGGGGATCCCCACCAGCCTCCGCCCGGGAGAAATTAGCTCTAAGTGTCTTTGCCTCCGCAGCCTTATCTAGTTTGAGCCGCTGGCTATATTTGGTGGCGAAAGACCTAATGGAGTCCTTAAGGTTAACCCACCACTTACTCCCAATGACTCGCCCAATTAACGCCCGCTGAACTAGTTTTGTCAGCTGGTCACGAAAGTCCCGCCTGTCCAGTAAGGACTGATTGAACTTCCAATAACCAGCCAACCTAGGCCTAAAGTCTAACACCACTCGGGCACAAACGAGTTTGTGGTCCGAGTAGCCTAACCAGTGGAACGTTGGACATTCTAAGAAGTCTATGTCGGCCACTCTCACTAACATCCTATCCAGGTACGCAGATACCCGGGTAGAAGGCCAATTAAGCGCCCACGTCCACATACTCCCATCCGGATGATCGACCCGGTATCTATCGACGAGACCAAATTCGCCGATCAGATCAACCAGGCTACGATCACCACTCCTCCCACTAGCGCCCCTCCCTCTATCCCATTTGGGGGTTAGGACGGCATTCCAGTCCCCAACTAAGATTAGCCGTGTTGGATCCACCATGAAGGGCTCCAACAGCCGAAAGAAAGAGACCCGCTCACCTTGAACATTGGGCGCATAAACCACAATCAGCCGGAACGACTTGCTTTTCACTGCAATATCGGCCACGATCAGCCGGCCCTCGGCACCGACATGGACAAGGTCAATCCTCGCGTCCAGGGTACGCTTGACCAGCAAAGAAACACCTCTGGCATGCCAACTCCCATATGCTGAATAGACGACAAAGTCGTTAGACAGCACACAAGAGTCGGCTTCGCAAACAAAGTGAGTCTCTTGGATCGCGGCCACATCCACGCCGAAGGACAAGAGGTCACGAAGCAGGCGAGCCGCCTTACCCCGATCCCTCAGGCCCTTCGCATTCAGGCTGGCTATCTTAATAGACATTCCTTAGACCTGAAAAAGAAAAACAAAAAACATGCAACAAAGGCACTAGTCACATACCGGATAGAAATCTCTGGTGGAAGGGACCCCGACGGACTGTCCTAGGGAACCCGTTCCTATGTCGGACGTAATCCGTCCGTCTAGGACAATCCCGCCGACGTCCGTAGGGTAGGTTAGTTTTACCACCCTATATAAGCAGGGGTGGAGTAAAACTGGGAACCTCCCAGCACAGTTCTTGGCCATCTTCTTGAGTTCAGGAGTGTTTTCAGACACCATCCTGATTTTGGGATAGTGTTTCTGGACTTGTTCTATATGTTCCCAGACCCTCAGGTTACCCCCGGTGTTTCTAACGAGGGTAATAACTCCTGGGGCCTGGGAAAAGTTTTTAGGGTCTTCCGTGGACATGTTGTTGACCGAAGTCAGTTTTAGGAGTGGCTTTAGAAGCTTGCGCCTCTGTGACGACCACTCCTCCACAATGTTCTCATCGACTTTCATCAAGGCATCGCCTTGGGGTAGGGCTTTCTTCTTTTTTGCCCGGGTGGGAGTGGGCATAGGAGAGGGGGAGGGAGAGGGAGTTGCAGATATGTGTTTTTTAAGGGGGGTCAAATTGAAGGTTGGGGACTGGGGAGCTTTGTGCGGGGAGGAGGGAAGGCTTCTTGCTTTCTCCGCATAAGTCCACCTTACTGGGGATACCGGTAAGGACGAGCATCTGTCGGCTGGTTTCCTTCTCTCGGTGCTCCTGCTTCTCCTCCTACTCTTCGGGTTGTCCTTGTTTTTCTTCCTTCCTCTTCTCTCCCGCGTTTTAAGGAAGACGCTCTTCCCACTTCCATGGGTTCTGGTGCATCTATTTTGGGGGAAGAAGCCTTTTCCTTCGCCTGTTTGGTTGGCGACTTTTTTGGTGTGGGCTCCTTTACCTGCGGCACCCTCACAGGGGACTCCTTCTGCTTGGTCGGAGCTAGCACTTTGGCTGGAGTTTGTTTTGCCGGCCCCTTGGCAGGCGGCGGCACCTTCGCCGGAGAAGGCGTTTTTGCTTTTTTCCTGGTAACCACCTGCCACTCGCCCTCCTTGTTAGCTGCCGGTGCTGGTGTTGCTGGTGTTACTGGGGCAGGTTTTGCTGTTTCTTGCTGTTTGGCTGGTTGGGCCTTTGGGGGCGGGTTCTTGGTCGGGCATGTCTTTGCGACGTGTTCTGCCGCCCCGCAGACCCAACAGCAAGGCTTTCTGCCTTCTACAATAATAAATATTGTCCGATCCCTGCAGGTTAGAATATTTGGGATCTTCTCAATGCTCTTTTTCGGCAAGGTCACGTGGAGGGTCATATCCCCTGTGAAGAAGCCCGCCTTCGACCGTAGCGAGGAGACGTCGGCCACCTTTCCGTAATTTGCAAAAAAGGCGCCGACGTGGTCCTCAGCAATGTCCATAGGGACGCCATGCAAAGTAATTTTAACTTTCCTGGCTCCCATATACTCCGTGTACAGTTGGAGAGTTTTAGTCTCCAAGACTAAGCCGACCATACTTTTGGCCTCTTCCGCGGAGCCAAGCAAGACGTCCCATACGGCATTGCTTCTCCTCGCTACGGCCTTGGCGCCAATTTTTAGTGCCTTAAGTGTATCTTCAAAGGCCTCTCTAGAGACTCCAATCATCTTTTGAGTTTTTAGGTCTTTGGTTATCAAGGTGATTATTTTGGCCTCAATTTGTGCCAATTCTTCTGGCACTGAGACCAACTCAGTTCCTTTTATGTATTCAGCGTATTTGTTTTTCATCCGCTCGTAATATTCTTCTCCTTTTACTGTGAGTTTCTTGCCCTCCTTCCACCCAGAGGTCGAGGGTTTCGGGGATGCTGGATCTGCTGGTACTTCTGAAGGGGGATTGATCCGCGGCGGTAATGCCCAATCCCCCTCCTTTCCTCCCACCGACGCCGTGGTGGGAGGAAGAGTCTCCTCCTGCCTAAGTGAGGCCATGGCCTCCTCTAAGGACTCACCGACTACTCTGCCTTTCCTGGTGTTTTCGCGTCCTTATAAAAGGCCACTACTTCCACACTATCAGCGCTATAAACCCTGATGGAATTTGCACTAGTCACAGTGTCACCCAAAGAGACTACGTCCTGAAACAGAAAAAATTGTTAGAAAAAAGACAAACAAAATCTCCTGTGCCAGGTAAGTATGTGTATTTATTCTGCAAAGTTACAGAATTATGGCTCAAGGCCGAAAACGGGAGGGGGAACAAAACTTGGGTTGGTCTTCAGTACTCTATCCTATACCTAGCTAATCAGATTCACGACCCATGCATACGTTACAATGCTTCTCATTCACCACAAAAATTTATGTCCATCGACACTCAAACTTGTCAAACACCAAAATACCGCAAAAACATGCCAGGGACCTACAAAAACACCCCAAATGTACATAAAAATTTTTGCTATGTACAATAATTACAAAAATAGCTTTATAAATTTTTAATGAAATGATATGATGGGAGGGGGTTGTGCAGAAACAAAAAATCCCCAAAACAAAAACAATTTCAAATGAATATATATACATAATGTTAGTAAGACCCAAACACACCCTCGTAATTAAAGAGGCCACTGTATTCTGCCTGAAGAGACAAAATCAAGCCGCTCTCTTTCTAAGGGGAATGGGGGAACCGGGTAAAAATAAATTGGACTGGAGAATATATAAGACTGACCCAGCCGAGAATAAAACGGGACAAAATAACAATGGACAATGGGGATCTCGAACTGGATCATAACAAAAGCAGTGGAGCCGGGAACAGGCCAGGACAAACACAATCACTCACATTAACTAGGTACACAAAAAAGACTTCTTACCTTAACCGCGGGAGGGGTTCCAGAGGAATCCACCCCGATGCGACTAGCAGATCTAAAAAAGAAAATCAAGGCTAGCCCCAGTCACGCGAACCAGGCTCGCCGCATTTATCCACCTTTCGCCGAACTCTGTCGGGTGCAGCCGTTTCCGTTCAGTTCTAATCTTCATTTTGAGCTGGTGCTCAAAATATCGGATTAGCTCCTGATCCGAAAGACGGCCGCCCCGCAAGACTTCCTCCAGTCGCGTCGTCCAAATCACCATTCTAGCCGTGGCCAGCAGCGTCAGAAACACCATCCGCTTCACTCCAGAGTACGGGGGCGACACATTGTCCACAGCGTATGCGCGGTCAATGAGCACAAGCTCCCGCGGCGCGATACGAGCAGTCAACTCGCCGACATGCTCCCACAACGGGCGAACGCGCGAACAATGGAAGAAGGCGTGCGCAGACGTCTCCTTAATTCCAAGGTTGCAACGCTCACAATCTGGCAAATCCGCCAGGCCCATTGCGAAACGCCTGTCATTGAGAGACAAACCATTCCGAGCCAATCGCCAGGTCAGAGAGAACTCAGAGTTGCTGAGCCAATCCGCACCCGGCGCCCAAGACCAATGAGAGCGATACTCCACTCCCGACATGCCGAGCCTTACTCCACAGCTTATCCTTCACGGCACCCTCCACTAATCCCCGATAGAAGAGTCTCCTAGGCTGTGAAAGGTCACTGGACCGTGGAATGGCCTTGCAAGGCCGCCAGACATTCGAGCAGGAATTTCGGTCGCACCCAAGGCCTGACGGTCAGCCATAGGGTCGGGGGAGTGATGGTAAGGCAAGGGAACATGTCCCTCACTACCCCCGCAAGCAACCGATCTTCCTCCAACGCGCGCCTGAGGAATGCCAACCTCGAAGCGAGCACATGGCTCCTCAAGTGCGGCATCCCCAGACCCCCTTGACACGGACGGAGGCAACAGACTCCTTTGTCGACCATGTGCTTTGCGTCCTCTCCACAGACAGGAGAGTAGCAAACGCTCGAGCGCCTTCTCATGATCGTCACAAAGGGGAAGTACTGACAGCCGGTAAAGGATCTTGGGAAAGAGGTATGTGTTACACACCTCCGCCAAGCCCTTTACGGAGAGACTCCGTCGACGCCAAGTCTTGACCGACGCGCCGACCTTTGCCAGTATTTCTGACCAGTTTTTCTCCAGCTGTAAGTCCGGACCGAACCAAATTCCGAGGATTTTGACCGGCCCGTCCGTCCAGCTGAAGGGCCCCGGGAGGGAAACACCCTTCCAGGCACCTAACCGCAAGCCGGATGACTTGTCGCGGTTAATTCTGGCCCCTGTCACCTTCTCGTACCGTTCAAGCGCCTGTTGTACCGCCTCTATGTCCCTGCGGGAGGACACAAAGGTCGTTACGTCATCGGCGTACGCGGAAACCCTGGCTCGAGCTCCACCAGGGACAGCAATTCCACGCAGGACCGGACTGCCCGTCTCGTCCCTCAGCCGGCGAAGGAGGGGCTCCAACGCCAAGACGTAAAGGAGAAGACAGTGGACAACCCTGTCGGACCGACCTAGACAGCGCGAAAGCGCCCGACAGCTTCCCGTTCACCTGTACCACAGCCTGGGGGGAGCGATACAGAAGGCTAATCCAGCGGCTGAAGTCGGGTTTGAATCCGGCGGCCTGCAGGACAGCAGCCAGGTAGCCATGGTCAATCCTATCAAATGCCTTGGACTGATCCAAATTGATCAGCGCGGCCTCGTCGTCGTCTTCTACACCCTCTATGATCGTGCGAATCAAGTGCAGGTTGCTCTGAATTGTTCGTCCCTTCACAGAACAAGTCTGATCCGGTTCCAACAGAGACTCGGCAACTAGCTGCAAGCGGTTCGTCAGGATCTTGGCCAAAATCTTTAACTCTGTGTTTAGCAGAAAGTTATGGGCCTGTAATCGTCTAGATCCCTCCCAACCTTCTTGCCTTTTCTCAACAACGTGACCACACCCCTGGTGAACCGATTGGGGATGGACTCCTGCTGGAAACAGTTGTTGCACACAACAGTCAAGATCGGGACAAAAATGTGCGACAGCTTCAAGTACAATTCATAGGGCAAACCATCCAAACCTGGCGATTTGCCTCTGCCGACCGTCTTCAAATCTGCGTAGACTTCGTCCTCCGTAATCTCTCCCTCGCAACTAGCCGCCTCAGCCGGGGGAAGTCAGCCAAATAGTTACGAAACTCTGCTTGGCTCATTGGTAAACCGACGTTCGAAACGCCTCGCACATGTCAACAGTCGACCTAAGAGAGCATATTAATAAATAATTTCAGAAAAGTATGTAATATTTAAACATAAAAATATTTAATATTTCAGAAAAATATTAATAAATAACATAATATAACTTAGTTCGGTTATTTTAATTTAATTCTTTCTTATTAAATTATTTTAAGAGAAATTTAAATTGTTATTTATTCAGAAAGCATAGCCTGGCTATAAATCTAAACTAAAATTCTATAAAATATTATGTTAAATTTTTAATTTTACTATTGAGTTAAAAAACAACAAAAAAAAATTTAAATTTCCAAATGTTACGTTTTAAGCTACATGAATTTTTTGTCACTTTCGGTTGTCTTCCAAACGTCATTCACACCTACTCCTTGTCAATAAATCATTTGTCAGCTAAGATAGCGCTGACAAGAGGGTTGCCGTAGTTAAAGAGAGAATTTATATTTTAAATTTTCAGGCAGTAAGCACTTACTACTTGCTTGAAATCAGATAAAGGTAAGTTTCAATTATAAAAATCGACTTCAATAACGTGTGAAGGAGGTATATTTTTTTTTTTTTTGCAAGATTTTTAAAACAGAAATTTTTTCAGCAGTTAAATTTTTGATTCCGATCAACATAATTTCGGTTTGAACTCAACCAGGGTATTTTGCTTACTGTAATTAGTACATTTAATCTCTTGGCTTTCAACAAGAAAACACTTATTTTTAAAAATTAAATTGAGGTATTGAAAATGAGCAGTGATTTATTGGAGGTACCTATTGTCATGTAACAATTTATGAAGGGGAAAATAAACACCTTCAAAGTGGAGTTTGACATTTCTTAATTGCGAATGATATGAAAGATATGCATTTAAGAATTAATTACATTTACAAATATTAAAAAAAAAAAAATCTGTTTTTGGCTTAATTATCGGGGTGAGCGCGAACGCAGACCCCACACTTAGAAATAGCGCACCCGAGTCGCCCACATTTGGGGCGATCGCAAAGGTCAACCCAACCGAAGTGCAATGGAAGGGCCTCGCTCTGGGAGAACGGCCTAGCTGATCACCGTTAACTCCTGTGCCAGGTAAGTATGTGTATTTATTCTGCAAAGTTACAGAATTATGGCTCAAGGCCGAAAACGGGAGGGGGAACAAAACTTGGGTTGGTCTTCAGTACTCTATCCTATACCTAGCTAATCAGATTCACGACCCATGCATACGTTACAATGCTTCTCATTCACCACAAAAATATGTCCATCGACACTCATACTTGTCAAACACCAAAATACCGCAAAAACATGCCAGGGACCTACAAAAACACCCCAAATGTACATAAAAATTTTTGCTATGTACAATAATTACAAAAATAGCTTTATAAATTTTTAATGAAATGATATGATGGGAGGGGGTTGTGCAGAAACAAAAAATCCCCAAAACAAAAACAATTTCAAATGAATATATATACATAATGTTAGTAAGACCCAAACACACCCTCGTAATTAAAGAGGCCACTGTATTCTGCCTGAAGAGACAAAATCAAGCCGCTCTCTTTCTAAGGGGAATGGGGGAACCGGGTAAAAATAAATTGGACTGGAGAATATATAAGACTGACCCAGCCGAGAATAAAACGGGACAAAATAACAATGGACAATGGGGATCTCGAACTGGATCATAACAAAAGCAGTGGAGCCGGGAACAGGCCAGGACAAACACAATCACTCACATTAACTAGGTACACAAAAAAGACTTCTTACCTTAACCGCGGGAGGGGTTCCAGAGGAATCCACCCCGATGCGACTAGCAGATCTAAAAAAGAAAATCAAGGCTAGCCCCAGTCACGCGAACCAGGCTCGCCGCATTTATCCACCTTTCGCCGAACTCTGTCGGGTGCAGCCGTTTCCGTTCAGTTCTAATCTTCATTTTGAGCTGGTGCTCAAAATATCGGATTAGATCCTGATCCGAAAGACGGCCGCCCCGCAAGACTTCCTCCAGTCGCGTCGTCCAAATCACCATTCTAGCCGTGGCCAGTAGCGTCAGAAACACCATCCGCTTCACTCCAGAGTACGGGGGCGACACATTGTCCACAGCGTATGCGCGGTCAATGAGCACAAGCTCCCGCGGCGCGATACGAGCAGTCAACTCGCCGACATGCTCCCACAACGGGCGAACGCGCGAACAATGGAAGAAGGCGTGCGCAGACGTCTCCTTAATTCCAAGGTTGCAACGCTCACAATCTGGCAAATCCGCCAGGCCCATTGCGAAACGCCTGTCATTGAGAGACAAACCATTCCGAGCCAATCGCCAGGTCAGAGAAAACTCAGAGTTGCTGAGCCAATCCGCACCCGGCGCCCAAGACCAATGAGAGCGATACTCCACTCTCGACATGCCGAGCTTACTCCACAGCTTATCCTTCACGGCACCCTCCACTAATCCCCGATAGAAGAGTCTCCTAGGCTGTGAAAGGTCACTGGACCGTGGAATGGCCCGCAAGGCCGCCAGACATTCGAGCAGGAATTTCGGTCGCACCCAAGGCCTGACGGTCAGCCATAGGGTCGGGGGAGTGATGGTAAGGCAAGGGAACATGTCCCTCACTACCCCCGCAAGCAACCGATCTTCCTCCAACGCGCGCCTGAGGAATGCCAACCTCGAAGCGAGCACATGGCTCCTCAAGTGCGGCATCCCCAGACCCCCTTGACACGGACGGAGGCAACAGACTCCTTTGTCGACCATGTGCTTGCGTCCTCTCCACAGACAGGAGAGTAGCAAACGCTCGAGCGCCTTCTCATGATCGTCACAAAGGGGAAGTACTGACAGCCGGTAAAGGATCTTGGGAAAGAGGTATGTGTTACACACCTCCGCCAAGCCCTTCACGGAGAGACTCCGTCGACGCCAAGTCTTGACCGACGCGCCGACCTTTGCCAGTATTTCTGACCAGTTTTTCTCCAGCTGTAAGTCCGGACCGAACCAAATTCCGAGGATTTTGACCGGCCCGTCCGTCCAGCTGAAGGGCCCCGGGAGGGAAACACCCTTCCAGGCACCTAACCGCAAGCCGGATGACTTGTCGCGGTTAATTCTGGCCCCTGTCACCTTCTCGTACCGTTCAAGCGCCTGTTGTACCGCCTCTATGTCCCTGCGGGAGGACACAAAGGTCGTTACGTCATCGGCGTACGCGGAAACCCTGGCTCGAGCTCCACCAGGGACAGCAATTCCACGCAGGACCGGACTGCCCGTCTCGTCCCTTAGCCGGCGAAGGAGGGGCTCCAACGCCAAGACGTAAAGGAGAGAAGACAGTGGACAACCCTGTCGGACCGACCTAGACAGCGCGAAAGCGCCCGACAGCTTCCCGTTCACCTGTACCACAGCCTGGGGGGAGCGATACAGAAGGCTAATCCAGCGGCCTGAAGTCGGGTTTGAATCCGGCGGCCTGCAGGACAGCAGCCAGGTAGCCATGGTCAATCCTATCAAATGCCTTGGACTGATCCAAATTGATCAGCGCGGCCTCGTCGTCGTCTTCTACACCCTCTATGATCGTGCGAATCAAGTGCAGGTTGCTCTGAATTGTTCGTCCCTTCACAGAACAAGTCTGATCCGGTTCCAACAGAGACTCGGCAACTAGCTGCAAGCGGTTCGTCAGGATCTTGGCCAAAATCTTTAACTCTGTGTTTAGCAGAGTTATGGGCCTGTAATCATCTAATTCCCTCCCAACCTTCTTGCCTTTTCTCAACAGCGTGATCACGCCCCTGGTGATCCGACCGGGGATGGACCCCTGCCGAAACCAGTGGTTGAACACGACAGCCAAGATCGGGACAAAAAGGTGCGACATCCTCAAGTACAATTCATAGGGCAAACCATCCAAACCTGGCGACTTGCCACTGCCGACCTTCTTCAAAGCCGCGTAGATTTCGTCCTCCGTAATCTCCCCTTCACAGCTAGCCGCTTCAGCCGGCAAGAGCCGGGGAAAGTCAGCCAAATAGCTGTGAAACTCCTCGTCACGGAGACCGGGCTCCTTGGTAAAACGGTGTTCGAAATGCTGCCGGAACGCCTCGCACATGTCGTCAGTGGACCTAAGGAGATGTCCCTCCGGGTCGCGCACCTCTCGAATGTACCGGTCGCCGGCTTGGCGAATTTCTTCCTTGCGCAGTTCTGCGCCCATTTTCACAGCTTCGGAAGACATCTTACTTAACTTAGCCCTAATTACTTGACCCATGTAGCGCCCGCTAGTCGAACGCTCCAGGGCCTCCCTGGCTAAGGCTATTTCTAGGGGATCCCCACCAGCCTCCGCCCGGGAGAAATTAGCTCTAAGTGTCTTTGCCTCCGCAGCCTTATCTAGTTTGAGCCGCTGGCTATATTTGGTGGCGAAAGACCTAATGGAGTCCTTAAGGTTAACCCACCACTTACTCCCAATGACTCGCCCAATTAACGCCCGCTGAACTAGTTTTGTCAGCTGGTCACGAAAGTCCCGCCTGTCCAGTAAGGACTGATTGAACTTCCAATAACCAGCCAACCTAGGCCTAAAGTCTAACACCACTCGGGCACAAACGAGTTTGTGGTCCGAGTAGCCTAACCAGTGGAACGTTGGACATTCTAAGAAGTCTATGTCGGCCACTCTCACTAACATCCTATCCAGGTACGCAGATACCCGGGTAGAAGGCCAATTAAGCGCCCACGTCCACATACTCCCATCCGGATGATCGACCCGGTATCTATCGACGAGACCAAATTCGCCGATCAGATCAACCAGGCTACGATCACCACTCCTCCCACTAGCGCCCCTCCCTCTATCCCATTTGGGGGTTAGGACGGCATTCCAGTCCCCAACTAAGATTAGCCGTGTTGGATCCACCATGAAGGGCTCCAACAGCCGAAAGAAAGAGACTCGCTCACCTTGAACATTGGGCGCATAAACCACAATCAGCCGGAACGACTTGCTTTTCACTGCAATATCGGCCACGATCAGCCGGCCCTCGGCACCGACATGGACAAGGTCAATCCTCGCGTCCAGGGTACGCTTGACCAGCAAAGAAACACCTCTGGCATGCCAACTCCCATATGCTGAATAGACGACAAAGTCGTTAGACAGCACACAAGAGTCGGCTTCGCAAACAAAGTGAGTCTCTTGGATCGCGGCCACATCCACGCCGAAGGACAAGAGGTCACGAAGCAGGCGAGCCGCCTTACCCCGATCCCTCAGGCCCTTCGCATTCAGGCTGGCTATCTTAATAGACATTCCTTAGACCTGAAAAAGAAAAACAAAAAACATGCAACAAAGGCACTAGTCACATACCGGATAGAAATCTCTGGTGGAAGGGACCCCGACGGACTGTCCTAGGGAACCCGTTCCTATGTCGGACGTAATCCGTCCGTCTAGGACAATCCCGCCGACGTCCGTAGGGTAGGTTAGTTTTACCACCCTATATAAGCAGGGGTGGAGTAAAACTGGGAACCTCCCAGCACAGTTCTTGGCCATCTTCTTGAGTTCAGGAGTGTTTTCAGACACCATCCTGATTTTGGGATAGTGTTTCTGGACTTGTTCTATATGTTCCCAGACCCTCAGGTTACCCCCGGTGTTTCTAACGAGGGTAATAACTCCTGGGGCCTGGGAAAAGTTTTTAGGGTCTTCCGTGGACATGTTGTTGACCGAAGTCAGTTTTAGGAGTGGCTTTAGAAGCTTGCGCCTCTGTGACGACCACTCCTCCACAATGTTCTCATCGACTTTCATCAAGGCATCGCCTTGGGGTAGGGCTTTCTTCTTTTTTGCCCGGGTGGGAGTGGGCATAGGAGAGGGGGAGGGAGAGGGAGTTGCAGATATGTGTTTTTTAAGGGGGGTCAAATTGAAGGTTGGGGACTGGGAAGCTTTGCGCGGGGAGGAGGGAAGGCTTCTTGCTTTCTCCGCGTAAGTCCACCTTACTGGGGATACCGGTAGAGACGAGCATCTGTCGGCTGGTTTCCTTCTCTCGGTGCTCCTGCTTCTCCTCCTACTCTTCGGGTTGTCTTGTTTTTCTTCCTCCTCTTCTCTCCCGCGTTTTAAGGAAGACGCTCTTCCCACTTCCATGGGTTCTGGTGCATCTATTTTGGGGGAAGAAGCCTTTTCCTTCGCCTGTTTGGTTGGCGAATTTTTTGGTGTGGGCTCCTTTACAGGCGGCACCCTCACAGGGGACTCCTTCTGCTTGGTCGGAGCCGGCACTTTGGCTGGAGTTTGTTTTGCCGGCCCCTTGGCAGGCGGCGGCACCTTCGCCGGAGAAGGCGTTTTTGCTTTTTTCCTGGTAACCACCTGCCACTCGCCCTCCTTGTTAGCTGCCGGTGCTGGTGTTGCTGGTGTTACTGGGGCAGGTTTTGCTGTTTCTTGCTGTTTGGCTGGTTGGGCCTTTGGGGGCGGGTTCTTGGTCGGGCATGTCTTTGCGACGTGTTCCGCCGCCCCGCAGACCCAACAGCAAGGCTTTCTGCCTTCTACAATAATAAATATTGTCCGATCCCTGCAGGTTAGAATATTTGGGATCTTCTCAATGCTCTTTTTCGGCAAGGTCACGTGGAGGGTCATATCCCCTGTAAAGAAGCCCGCCTTCGACCGTAGCGAGGAGACGTCGGCCACCTTTCCGTAATTTGCAAAAAGGCGCCGACGTGGTCCTCAGCAATGTCCATAGGGACGCCATGCAAAGTAATTTTAACTTTTCTGGCTCCCATATACTCCGTGTACAGTTGGAGAGTTTTAGTCTCCAAGACTAAGCCGACCATACTTTTGGCCTCTTCAGCGGAGCCAAGCAAGACGTCCCATACGGCATTGCTTCTCCTCGCCACGGCCTTGGCGCCAATTTTTAGTGCCTTAAGTGTATCCTTCAAAGGCCTCTCTAGAGACTCCAATCATCTTCTGAGTTTTTAGGTCTTTAGTTATCAAGGTGATTATTTTGGCCTCAATTTGTGCCAATTCTTCTGGCACTGAGACCAACTCAGTTCCTTTTATGTATTCTGCGTATTTGTTTTTCATACGCTCGTAATACTCCTCTCCTTTTACTGTGAGTTTCTTGCCCTCCTTCCACCCAGAGGTCGAGGGTTTCGGGGATGCTGGAGCTGCTGGTACTTCTGAAGGGGGATTGATCCGCGGCGGTAATGCCCAATCCCCCTCCTTTCCTCCCACCGACGCCGTGGTGGGAGGAAGAGTCTCCTCCTGCCTAAGTGAGGCCATGGCCTCCTCTAAGGACTCACCGACTACTCTGCCTTTCCTGGTGTTTTCGCGTCCTTATAAAAGGCCA
Source organism: Ascarosepion bandense (assembly GCA_037127315.1). Lineage (NCBI taxonomy): Eukaryota > Metazoa > Mollusca > Cephalopoda > Sepiida > Sepiidae > Ascarosepion > Ascarosepion bandense. The sequence goes on along the minus strand of JBBBDQ010002782.1, from coordinate 130 downwards.
CTACTTCCACACTATCAGCGCTATAAACCCTGATGGAATTTGCACTAGTCACAGTGTCACCCAAAGAGACTACGTCCTGAAACAGAAAAAATTGTTAGAAAAAAGACAAACAAAATCTCCTGTGGCAGGC
>JBBBDQ010002780.1:0-30563 GCA_037127315.1 Ascarosepion bandense | reverse complement strand
GACCAGGGTGAAAGATGGGTCCAGTGGTGTAAGGTAAATGAGCAGGTGATAATCAACACCTGGTTTCAAGAACACTCAAGGCATTTATAAACATGGAGAAGCCTAGGAGGTGACAAACCAAATTGATTATATAACCATAAACAAAAGATTCAGAAATGCAGTGCTTCAATATAAAACTAATGGGAAGAAGAATATGAAGAAATGGAAATTCGAAATGGGATGCACTTAAAGAAGCACAAGTGACATCAGCAAACAACATTGTCCTCGAGGAAATCAGACACAGAAGAAAAAATGAGTGGATGACTGAAGAGATTCTTGACATGATGCGAAGGAGACAGAAAACAATGCCAAGACATGGAATGGAATACAAGAAACTTAAAAAGGAAATGAGGACCAAGTGAAGACAGGCTAAAGAGGAATGGTTCAACAAAACATGTGTCAAAATAGAGAGACTGAGCAAGACTAATAAAGGAGAAATGCATAAAGAAATAAAGGAACTGATAAGACAAAGAACATGCTTCTCAACAGGATGTATAAAATCCAAGGATGGAACAATCATATTAGAGAAAGAGAAAATACTCCAGCGATGGGAAGAATATATAAAAGATCTTTTCCACAACCAGAGAGCAACCGATAGTAAACAAAGATGCTGATAGACCGGAAATACTAAAATTCAAAGTGAAAACTGCAATAGCTAAACTGAATAAAAACAAAGCAGCTGGACCAGACGGCATTGTAATAGAGATGCTAACAGCCTTTGAAGATTTCAGCATAGAGAAAATTATGGAAATAATAAATGAAATCTACAACAGTGGTGTAATACCAGATTACCTAAGCAAATCAATTTTCATAGCTCTGCCTATAAAGCCAGGCACAATCGAATGCAAACTCCACTGAACAATCAGTTTGATGAGCCACAAAAAGAAACTCATTGCTTGATACTTGATGAATAGAGCACAAAGAAGAATCAGGCTGGAGATAGGACAAGAACAGTGAAGTTTCATTAAGGACACTGGAACAAGGAATGCAATATTTGTGTTTAGCCTGCGATCAGAAAAAGCAATACAAATGAAAAAGGACATTTACCTGTTTTCTAGACTATGTCAAGGTGTTCAACAAAGCACACCACAAAGAATTGATCAAAATGCTCAGCAATCTCAACATATTTAGCAAAGACATCAAAGTAATCAAGAACCGCTACTGGCAGCAAACTGCCTGCATATGGCAGGAAGCAAATTCAGCAGATATACAAAGATACAAAAAGGCGTAAGACAAAGATGTGTCTTTTCCCCGGTCTATTCATCTTGTACAGCAAGATTTTTCTGAGGACCCTAGAAGTTATATCAGAATACTTCATCGGTGGCCACAATCTGAACAGCATAAGATACACAGATGATGGAGTGCTGATAGCTAACATGGAAAGAAAACCACAAGACCTCCTAAAAACGGTAGATGAAGAAAGTCAAATGAAAGGACTACAAATAAACTACAAGAAAACCAAATCTATGGTTATCAGCAAATAGAGGAGCCCAAAATGACAATTACGGGTTAAGGATACGAAAATCATACAATTACAAATTTTAAGTACTTTGGAAGTGTTCTAATGAAAGACAGAAAGTGCGACACTGAGATCCAAAGGTAAATTGGCATTGCCAAAAGCTGAGCAGAGTATTAAGAGACAGGAAAATTTCCCAAGAAACAAAGAAGAGAATACTGGATAGCTATGTGATATCTGTTCTTCAATGTGGCAGTGAATGCTGGACAATTTCATTAAAGATGAAGGAAAGACTTGAAACAACCGAAATGTGGTTCTACAGAAGCATACTGGATATAAAATGGGGGATCAGTTCCATATTACAATCAATATATAAACTGAACCTCCACATTGTGGCCACAGCAATTTCTATACATTTATATTACTGAGATTCCAAAAGCACAAGGATGCATTAAGAGACAGGAAAATTTTGCTGGGAACAAAGAAGAGAGTCCTGGATAGTTATATGATGTCTGTCCTTCAATATGACAGTGAATGCTGGACAATCTCATCAAAGATGAAGGAGAGGCTTGAGGCAGCAGAAATGTGGTTCTACAGAAGGATGCTGCGGATACCATGGACCGAGCATGTGAGCAATGATGAGGTCTTGGAAAGGATGGAAACGAAAAATAAATTAATACTGAGCATCAGGAAAAGACAGCTGAAGTTCCTGGGACATAAAAGATTTAAATTATAATCAGGAAAGTGAATTAAAAAAACGTAATTTCACAAAAGATGTAAAATATAATAATATATGTAAATTGTAATAGATTTAAATTATAATAAAAGATGTAAATTATAATAAAAGCTGTAAATTAATGGAAATATGTAAATTATAGAAAAATATGTAAATTATCATAAAATTTGTAAATTCTATTAAAATAAATAAGTTCACAAAAGATATAAAATCGTAAAATATATAAATTATAACAAAATGTGTAAACTGATAAAACATGCAAATTATAAGAAAAGATATATATTAATAAAAGATGCAAATCATAAACAAATATCTACATCCACAAAAGATGTAAATTCATAAATGATGCAAATTTTAATAAAATATGTAAATTATAAAAAACATGTAAATTTTTAAAAGTTGAAAACTCCTGATATAAATTCATAACTGATAAAAATATAAAAGATGCAAATTAGAATTTAAATATGTAAATTTATAAAAGATGTAAATTATAATAAAAGATGTAAATTTATAAAGGATGTGAATTATAATAAAAAGATTTGCACTCATAAAAGACACAAGTTATAAGAAATTATGTAAACACAAAAAAGATGTAAATTATAATAAAAGATGTAAATTCACAAATGATGCAAATTTTAATAAAAATTGTAAAATCATAAAAGATGTAAATTATCATAAAAGATGTAAATTCATGAAAGTTGTTAATTCATAAAAGATATAATGTATAAAAAGATGCAAATTCATAATATATGTACATTTATAAAACATCTGAATTAAAATAAAAATGTAAATTATAATGAAACATGTGAATTCATAGAAAATATAAATTCATAAAAAAAATAAATTATAATAAAAGATGTAATTAAAAAAGATGTAAATTCATAAAAGATATAGATTATAACAAAATTTGTAAATTTGTAAAAGATTTAAATTATAACAACAGATGCAAATTATAATAAAAGATTTAAACTTATAAAAGATGTCAGTTGGTTGTTTTGTTTTTATGGCATATCAACCTTGGCAGGTCATTTATTGCCAACAAAATTTTTTTATTGCTGGTAATACTTTTTTCTTTTAACAATTTATTGTTGTTTTTTATATAAGTTTTGCATCAAGCAATATTTTTTTCTTTTTCGAGTATCAAGATTCGTTGGGATTTGTTTTTGAGGGCAGGGTCCCCAAGTCCTCCCCTGTTATTTAACCCAAGGGTACCAGTGCTTAAGTGAATGCAGGGTATTCAACTGGAATTCAAACTCGGCTCACTGATTTCTCTTTCCGAGCCGATATCCACTGCACCACAACGCACGTCCGTCACTATACGCTTACAGCACCTGGTATTCCCAAGCAGTCACCCATCTAAGTACTGACCAGGCTCAATGTTGCTTAACTTTGGTGATCAAGTGAGAACCGGTGTATTCAACGTGATATGGCCGTAAGCTATAAAAGATGTAAAAATTATAATAAAAGATAAAAATTTAGTGAACAACGAGTGAATGACTTCATATTTGCATTTACAAATATGTCTTCAGTCAGTTAAGTGCCATACGCAATACACGCTTGGGCGATCATGTCTCGAAAGAGACATGACTGACTGGGCAGAAGATTATCCCGCAGTAGGTTGCCATTGCTTTCTGCGGTAGACTGGTTGCCAGCCAAGGCTATAGAACCCAATCTGTCCCATTATTTAACCCATAACTGGAGGGAAGAGCTGGATTAATACCTTTCCCAAGGGTATTTGCGCGTAAGTGAATGCAATGAATTCAGCTGGAATTCGAACTCGGCCCCCCGATTTCTCATTCCGAGTAGATATCCACTGCACCACAACCCTGGTAATAAAAATAATGAAGATACTTAGTAAAATGGTGATCAAGTTGAAAGGGAAAATTTTTTATTGATAATGAAATTTGACAAACTTTCTTCAATTCCAGGTGCTTATGTTATTATTACCTTCGAGCAATCATTGCCTCGTGAATATTCAATAAAAAATTCAAATCTTGTTAATTATAAATGATGAACTAAAACATTTCCAAATCAGGGATTGTCAACCTATGACATATGCTCTGAAAGTGGTACACCAATTTGATGTATTACATCTCAACCTTTGGTCAATCATTTCAGAGTTTACGCTCATATCGTTGTGGTGCACTGGATATCGACTCGGAACAACAAATCGGCTAGCCGAGTTTGAATTCCAGTTGAATACTTTTTATTCATTTACGCACAAATACCCTTGGGAAAGGTATTAATCCATCTCTTCCTTCCAGTTACGTGTTCAATAACAGGACAGATTGGGTTCTATAGCCTTGGTCGGCAACCAGTCTACCGCAGAAAGTAATGGCAACCTACTGCGGGATAATCTTCTGCCCAGTCAGTCATGTCCCTTTCGAGACATGATCGTCCAAGTTTGTATCATGTATGTCACTTAAATAACTGACTGAATATAATAGTTAGAAACATAATTAAAACTGCTACTAGGCATAAAGTGGGGGATCAGTTTTCTATTGTTATGAAGTAATAAACTGATCCCCCACTAATTATATTTAATATAATAATGTAATATAATCTATCTCTTCTCCCTCAAGCTATGAGTTAAATGGCAAGACAGATTGGGTTCTGTAGCCTTGGTCGGCAACCAGTCTACCGGAGAAAGTAATGGCAACCTACTGCGGGATAATCTTCTGCCCAGTCGGTCATGTCTCTTTCGAGACATGATCGCCCAAAGCGTGTATCACGTATGGCACTTAACTGACTGACTATGTAACTGGTAATCCTCTTGGGGTGCCTTATACTTTCAGTAATGTGCCATGTCTAAGATACACTTAGAAAATGACCATATGCTATGGAATCAGGCTTCATTTATTCTTTGCAAAGATTTGAAGTTCCTTAATGTTTAAAACTTTTGTCTCACTTTAAAATTCAGTTCACCATTGTAGCGTAAAAGAAAATAATCAGGAAAAATCAGAAAATAATAGTAAATATGAATTGAATAAACAATGCAATCATGAGACGGGAACTGTGTATTTGTATTTATAAACTTACTAGCAGTATAGCCCGGCGTTACTCAGGTGTAATGAAAGCTTTAAAACTAATCCATGATCCTGGAGCTCAGACTCAGCCTAAAGAATATTTGTGTGATATTTGGTGAGAATCGGATAAAAATTGTGGATTTGTATAAAGGACATACAGACAGATAAACAGACACACACACAAACATCTTGCCTTTTATAAATGCATATATTATCAATTTTCTGCACTATTGTAAAACTGCAACCTTGAAACTTCTGAATATCATTTCTTATGTCTTTGTCTATGAGTGTATCAAATTTGATTAAAATCGGACCACTCCTTCTATAACCCGTTTTTTTCGATTATCGATTTTTGATATTTATCGGGGGTACCTCGACACAAAACCTAGCTAAGAACACTCGCAGATGCTTATAGTACAACTGTGTAAATTTTCAAGAAAATCGGTTCAGCCATTTCAGAGTCTATAGGTAACGGATAAACACAGACACACACACACACACACACACACACACACACACACACACACACACACACACACACAGACAAAGTTCCATTTATAAACAAGTTTAGATTTTCACTTAGTGAAGAAGCATTTTGAAAAGGCCGGGTAATATTCAAAAGGAGGCTCATAACTTTGGAACAAATTCAATGTTGAGAACTTAATTTGATCGGCTACAAATGCTTCTGACATTATTAATTTCCAGCATTTATTATTTCCTGGTCATATTGGCTGCTCAATATTTGCTCTTAATTACATCTGCTGTTTCAAAATGACATACAGATGTGAACAAGTATTTTCAGATCCAAATCAATATCACAATTGGCTGATCAAATTTGCTCAGAAATATATCAGCTCTTTCAGAAACAGATACAAAATGAACAAATATTTTCAATTACAAATCAATGTTAGAATTGGCTGATGAAAATTTGCTCAGAAATACATCTGCTCTTTCAGAATGAGATACAAAATGAACAAATATATTTAATTTTTAATCATTATCAGAATGTTTGTAATATAATTTGTAAAATTAACTGGTGTTTTCAGTAACTAATTTATCTTCAAACATTAAAAGTTTGACAGAATCAAAATAAACTGAAATGTTGTATGTCCATCATATCCCCATACAAAAAATAAGTGATTGCAACATTACAGCAGAGTCATGACAATGTCACATATCCCCACAAAAATAAGTGATTGCAACATTACAGCAGAGTCATGACAATGTCACATATCCCCACAAAAAATAAGTGATTGCAACATTACAGCAGAGTCATGACAATGTCACATATCCCCACAAAAAATAAGTGATTGCAACATTACAGCAGAGTCATGACAATGTCACATATCCCCACAAAAAATAAGTGATTGCAACATTACAGCAGAGTCATGACAATGTCACATATCCCCACAAAAAATAAGTGATTGCAACATTACAGCAGAGTCATGACAATGTCACATATCCCCACAAAAATAAGTGATTGCAACATTACAGCAGAGTCATGACAATGTCACATATCCCCACAAAAAATAAGTGATTGCAACATTACAGCATGTCATGACAATGTCACATATCCCCACAAAAATAAGTGATTGCAACATTACAGCAAAGTCACCACAATGTCACATATCCCCACAAAAAATAAGTCATTGCAACATTACAGCAGAGTCATGAAAATGTCACATATCCCCACAAAAAATAAGTGATTGCAACATTACAGCAAAGTCGCCACAATGTCACATATCTCTACAAAAAATAGGTGATTGTGACATTACAGCAAAGTCAAAACAAGGTCAAATATCCCCTCAAAAATAGGTGATTGTGACATTCCAACAAATTCACGACAATGTCACATGTCCCCATAAAATTAGGTGATAGCAACATTCCAGCAAAGTCACAACAATGTCATATTTTCATATAAAAAATAGATGATTGCAACATTACAGCAATCGCGACAATGTCACACATCTCTACAAAAAATAGGTGATTGTGATACTACAGCAAACTTACAACAATGTCATATATCCCTAAAGAAATAGGTTATTTTTACATAACATCAAAGTCACAACAATGTCACATATCCACAGAAATATAATTGATTGAGATATTACTGCAAATTCACAATACTGCTACATATGCCTGCAAAAAATAGGTGATTGTGACATAAGTCACGACAATGTCACATGTCTCCCACAAAAAAATAGGTGATTGCAACATTCAAGTAAAGTCACAACAATGACACATATCCCTACAAAAAATAGGTGATTGCAGCATTCAAGCAAAGTCACAACAATGTCACATATCCCCATAAGAAATAGGTGGTTGCAACATTTCAGCAAAGTCATATCCTGCCTTAACTAATCATTACGTGACTGCAACGTAACAACTTCACCACAATGTCACATATCTCCAACTAAAAATAGCTGATTGCAATATTACAGCAACATCAGCACAATGTCACATATCCCCGTTCTATCAAAAATACGTGATTGTAACATTACGTTCTCGTGCTAATATCCTTGAGAAAGGTATGAATCCATTTCTTTTTCTTAACCCCACCTCAGCTATTTGTAAACAACTGGACAGACTGGCTCTGTATTCTTGTGTGGCAACCAGTCTAAGAGAAGGAAAACACGTTAAATGTGAAACCTATGGGTAAATAGTAGGGAATTTTAGGCACTGTAGCCATGGTTGGCAACCAGTCTAGGAGAAGGACAATTCTGAATTCAAATGCATAGCCAGAGTCCGTATGGCAGTCCAATATCATGTTTAATTTTTCAGTGAAACATTGTGTAGGATTCTGCCTTTTCTTAGACAGCATTGATGGGGTAGAGAAGAGAGACCTTCTGCTTGGGCAACAGCAATCGGCCAAACCTGCGACTTAGAGAGAGCATAACTGTCTGGGCACAGATCCACGGTCACTCGAGACTGACAAATGCCATACTGATATATGTATATATATTACAGTTTTCATATATATATATATATAAATCAGCATGCGGTGTAGATATAGAAAAATCTAAAGGAGTATCCTGTACATACAGTGGTAGGATAAAATATATAAATATAAATACATATAGAGTAAATATAAGAAAACATTAAGGCAGGCACGTTGTTTCATGGTAAATCGGAAGTGTAGGTCTATTTCAGGCGAACCATCATCAGATTCCGTCTAAATTGTGCAGAAGATTTTACATGAATAAAATTCACAAAGACCTAAAATAACGGAATAAAAATAAAGATCGCTCTCTTAAAAGAGAAAATTTAAGAAAAAATACATCATTGTATCAGTTCGGCGAATACACACAGACATTCATACATTAGCATATATATACACAACATATAATCAAAGAGCACGCGTAAGAGCGGATGTCAACTTAAATCTAAAGATACACTTAGCAAGTCAGTTAGATTGCTGACCCGTAGATTTGAAACGTAAAGAAAGGGGGTTAGATGAAAGAGAGAGAGAGAGAGATAGCGTTAAAAAGAAAGGCTAAGTATCCGATTTCAAATTCCAGTTGAATTCCTTGTATTCACTTACGCACAAATACCCTTGGGAAAGTTATTAATCCATCTCTTTCCTCCAGTTATAGGTTAAATAATAGGACAGACTGGGTTCTATAGCCTTGGCTGGCAACCAGTCTACCGCAGAAAGCAATGGCAACCTACTGCGGGATAATCTTCTGCCCAGTCAGTCATGTCTCTTTCAAGACATGATCGCCCAAGCGTGTATCACGTATGGCACTTAACTGACTGACTGAATATAATAGCTGGAAACATAATTAAAACTTTTACTGGGCATAAAGTGGGGGATCGGTTTTCTATTGTTATGAAGTAATAAACTGATCCCCCACTAATTATACTTAATATAATAATGTAATAAAATCTATCTCTTCTCCCTCCAGGTATGAATTAAATGGCAGGACAGATTGGGTTCTATAGCATTGGCTGGCAACCAGTCTACCGCAGAAAGTAATGACAACCTACTGTGGAATAATTTTCTGCCTAGTCAGCCATGTCTCTTTCGAGACATGATCGCCCAAGTGTGTATCACGTATGGCACTTAACTGACTGACTGTCCAAATACTTGTAGACCCATCTCCTCATGCTCTGTTGATATTTGCAAAAGTTTGAGAGCCACTGTGCCCAAGTTTGAACTCATGCAAGAAAAGTAAACGAAGATCATGTTCCGTCATGTTCATAATTAAGGGCTTCCATACTTCAAGAATATTTCTGTTCGAAAATAAGTTAAAGATTATAAAAGAGCACATTAATTATTATGTATTCCGAAATTCACCTAATATTGCTGTGAATATGACTTTTCAAAATTCAACACTTCGGGCGGGTCTGAAATTTTGATTAACTATCACCCCACGTATATTCAGTCAGTCAGTTAAGTGTCATACGTGATACACACTTGGGCGGTCATGTCTTTTTTAATCGATAACAGACTTGGCAGAACATTTTCTTAAAGTAGGTTGACATTACTTTTTGAGGTAGACTGGTTGCCAACCAAGGCTATAGACACCGATCTGTCCTGCTATTTAATCCCGTGATAAAAAACATAACTATAACGTTCTTTCGGGTTTCATGTCGATGGCGCATTATTCCAAATTAACTTCTTTGAGTTAATTTGTGGCAGGCCTCATTTGAAATTAACTCTTTAGCCATAAAGTTCTAAGGTAGGCGACCAGCCGTGGGTCATGGCTCCCAGGCTGGGCCATTTTTCCCCCAGCCGCTACATTTCGACTGATAGCAGCCCCAACTCAAAAAACTTCCACAGACTCTGAAAAAAACTGCTTTCCAACTCCAACTGAATTTCTCGTGTCGAGCATTTATTTTTATAACCAATTTCGATCCTCTCTGGGGATCCGGCTAGCCCACAGTCTTCGGTCAATGAAAATCGGTTTTACCCACTTGATTTGTGGATGTCTCCAGCTCAACGAATGAGATTTTGCCAACTCACATCGGAGCTTGATTCTATTTTAGATTCGCACGGACCCAAATGTACTCACCAGCGGCCCTGACCTTGGGTGACCTTATCAAATCACTCTGACACTTGTTTTGTCTACGCTTTTCAGATTAGTGGAATACATTTCAAATCTAAGAGAAATCCATATTGAACATAAAAGAGGCGAAAATCATGAAAGACGAGAAATTTATATTTATCCAAAATAATTTTATTTTATATTTCCGTGCTTTTAGAAGCACTTGATGGTACTAAAATTATTATTTTTTCCTTAAGCTCACATTGCGTGACGCAATAAAACACTAATAATATCACCAATATCAATTTCTCTCTCCGTTGTTTTCAACCAACCAAAGGAAAGCATCCCCGCGGGAGAAGCGAAAGCATCACCGCGTGAGAGAGTGTCACAATGGGCCGAACATGTGAGCAATGATGAGGTTTTGGAAAGAATGTCATTGAAAATAAAACTGATAGTGAGCATCAGGAAGAGACAACTGAAGTTCCTGGGACATGCAATGAGGAAGAAGAGCTTGGGACAGGCTAGCCTCCCAGAGAGTAAAATACTACGCCTCCTTGGCCTTACACTTTCGATGGACCTCAAATGGAATGACTATATCGAATCCATTGCCAAATCTGCTGCCATGAAATTCGGTACTCAGCGCAGGGCCCGGAAGTTTTTCCCACCTGAATCTATTCTGCACATATACAAATCTACCATCCGCCCGTGTACTGAATATTGCTGCCATATCTAGTCGGGTGCCCCTGCTGCTCTCCTTGGGCTTCTTGACAAAATACAAAGGAGGATCTGTAACGTGGTTGATACTGACTTGGCAGACCGGCTGCAACGACTCTCTCACTGGCGTGATGTGGCTTCCCTGTGCCTCTTCTACAAGTACTTTCATGGCTTCTGCTCCGATGAGCTTAGATCACTGGTGCCGCCTAAGCACGAATTTACACGAGATACTAGATTAGCAACTAGGTCCCACCCTTTTACAGTTAAACAAATAAGATGTAACCGTAAATTCTACTCCAACAGCTTCTTTTCTCGCGCTTCCCTCCTGTGGAACTCCCTTCCACAAGTCTGCTTTCCCGACAGCTACAATCTCCAGGTGTTTAAATGTAGGGTCAATAGACACCTCCTATCACACTAACTCCCAATTATTCTCAGAACACTCTCATCTACCCAACCCTCATTCTCGGTATCCTTACCCGCCTATCATCCACCCTCTGACATTTCCTATATTTAATCATCCTTTTTCCACTCTATGTAGCCCCCTGCGCAGTAGTGGCAGTGACATGCCTTGCTTGGGGTGAAACCCTTATAAAAAAAATAATATAGAAGGAAAAAAGACAGAGAAAGGCAACGGATAACATATTTAAAGGGCCTGATCAGGTGGATGACGGAACGGGGGTTGCGTGAAGTAACAGGAGAAAACATATTAAGAGCCACCAGGGATAGGGAGACGTGGAGGACCATGATCGCCTACGTCCTGAAGGGACAGGGCACATAGAAGAAGAAGTAGTGAGTGTCAAGATAATTTAGTTGGAAAAATACTAGAAGTGTCTGGAGTTTTCTTACCTCAAATTTTTGTTGAGTGTGAGGAAAGAAATGTTATTGCTATGGCCTGAAAAGGGAAAAGGAACTGAAATTTTCATTGTCGCATGTATTGACAGCCTGGCTGTGTTGACTACCTGTCAAAACATTTGAGCGAGTGAAGCCAAAGTGTCCAATATCAACTTTCTTTGAACATTGTTGACTGGCACTAAAGATTCACAGACAAAGAACTGTACCAAATAATGGAAACCACATTACCAACAGCAGCAACAACTAAAGATCTAAGAGTGGGAAGAAACCGAAAATCCCTTCCTAAACAGAAAGCAAGGCATGAGCTTCTATTCCTACTCAAATGAAAATTGAGGAGTATTAACCGGGTGATAGTAGGGTCTATCTACTCCAAATTCAAAAAATAATAAAAAATAAATAGATAAGTAAAAAAAAAACTCCCCTAAGTTTTAACTTAAAAGTCATGAGATTCCTTAGTAATCACTGTAAGAGAATTTTCACATGGTAGAAATACAAACAAAACAAAACAATTAACCCTTACAGCTCGGACGTCTATGAGAGCTAACTGAAATCTTAACTGACACAGGTATATTTTAAAATTTATCCAACGCTATATTCGACAAAACATAGAAAAATACATATATAAATATTAATTTTCCAAAATTAAAAGTTCAGGAAAAAAGTATTTAAAAGTATTCATCAATTGCTTTATGACACGTGCCACGTATGTGATCAATGAAATCAAACCTCAGACAACATACTGTCTCTTTGGTGTTTTTTGTTGTTGTTGTTTTCTTATTCATTTTTAAATTTAAATCATTGGTCTTGAAAACATCACCGAAGAAGCTTGTTAAAGTGAAACATGTTAGATTAAAGGCATTTTTCCCAACCTGTTCCTTACTTAATACAAATCCACTGCCAGAGTGTCGGTGACTTAAATGGCTATTCCACTCCATGTTCTTGAGAGTGAGGCGGGTCATTAGTAAACCAGCAGGATGAAAATTAAGACATAGAAAGGGCGAAAGAACTCTCGAAGTGTCAACGGCCAGCCAAATAAAGGCGGTGTCTCAATAAGTCACTGTGGAGAATTTCTCCATTATCAACCAAAAAATTATCATGGCTATGAACAAACAAAGTATGAAACCTAACGGAGTGAAGGGGTTTAGTCTAAGAGAAATGACTCTGAGACCGGTAAGGAGTGACATGCGCAATGTCACCTTACTTTTATACAGCGACTGTCAGCATAAATTACGCAAAGGGATAAAATACCTTGGAACTGATCCCTCGCCCGGAAAGAAATGACATGAGATCGGAACATGGAATGTCAGAACGTTGAACCACTCGGGCCGGCTGGAAAAGGTAAAATAGGAGATGACTAGATTAAACAAGAACATTTTAGGTATATGTTAAACTAGTTGGCCAACAACGGAGCTTTTGTCACAGGATTATATACGCAGGCGGCAAAAAAATAAAATGAAAAAGGAATTGGCCTCATACTAGATCAAGAAATGCGTTCTGGGACACTGCCAGTTATCTGAAATAATTCTTGTGGTTAAAATGAAAGGAAAGCCTTTCAACATGTCTGTTTATATGCGGCTATATAGAGTTGGCTAATTTTCTTGGTTCGGCCTTGTGTCATACATAACCGAATTCTCTACAGCTTACAAGTTTTATGCAGAATTATCATCAGAAGGTTATTATCAGAAGGTTGGTTACAGGTTGGAATGTGTGAATTAGTGTGGAATAATGTAAGATTAAAATATACATTTTGCATTTTAAAATATAAATTTATTAAAAGGAAAAATAACACAAGTTGTAGAAGTTAATGTGAAATTAGAAACATTATTAAGAAGTTAAGGGTAGAGTTCGTGTTCAATGAGAAAGTCAAAGGTATCAAACGTTGAAGAAATCGTTCGTAGTAGTAATTGTTGAAAATGCATATGTATGTATGTATGTATGTATGTATTCAGTAGGAATATCTTTGGATAGAGAAGAAATAGAGGAAATCGATACACGGGAGAACGAATGTCCGAGTTAACCTGAAGCTTCTCTCGTTACATTTTAGTGGTGTCTCTTACTGCTCCCATTTGAGTCTCTCTGTGTCTTGACGCTGACCGGGGCCTTTTATAGTATTCAGATTTTCGAACTTGCTCGCGAAGACCTCAAGCCTTGCAAGTTGCTTCCATTGGTCAAAATCAATTTAGCACCTACTTGCAATATCTGGTTTCGACTTTTTCTTTAAGAAATGGTAAATCCTTTTTCTATTTGGGAAAAACCAGGATTTCACACGTCATTATGAATTTTTGTAAACGTAAAGAAGAAGGTTGATTTTAATTCTTTATTTCTTATCCGCTGCATATACACCGACAACACAAAAGAGGAAATCGAATCTTTCTACTCCATGCTAAACAATGCCAATGCTAAATGTAAATTACAAGAAATTAGAATTATCATGGAAGAACTGAACACCAAAGTAGGCGAGGGGATGGAAGGGGAAATGGTTGGCAAATTCCGACTAGGAAACCGTAGCGACCGCGGAGAAAAATGGGCCCAAGGTGATAACGAACGTTTGCTTCGAAGAACATCCAAGATAATTACGGACATGGAAAAGCCTAAGAGGCGAAACTAAAAACCAAATTGACTACATAACTATCAACAAGTGATTCAGGAATGCAGTTATTCATTACAAAATTGTTGTGGAGTAGTTTTCGCACTGAAGGTTATAATCGTGCTAGGTCGGTTGCTAATCGACTTAGCGCACCCAAGATGTTAGGAACTTTCCACTGAAAGTTGACTCCTTAGTATTCGGCTAACTGCGGACTAATATCAACTGCCTAGTAGTTCTACTGAACTCCAATAAAAAGTCTAAAGAACTCCCATGAACTTCCCAAGAACTCAAGAACTTCCTCCCGTTAACTTCCTGTTAACTCTTATTAATATAGGAGGGAGAGTCCATTATCTGAGGAATATGTATGTTTCCCCATAATAAAAATCTATCCAAGTGCTGACTGTGGAAGTGACCATCTCTCACTTGTATGTAAACTAAAAATGGAACTTCGGAAGAAGGCTAACGCAACATTCAAATTGCAATACAAAAAACAGATTCTTGAACGACCCCAACCTGTATAAAAATATACGAGCAATGTAAAACAAAATTTGGGGACTAATTGGAAACGGAAACACGGAATGTTACACACCAGAGAAGTTTTAGTGACATCAGCAAATGGCATCATCCCAAAGGAAAACGGACGTAAAATGAAAAATGAGTGGATCATAAATGAGATTCTGGACGTGATGCAAAGGAGACAGAAAACAATGCCAAGTCACGGAACGGAATCCAGAAATCTACACAAGGAAACAAGGAACAAATGCAGGCAAACAAAAGAAGAAAAGCTCAAAGAAAAATGTGCAGAAATACAGAGATTATGTATAAAGAATTTAAGAGATATAGATAAAAAAGTAAGAGAACTAACAGGACAAAAGACATGCTCATCAAATCCAACGATCATTTTAAAGAAATAAAAAAAGATACTTCATTGATGGGACGAATATATGGGAGATCTCTTCCACGACGAAAGAGAACAACCGGCAATAATACACAGCAATACTACCGGAAATATTAAAAAACCGAAGCGGAAGTTTCACTGGTCAGATAGAATAGAAACGAAACAGTAAGATCAAAAGCAAATGCAGACAGGCTAAAGAAAACTGATTAAAAGAAAAATGTGCAGAAATAGCGAGATTGGATATAAAAAATAAAAAAGATATGGATAAAAAAACAAGACAACTAACAGGAGAAAAGACATGCTCATCAACAAGATGCATAAAATCCAAAGCCTATATTAGAGAAAGAAAATTATTCAGTGATAGGATGAATACTTCGGTGAACACTTCCCCGATGAAAGCAAACAACCGTCAATACACAGAAGTAGAGACGGACCGGTAATATCAAAAACCGAGTGGATAGCTCTACATGCGACATTGAATGCCGCAGGACCAGACGATACTGTAATAAAGATGCTGACCGCCTTAGAGGATGTCAGCGTAGACAAGATTGCCGAAATAATAACACCGGAGGACCCGAGAATATCTATTTTCATGGGACTACCTAAGAACCCAGGCGCAAACGAATGTGAACTCCACCGAACAATCAGTTTAATGAGATACATTATAGTGGGTTGCTTATCTATTCTTTTCTGTTAGTAGCGGAGAGTCCGTTCTAGTGAAGGGTAGTTGTATACTGTTGCAGGTTAACGTAATTTGGCCTTGTTGTAGATAGCCCACTATAAGTGAAAATGATTACAAATCAAGAAAGGCAGTTTGAGTAGAAAAATAATATTTTATATATACACATATCAATTAATGTTTATACAATTGAAGTAATACATGAAGTATTGGTCCAACGGAGATTAAAATGTTCATGGTAATAAAATGCTGAAAGAGAATTAATGCTTAAGAATTTGGGAGCGTGTAAGTAAGGAATGTCTTTGATGTATTCGTTCCTTAGGTCAGTAAGTACTTTTGAGGCAGGGAAGAAAGAAAGAGGTAAGGGAGGCGAGCTTAGTAAGCCGCTTGACTTGGTCAAGGGAGATACTAATTATTCTCTTCTCCTCGAGTCGGTCTGCCTGTCGATGTTTTCTGTATCCGCATTTTATATCTTCTTTTTGGAGCACAGCAGCTCATTTGGGATTTCACACTTGTATTTGGTTCTGGGCTTCACATTGGCTGATAAAATTCGCGTAGGCTCGCGAACTGGAAATTTAATATTTAATTAATTTTTAGTTTTCAACTGGAACATCTGCGCGGAGCCTGTGGCACAGCGATGACTTTTGTTCATTTGCTTTTTGGTCGTGAAAGCGCAAACATCCGGTCCATCGCTTTTGCTCGGTATCAACACAACATCAACAAGCATTTTCTGATATTTCTCTGACTCTCTGACCAGAATTTCTTTAATCCCACTGCCTCTCACCATCTTTTTAATCTTTAATCCCATTACCAATGACTACAGTCTTCTGACATTTCTCTATAAACCTTGCTGACTGGATTTTTTTTCTAATGCCTCTATCACCCACAATTCCTTAATCATCAACCCCCTTATCTTGTGACATGTCTCTGTAACCCTTTTTTTTTTTTTTATAAGCGTTTCACCCCGAGCAAGGCATGTCACTGCCACTACTGTGCAGGGGGCTACGTAGAGTGGAGAAAGGCTGATTAAATATAGGAAATAACAGAGGGTGGGTGATAGGCGGGTGAGGATACCGAGAATGAGGGTTGGGTAGATGAGAGTGTTGTGAAAATAGTTGGGAGTTAGTGTGATAGGAGGTGTCTATTGACCCTACATTTAAACACCTGGAGATTGTAGCTGTCGGGAAAGCAGACTTGTGGAAGGGAGTTCCACAGGCGGGAAGCGCGTTTCTGACCAGAAATTTATTTGATCTATATACCTCCTACTATTCCTTAATCTTTAATACCCTTAATCATGAACTCAGTTTTTTGACATTTTTCTGTAACCAACGAACAGATTTTTTTTTATAATTATTATGTCTCCCACCATTTCTTAATCTTTAATCTGTTACCTATGTTCTCAAACTTCTGACATTCCATTGTAAACCTTTCTAACCGGAAATTTATTTAATCCCTATGCTTCCCAACATTCATTAATCTATAATCTTCTTAATCATTGTAGCAATATTCTGACATTCCTCTATATCTCATACTGAACACAAATTTCTGTAATCCCTATGCTCCCCACCATTCTTTAATCTATAATCCCCTTATTCATAACCTCAGATTTCTAGCATTATTCTGTAATCATTGCTGACCAGAACTTTCATTAATCCCTCTACCTGTCACTTTTCCTTAATCTTTAATAAACTTACCCATGACCACTACCTTGTGAAATTCTCCTAAATCTCTTGCTGGCCGAATATTTCTTTAATCCATTTTCATTCCACCATTTCTTAATATTTAATCCCCTTACCCATGTTCTCAGTTATTAGACATTCCTCTGTAACCCTTATTGACCGGAAATCTTTTAAATCTTTACACCTCCCGCCATTCCTTCCTTCAGCTTCACAAAGATCTATCATTTAAATTAGGATTTAAATTCTAAAATATTTTTAATAACCATGAACATTACACTTACGTTTTAATCCAATGAGCTCTAAATTCATTTCCAGTAAATAATTATTAATCTTGAATTTTTGTCTTATTTATCTTTTACTAGCAATATTGCTCGGGTGTAATGAAAGATTTAAAACTGATCCATGATCTTGGATCTCAGACTCAGCCTTAAGAATATTTGAAATAATAAAATAATTGCGACAATTTACCATTCGCACCTAGTTTATATATATATATATATATATATATATATATATACTAACAGTATAGCTCGACGTTGCTCAGGTGTAATGAAAGCTTTAAAACTAATCCATGGTCCTGGAGCTCAGACGCTTTGGACGTTGGCATGAATGACTAAAAAGCAATAGTTGTTTCCAGTTAAAGCGAAACCATAGACTGAAAGAAAAATGAATGAATGTAAGTCAAATTTTGATTTTCTGGTATCGATATTAAATAAGTTTTTTTTGTCGTAAACTGAATTTTGAAGGCTAAATAAGTCCTCTGAGTAAATAGTATCATGGCTGAGACTAAGAACTACAGTTATACCTACTCAGAGCCAAACCCGAAGCAAAAGCTAAAATAAAAGGGCTGAAAAAATACAGACATACAGGCAGATAAACAGTCACACACACAAACAACTTGCTTTTAAATATATATATATATATATATATATATATATATATATATATATATATATATATATTATCGATTTTCTGCACTATTGTAAGAACTGCAAACTTGAAACTTCTGAATATCGTTTCTTGCGTCTTTTTGTCTATGAGTGTATCAAATTTGATTAAAATCAGACCATTCCTTCTATAACCTGATTTTTACGATTATCGATTTTCGATATTTATCGGTGGTACCTCGACACAAAACCTAGCTAAGAACACTCGCAGACGCTTATAATACAACTGTGTAACTTTTCAAGAAAATCGGCTCAGCCGTTTCGGAGTCTATAGGTAACGGACAAACACACACAAATACATACACACACACAAAGTTCCATTTATAAATAAGTTTAGATTTAATCTACGATGAAAAAAAATGCTCAGCCAACATATTTTCAGGAGCCACATATTAAAGGTTAAACAAACCGCTTGTGGCTCGAGAGCCACAGCTTGGCCACCCCTGATATAAAGGATAAATAGTAGTGGAGTTATTATTGTGGTGATTTTTTTTTTAAATAGGAGATAATAAGGTGACAGAATTATGTTGAATATGATGACATACGTGGCTTGTTGGTGACAAAAATAGTTAAAAAGTGTGATTGGAAACTGAGAGATGGTTTGTAATTTTCCTTTTACACTGCTTCAAGCAATGCTATCTACGTTATGAGACGCCTTCTATTAAACAAGGTGCGCTAATATGTCCTTATTTATTTCCAGTAAATAATATTAATAATTTCATAGTACCAAAGCTTCTAGAATGGCAAATGAAATAAGTTTTCGTTTAAAGTTCAATAAAAATACTTTTATTGATCCTTATTCGTAGACAATGTGACAAAGTATGAGCTTGTTCTGATACGCATTTCACCTCCTTATAGCAGGCGTCTTCTGGTTACAATCTAAAAAAGTGGATTTGGATATTTTATGAAATAAAAATTGTTGTGACACACTAGTATGATTTGGTAAATATTAGTCACCATTATGTTGCAGAAATTAGCACTTTTACAGTCTCCTGAAAGATTTATCCCACAAAAGAAAATACTGTAATAAATTACCTTGACCGACAAAAATATGATGAACAAAAATATATTCTGGCAGTAGATGGTAGAAGCAAAGTGTAACAATAGGCTTGAAAGACAATAGACAACAAAGATATGATTGGCATCAAAGTCAGCAAACAATGGCAATAGCCGACAAAGATATGATTGATGTCAAATAAGTAACCACCTGAAAAAGCAAAAATGCATAGTATTTTGGGTTATATAAGTCTAATGTTGATTGCCAAAGAAGAGAAGAAGGTAGAACACAAAGAGAGAGAGATAGAGATAGAGAGAGTGACAGACAGACAGAGAAAGAGAGAGAACCAAAACTTTCGCTGGTTAACGATTCCCCAACAGCTCCTGGGTGTGTGTGATTGTCACTGGCTAGACTCCTACTCCACACAACCATCACCGAGGAAGAATAAAAATATAAGTTTATATTTTTATATATACATGTTCATGTTCGTTGTTTTCATCATCATTGTTTACCAGGTAATATACAGGTATTCAATGCTAGCAAACTCAATGTGAGTCTAGGTAAAAATGTGAACCACAAAAAATAAATATAAAACAAATGACAATGTATGTTTTAACAAAAGAGATGACATGTGTAGAGAATTGTGATGAAAGGAAAAAGTGTTAAAACAAGTAGTAAGAAAAATGTGCTTATGTGTGTGTGTGTGTGTGTGTGTGTGTGCGAGAGAGAGAGAGAGAGAGAGAGTGTACAAAAGTCAAAGAACCAAAGAAAGGATCGCGCCTTGACAGCAGCATTCTTATCGGCATGCGACTACAACTGAAAGCCAAAGCTAAAACGAACAAAAATAGAATGAATGAGAATATCATTGCCTGCTTATAAGGTTAAAGAGCGCCCTCTAGTGAGCACTTTTGTCAAAGCCAAGTGGGATAATCCACAGTCAAACGTTTGTTTTTGTTCTTTGAAGCTGTTAACAGAGAGATAAAAAAAAGCAGGAAACTTCAAGCAGTTGGCTAATTTCAAATTTGGTAGACCTTAACGAATTCAAGAAAGAAAATAAAACTTTCTGTCAGTCAGTCATTTAGTTGCCATACATGATACACACTTTGGGCGATCATGTCTTAAAAGAGACATGACTGACTGGGCAGAAGATTATCCCGTGATAGGTTGCCATTACTCTCTGTGATAGATTGGTTGCCAACCAAGGCGATCTGTCCTGCCATTTGACTCATACCTGGAGGGAGAAGAGAAAGATTATATTACATTATTATATGAAGTATAATTAGTGGGGGATCAGTTTATTACTTCATAACAATAGAAAACCGATTCCCCATTTTACAGCTAGTAGTAGTTTTAATTATGTTTCCAACTATTATATTCATTCAGTTAGTTAAGTGCCAAACGTGATACACGCTTTAGGCTATCATGTCTCAAAAGAGACATGACTGACTTGTCAGAAGATTATCCCGCAGTAGGTTGCCATTACTTTCTGCGGTAGACTGGTTGCTGACCAAGGCTATAAAACCAAGTTTGTCCTATTATTTAATCCATAACTCAAGAGAGACGGATTAATACCTTTCCCAAAGGTATTTGTGCATAAGTGAATGCAAGTCCCCCTATTTTGAAAGCTTCTGATAAAGATATTCATTACGTTTTCCTCACAATCCTGATGTAAAACTTCATCGTTTCTCACATATTTGGTCTGTGTGGATACAAAATGCTGATTATTGGTGTCAAGTGATGAAAATAGTCAGTTTATTCAGCTTTCAGGAGAAATTGAGCAGATTTTTGACCTGGGCCTGGGATAATGTGAAATCTGCCTCCTCTAACACATAGTGAAGCTTACATGCCTTTAACACTGTTTTCCTATCAAAATATATCTTCACCAGATATAGAAAGAAATAAAGATCTCCAATTCACAGTGTTCATGCTAAGAAAACTTTAAAACTTACCATTTCCCATTTACTGAATATGTCCTCAATATCAACATGGTCCTGGGCATGATGGTAAACTGCATCTGGCAGTAAGGCCTCTGATTGAGAGGTTATGAGGAGCATAGAACCACCTCTTAATTGTTGTTGTTCTTAAGTCCACCCTGACCCGGAGTGGTACCACCTGTTAGGGTCCCAGCCATAGGCAAATAGTTAACCCCATTCCAAACTGGGGTCAAAACACTACAAAGGTATAAAAATACACTCTTATAGAAAAATATACATAAAAATAGGCTTTTATAAAAAATATATATTTTTAAAGGAAAAATATTAGCAACAATACATTTTTGAAGAAAAATTATTACCATAACACATTTTTGAAGGAAAAAAATATTCTCAGCAAAACATTTTTGAATACAAAAATAGAAGACATTTTCAGTTTAAGAAAACTGAAATAAAAAAAGAATAAAAACCCAAAATTTTCATAGAATCTGACTAAATCAACCTTCTGACTATAACCAAACATTAAAAAAATTCCTTAAAACCCACCTTTTTGTCATCAAATCACCCACAGAGGTTGATATACCGTTAAACAAAGCTCACACTTACTCACATATCAACATAACAGATAAATCTAGCTCTCTCAAATCTGTAATTTTAAATATGCCTTCTGTAGAAACACAGAAAAATCTTCAGTATCTCCACTTTCCATCAGGAATTATTTCACATAAGATTACTATTTTGTTCTCTTTTCAATCTGCTTGTTGTGTAGATATGTGTTATATTTTCTCTATGTGAGCCAAATGTAAATATGTATATAAAATTTTGTGTATGACTTAATATGCCTTTTCTAGAAACACAGAAGAATTTTCAGTAGTTCCACTTTCCATCAGGAATTATTTCACATAAGATTACTATTTTGTTCTCTTTTCAATCTGCTTGTTGTGTAGATATGTGTTATATTTTCTCTATGTGAGCCAAATGTAAATATGTATATAAAATTTTGTGTATGACTTAATATGCCTTCTCTAGAAACACAGAAGAATTTTCAGTAGTTCCACTTTCCATCAGGAATTATTTCACATAAGATTACTATTTTGTTCTCTTTTCAATCTGCTTGTTGTGTAGATATGTGTTATATTTTCTCTATGTGAGCCAAATGTAAATATGTATATAAAATTTTGTGTATGACTTAATATGCCTTCTCTAGAAACACAGAAGAATTTTCAGTAGTTCCACATTCCATCAGGAATTATTTCACATAAGACTACTATTTTGTTCTCTTTTCAATCTGCTTGTTGTGTAGATATGTGTTATATTTTCTCTGTGTGAGCCAAATATAAATATGTATATAAAAGTTTGTGTATGACTTAGCAGTATAAAACTGTATCTGAGAACAATATTATTAATTTTGTGAGGTCGTAGGTTTTCGATCTGTATGAGAAATTTGCTGTACAACTCTGTAAAAGGCAAAAATGCTATTGATGCCTCATAACAAAACAAATTATGAAATTTCTGCTACAAATATTGCATCATTTAGTTTTCTCAATAAATAAACGAGTTCTTTAAAGCATTGTAATGATAACCATTTTGATTCTTAGTCTCTTGAAAATAACTTCATGTTTTCTATGTAATCAAATAAAATTTACATTTTTTAGTAAATACTCTTTGAATTTGCAGGCTTCTCTTCTTTCAATTGAAGCAATGCATTCGACATGAAACATAAAAATATAAAATATTTCTATTCATTTGTTCTGAATGCAAAGGCCTTTATTTGCATTTAAAAACATTCTTGGAAAATTAATAAGGGTTTATGTTCAGGCATTTTGTTTTCAGTTTACCCATAGTTCAATGTTGAGCAGAGAGACAAAAGTGAGATAGCTTTGATAATTCATGAATATTCATTTTCCAATCCTTTTATTTTCTCAAATGTGGAGTTTGCATAATGGTTGATAGCAAGAGAAATGAAATTAATAAAACGGTTTCAAATTCAGCTAGACTGAAAGTTTATTTCATCTACAAGTGACCTGACAACATGAATTTACGTGTGCTACAATATTGGTATCTAGGTTCCACTCCTCTGTTGTTGAAATAGTTAAATGTAACCGACACTACTACACAAAGAGTTTTTTCTCACACTTCCTGTCTGTTGAACTCTCTTCTGTTTACTTGCTTTCCTGGTAAATGCAATCTTCAAAAATTTAAATGCAACATCAGTTACCATCAATTTTCAAAAATTTAAATGCAATGTCAATCGCCATCTTCTGTCTTCTTAATTCCCATTCATCTTTATTTCTTTTGCTCAATTACAACCTCCACTCAGTCTTTTCTCTTACTTTCACACTCATACTCTGTAACTCATTGTGTACTAGTGGCATACCCACCTTGCTTGGGATAAATGGTTAAGAAACAATATCTAAAAATCTATTAATACTATTGTAAAAACTTCTTTTTTAGCCACATTTGTTTATAATTACATGCCATGTCATAACGCGTAACCAAGACCATGTGAAGGATGAATAATCACGTGCTAGGTCATAACGCGTAACCAAGACCATGTGAAGGATGCATAATAACGTGCTAGGTCATAACGTGTAACCAAGACCATGTGAATGATGAATAATAACGTGCTAGGTCATAACGTGTAACAAAGACCATGTGAATGATGAATAATAACGTGCTAGGTCATAACGTGTAACAAAGACCATGTGAAGGTAGCATAATCAAGTGACAGGTCATAACGTGTAACCAAGACCATGTGAATGATGAATAATAACGTGCTAGGTCATAACGTGTAACCAAGACCATGTGAATGATGAATAATCACGTGACAGGTCATAACATGTAACCAAGACCATGTGTAGGAAGCATAATCACATGACAGGTCATAACATGTAACCAAGACCATGTGTAGGAAGCATAATCACCTGCCAGGTCATAACATCTAACCAAGACCATGTGAAGGATGCATAATCATGTGCCAGGTCATAATGTGTAACCTAGATCATGGGAAGGATGCATTGTTTTTATTGTGTTCATTTAATTAAATAGCAGCTATCTGCAAAAAATAAACTTAAATGGACAAAATGCTTTGCTGGATATTGAATGGCCTTGTTAGAACCATTTTTGCAAATTTCCTGGAATTATAAAGTTTTGTTGATTTCTTGTTGTGTTTCTTTCTTTATCAGACCCAAAGCTCCAACTAAAACAATTTTAGTTTTCAAGTGCCACATTCTGTTCTTTTTCTATCTCCAGCTTAATATTTTGTTTATTTTTTAAAATTTGCAGATGCGTTTTTGCTGCTTAGTATTCTCATGTAAATCATTGTACAAGTGTTTTTTAACCTCTACCATTGGTAATAATGTCTGGAGGATTTGCCTGTATTGGTCTATCTGTTTTGTGCAAAAATATCCCAGAGGGTACTAACATATGCTTCCTCAACTATGATCATTTTCTTTTTCAGTAAATATGTTTCTTCTGTTTGTTTAAACTCAGAAGGTAAGTGATATTTTCTTTTAATCATTTCCACCTGATATGTCCTGGAAAGGGATATATATATATTTTAATCATATCACCCCAAGCAAGGCGGTAACGCCACTGATGCGCAGGGGGCTACTTAAGAGTAAAAAGATTGGAAAAGAGAAAGCCGGAAACCACATCCTAAACAGGGAACAAGGGAAGAGCCTCTTCACCTGTTCAATAGACATGTGTGGAGTGTGATCCCGCCGATAGTTTAGTCTGTCTACTCCAATTAAATATATATCATTTGAGGTAATTAAGCGGTTTAGGCTTATGTAACCAGGTCGAACAATCTAGTACGTAAACGTATTGGACGGTACTCGTCGTATATGGGGTATCTTCAGATGTAGGTGTAGTCAATAGACGTAGACCACTAGTCATAGATCTCTAGATGTAGATCACTATTCGAAGACCTATGGACGTAGACCTCTAGTCGAAGACCTGTAGACCTATGGACGTAGACCTGTAGTCGAAGACCTGTAGTCCTTTAGTCTTATAGACCTATGGACGTAGACCTGTAGTCGAAGACCTGTAGTCCTTTAGTCTTATAGACCTATGGACGTAGACCTCTAGTCGAAGACCTGTAGTCCTTTAGTCTTATAGACCTATGGACGTAGACCTCTAGTCGAAGACCTGTAGACCTCTAGCATCCTTGCCTTCGTCTGTATTTATGGCTGACATTACTGTGAGGAGGAACTAAGGTGCATGCATATTCATTACATCACTGCCCAAGCAAGGTGGGACTGCCATTAGTGCACAAGGGATTACAGTGAGAGAGAAAAAAAAACAGTGTTGAAGAAAGGATTAAAGATGGATGGTATTCAAGGAGATAGAAAATGGAAATAGACATTGCAGTTAAACTTTTGGAGATTGTAGCTGTCAGGGTAGCAAGCAAAAGGGAGCTCCACAGGCGGAATGTGTGAGAAAAGAAACTGTTAGAGAAGAAAAGGCAGTTATATTTAACTATTTCAACAGTAAAAAAGGTGAGACCTAGACGCCAATCTAGTAACGCGTGTAAATTCATGTGGCCGGTGCATCGGGAAAAAAGCTTACCATCAAAATATTTGTAGAAAAGACAAAGGGAAGCTGCGTCACGTCAGTAAGAAAGTGACTGAAATCAAGATGCCAAGTCAGGATTGATTACATTCTTCTTCTTCTATGTACCCTGTCCTTTCAGGACGTAAGCGATCATGGTTCTCCACGTCTTTCTATCTCTTGTGGCTCTTAGTATGTTTTCTCCTGTTACACCTCGCAATCCCCGTTCCGTCATCCAGCTGATCAGACCCTGCAGATATGTTATCCGTTGCCTTCCTCTGTCTGGCCTGTTAGTATCAGGTTCTCCAAGCTCTCATTTCCTTATTGCATGTCCCAGGAACTTCAGTTGTCTCTTCCTGATGCTCAGTATTAATTTCCTTTTCGTTGCCATTCTTTCCAACATCTCATCGTTGCTTGCATGCTCAGTCCACGATATCCGCAGCATCCTTCTGTAGAACCACATTTCCGCTGCTTCAATTTTTTTCCTCATCTTTGATAATATTGTCCAGCATTCACTGCCATATTGAAGAACTGACATCACATAGTAATCCAACATTCTTTTCTTTGTTTCTAGTGAAATTTTCCCTGTGTGTTAGTACTTTGCTCAGCTTCTGGAACGAGTCCTTTGCCATGCCAATTCGCCTTACGATCTCTGTGTTGCACTTTTCATCTCTTGTTAGAACACTTCCTAGGTATTTAAATTTTTGTACTTGATTTATTCTGGTATCCCTCACCTGTATTTGGCATTTTGGGTTGCACCTTTTGCTGATGACCATGAATTCAGTTTTCTTAAAGTTTATTTGTAGTCTTTTTTTTTGTCTACTCTCCACTGATACCTTCTGTAGGAGGTCTTGTAGTTTAATTTCCGTACATTGCAGTTCCTTTTTAGGATTTTGTCGAGAATCTCGAGGTGAATAGCAATCTCACTCCACTAGATATGGCAACAGTATTCAATGCACGGACGATTTATAAATGTGCAAGATAGACTGTGATGAGAAAATCTTTCTGTGCCGACACAACAAACAAACTTCTTAGAAGTAGAAGCTTAACAACTGTAGTGTTTAAACTTTCTTTACTTTATTTCCCAGAACAGATGAGCAGTTCCATACAGTGCAATTATTTTTGTCATCTTGTCAACTGTTTCGACCTGGGATCTTGTTAATATTCTTGTATCTACGTTTTTTTTTATTATCATAACCAGGGTTCCAATTATTATCAATAAAATAGTATGGTTGCACAAAATATTTTGCATTTCAATTTCATGATCTCTATAATTTACCATATTCTTCAACATATTTCTATCTGATACCATATTTATGAGAATGTATGTAATGTAAAGGAATCGAATCATGCCTTTTGGCATTTGTGACCTATTCAAGGATGTGCGTTGTGGTGCAGTGGATATCAGCTCGGAACGATAAATCAGGGAACCGAGTTCGAATTCCAGTCAAATTCATTACAATCACTCATGTGCTAATACCCTTGAAAAAGGTATGAATCGCTCTCTTCTCGCCCAAGCTGTGGGTAAAATAGAAAGACAGACTGGGTTCTATATCCTTGGATGGCAACCAGTCAAAAAAAAAAAAAGAAAAACTCTGAATTCAAACCAGTATAGAGAGGGTTGGGCTCCGTCAGGCTGTTGTGCCCAAAGAAGTGATTTTCTAAGTGAGCTTAGATGTGGCACATGGTCAAAAGTATGGGACACCCAGTGAGGATCAAACTTATTACTCAATCGTAATGATTCTAGTGAGACAAGCTTGTTAACCATTACACCACCTTGAGGTGCCCCTGTTATGCCCAAAGAAACCCTCCACATCTACTGCAGATGCAGTAGATGTGGTGTCTCTATGACTCTAATGAGTCACGGGATATCTGGATCTGGATATACACTACTGACTTTAATTATTAAGCCACCCCAGTGTTTTAAAAAGATAATGTATTTCATACTATTTTTTAGTATTTATTGCCAAGTGAATAAGTGTAAATGAAAATAGAATGGTTCTGTTGTTATTATTACTTTGCAAAACTTTACAATGTCAATAGCGACAATTTATCCATCGCACCTTGTAGATTCTCTCTCTCTCTCTCCCTATATATATATATATATATATATATATATATATATACTACCGACTATAATTATAAGGCCACCCAAGTGTTTAAAAAAATAATGTATTTCATACAATTTTTTAGTATTTATTGCCAAGTGAATAATTGTAAATGAAAATAGAATGGTACTTTTGTTAATACTTCACAATAACATGTGCATTAAATGGATTTATAAATATTTAATAATTACCTATATTGCAGTTTCATCAATGAAAGAATGAAAAAAAATTTAAAGTGATTTGGATGAGTTCATCTTTACTTCCTTACCTTGTAAAATTTTGCAAAGTGTGTGCGGATGTGGTGCAGTGGATATCGGCTCGGAATGAAAAATCGGGGAACCGAGTTCGAATTCCAGTTGTATTCCTTGCAATCACTTACACACAAATACCATTAGGAAAGGTATTAATCCATCTATTCCTTTCAGTTATGGGTTAAATAACAGGACAGATTGGATTCTATAGCCTTGGTCGGTAACCAGTCTACCAGAAAGAAATGGTAACCTACTGCGCGATAATCTTCTGCCCAGTCAGTAATGTCTCTTTCGAGACATGATCGCCCAAGCGTGTATCATATATGGTACTTAACTGACTGACTGATCTATTCAAATACTAAATTTCTCAGCTTATATACTATATATTTATAGAAAAAATATCTTTTTTAGAAAACTAGTTATTTATAGGAACAACACTACTTTTTATAGAAAAAACGCTATAGCACAAAAACTTCTAATTCCAATCTTTGACGATTTTTTAATTGGTTATTAAAGATAATATTGAAATACAAATTAGTTTTATGAACCACTAAGGTAGCTGAAGAGAGTGGCAAGAAAGGACTACAAATAAACTGTAAGAAAACCGAATGCATGGTCATCAGTAAAAAGGGCAGCCCAATATGCCAAATACAGGTGGGGGATACTAAAATCAAGCAGGTACAAAAATTTAAATACCTGGGAAGTGTTATAACAGAAGATGGAAAGTGCAACACACAGATCCGAAGGCGAATTGGCATGGCGAAGGAAGCATTCCAGAAGTTGAGTAAAGTTTTAAGAAACAAGACAATTTCGCTAGAAACAAAGAAGAGAGTAATGGCTTGCTATGTGATGGTAGTTCTTCAATATGGCAGGGAATGCTGGACAATATCATCAAAGATGAAGGAAAAACTTGAGGCAACTGAAATGTGGTTCTACAGAAGGATGCTGCGAATGTCATGGATCGAGCATGTGAGCAATGATGAGGTTTTGGAAAGGATGGCAACGAAAAGGAAATGAATACTGAGCATCAGGAAGAGACAACTGAAATTCCTGGGACATGCAATGAGGAAATAGGGCTTGGAGAACCTGATACTAACAGGACAGATAGAGGGAAAAAGAGTCAGGGGAAAGCAACGTATAACATGTTTGAAGGGTCTGATCAGGTGGATGATGGAATGTTAGTTGCGAGCAGTAACAGGAGAAAGCATGCTAAGAGCCACCGAGGATAGGGAGGCATGGAAAGGCATGATTGCTTACGTCCTGAAAGGACAGGGCACATAGAAGAAGAAGATTTCTGCAGATGCATGGAAATAAAAAGCACACTTATACTTAATATACGGAGAATATAGTTAAAATTTCTAGTGCACATAATGAGGAAAGAGGGCTTGGAAAATTGAACACTTATGCGACAGTTTGAAAGCAAGAAAACAATGTATAACTTATCTATTGAGCTTGAATAAACAGATGATGAGGCAAAGGTTAATGAGCGATAACAGAAAGACTTGAAGGGACATAGCACATAAAAAAAGAGATAGATAGATAGATAGATAGATAGATAGATAGATAGATAGATAGATAGATAGATAGAACAGACTGATATAGATAGATAGATAGATAGATATAAACAGATGATGGGGCAAAGGTTAATGAGCGATAACAGAAAGACTTGAAGGGACATAAAAGAAGAGATAGATAGATAGATAGATAGATAGATAGATAGATAGATAGATAGATAGATAGAAATGAACAGACTGAGATAGATAGACAGATAGATAGATAGATAGATAGATAGATAGATAGATAGATAGATAGATATAAAGATATAAACAGATGGTGGGGCAAAGGTTAATGAGCGATAACAGAAAGACAAAATTTGGAGCCATGATCGTCAATGACTTGAAGGGACATGGCACATAAAAAAAGAGATAGATAGATAGATAGATAGATAGATAGATAGATAGATAGATAGAACAGACTGAGATAGATAGATACATAGATAGATAGATAGATATAAACAGATGATGGGGCAAAGGTTAATGAGCGATAACAGAAAGACTTGAAGGGAAGGGACATGAAAGAAGAGATAGATAGATAGATAGATAGATAGATAGATAGATATGAACA
>JBBBDQ010002776.1:195000-308560 GCA_037127315.1 Ascarosepion bandense | reverse complement strand
TCCTCGGTCCTTCATCAGAAACGAGTGATTTTTAAATTTGAATTAGAAACGTATTTCACGATAGCGTTCGAATATTTTTTTTTGTGTTTACATCACGTAGTGTGTTTGTTCACAACATGCGGCACGTCCGTAGAGAAAGTCTGTTTGTTTTAGATAAAAATTTCTTGGAATATCTGAAAAAAAATTTTAGCTATTGAAATATTTGTAAAGATTCAACACACCTAAGTCCCTATTTAACCCTAGCTTGTGTGTATTTAATTTTAAAATCCAGTATTTTTCTTTCTTTCTGCGTGTGTATGTAGAACTAAAATTGGAGTCTATTAGTAAACATTTGCAATTTTCTAAAGTATGATCAGGTTGATTAAAATGTGCTGCAATTGGGGAGTATACATTTTTTTGTCGTATATTTAGTTTGTGATTATTGAAGCGAAATCTAAAGCTATTACCGGATTCGCCGATATATCCACTGTTGGGGCAAATTGAGCAGAAGAGAAAGTAGATGATGTTTTTGCTGTCACAAGTAAGGTTTGGTGGGTGTAATTTTATTTTGGTGTTGGGTACAGAGAATGTTTTGTCTGTTATTAAATGTTTACAAATTAATATATATATATATATATTATATCGAGTCAGATGTTAATTGTTATTGCTAAATATAAAAGACAATGAATGTCTATTATGTTTAATTATGAGCCATTGCAAACATCGTATTTTGGCTTCAATTTCAGGTGAAAATAAAGACAAAAATTGTACAACAGTTGGATATTTCTTTTTATTATAGTGGTTCTAAGTTTTCGGTTAACATGAGCCATCTTCAGAGAGGTTACTGGGACGTTAACATAAAGACATCCACCACCAAAGGTGATATTATCTTGTGTTGAGATAAAAAAGTGCTATGCGACGATGATAGTTACCGAATAGCAGACGCTAGTCGTAAATTTGTAATGCGGTTCTATGATGTCACACTGCGTGAGAGACCGAAAAATTAACAGAACAATGTGTCTAAAAGCAATGTAATGTGTTGTGACTAAAATGTAATTTTATTAAAAATTATTTTATATATATATATATATATATATATATATATATATATGTAACATATATATATGTTCATCAGTAATGAACTGAGTTCTTCCGGTGACTGGCATGTGTTTACACCACTTATATATAACTCGCTATAATTTCGCTTCTCTCAGTCTATGCGCCTATGGCTGAGGGGAGTAGAGACTCCGACTGACACCAAACCGGCCGAATTTCGATCCCGGCTAGAAGCAAGTAGCCACACTGATGAGCTGCGAAACGAGCTTGCATGTGGATGATAAATAAATACATATATTCTAATTTGCAAGATCTGCAGAATTAAAATTTATAAAAGATCTACATGTATACTTTTCATTTCAAATATGTAATTAGCACTTTTTGATACAGTTGTTTACTAGTTTAATTAGATTCTGAACAATAGATAGTTCATATATATATATATATATATATATATATATATATATATATATATATTAGTTGTATCCACTCGGGTCATATTGTCTGTGAAATACGATGCATTTATTTGAAAGATAGTGGAACGATGTTCTCCATGTTTTGAAATTCAGTGTTGTAATTTCCTTCGAATATTTGCCAGGTCACCCTAAGCTAGAGAGTCTAGTCTACCCTGCTATTTTACCCATAGCTACAGAAGAGTATCAATGCTTTTCTTAAAGTGCGTAAGCAGACATATTACGTAAGTAAACTCTGCACAATACCTTGGCCCAATAAATCTATCTATCTATCTATCTATCTATCTATCTATCTATCTATCTATCTATCTATCTATCTATCTATCTATCTATCTCTTTTCAAAGTTTTCATATAGTGTAATGGTTAGCATGCTTGTCTTGCTAGAACCTATTATAGCTGAGTAGTGTGTTCGATCCTCACTGGGTACTCTATACCTTCGGCTTTCCGCCACATCTAAGCAGCACTAAGAAAATCAATTCTCTATCTATCTCTATATGTTCATATCTATCTATCTACTAGCTATATCAAAAACACTTTTACAAAATTTGGCGGGCCGGGGGGGGGGGCGTTCCTCACATCAAAATGAGAACAGTTCATAAACCTATGTCCACAAATCATTCTCTTTTCAGTTATTATATTTTCGTAGACGCTATTAAATGTACCATACAAGATATATTCCAAAAATACATTTTAAATTTTGCACGCGGGTTCTGGCACAAAAACACGTCAATATTAAACATAAATCATATAAAGCAAGTCCATGGTCATGCCTCAACACAGCAACTAAATATAAATTTATATAATAAATATTCAAAATATCCTCCGTTTACTATTACACACGCATGTACTTATCGGATCATTGCGTGGCAAATACTCCAACACGGTGTCGATTGAGGTCCTCCCCTACCCACTTTCATGGTAGATGTCAGCCGGTGAGTCTCGGACAACGTGACTAAAACATGCTGGAGCCCCATCGTGCATGAACCACAAGCAGCGGTGCATCTACTAGCAAGTCTGGAAGTGTGTTCGAAATAAAGTCCTTATAGACAGCAAAGACGTACTGAGAGAACAAATCGACCTACCAGACAGTCGCCTACAATTCTAGCCTACACATTAAACCGATGCTGGTCTCTAGCCTGTATCGTGCCATAGAGATTCCGATTCGTCCACAAATGTTGGTTGTGTAAATTAGTTATTCTTTCTCGTCTATATATTGACTCATAGAAGACGGAAAGTGCGACACAGAGATCGAAGGCGAATTGGCATGGCGAAGGAAGCATTCCAGAAGTTGAATAAAGTATTAAGAAACAGGACAATTTCACTAGAAACTAGGAAGAGAGTTCTGGATTGCTACGTGCTGTCCGTCCTTCAATATTGCAGTGAATGCTGGACAATACCACAAAAGATGAAGGAAAAACTTGGAGCAAGTGAAATGTGGTTCTACAGAAGGATGCTTCGAATATCATGGATCGAGCATGTGAGCAATGATGAGGTGTTGGAAATGATGAAAGCAAAAAGGAAATTAATACTGAGCATCAGGAAGAGACAGCTGAAATTCTTGTGACATGCAATGAGGAAGGATGGCTTGGAGAACCTGATACTAACAGGCCAGAAAGAGGGAAAAAGAGACAGGGGAAAGCAACGGATAACATATATGAAGGACCTAATCAGGTGGATGACGGAACGGAGGTTGCATGGTGTAACAGGAGAAGGCGTGTTCAGAGCCACCAGGGATAGGGAAACATGGAAGGCAAGGATCGCCTACGTCCTGAAGTTACAAGGCACATAGAAGAAGAAGTGACAAATAACGAGTCGACAGTTTGTGTAGTTACAGGGGAGTTAGAGAATGAATAAGAACAGGATAAGAATACAGGTATGAAGAAGGCTACATGGGTGTCGGGTGGAAAGGAAGAAGAACATGATACAAGTGGGGGGGTCAGGGAAAAGATGTGAGTCAAGAAGATAAGAAATGACAATTGACTTTGCATTTAAATTCTTGAAGATTGTAGCTGTCGGGGAAGTAAGCGGAAGGGAATTCAACAGGCGGGAAGTGCAAGCAAAGAAGCTGAGAGTAGTAATTGCGGTTACATTTGATTGGTTTCACTGTAAAAGGGTGGGACCTAACCGCTAATCTAGAAAGCTCGAGTAAATTCATGCAGAGCGGGGAGCACCAGGGAGATAAGCTCATCGGAGCAAAGTCATGAAAGTATTGTAGAAGAGACAGAGGGAAACCACATTACGTCAATGAGAAAGTGACTGGAGTTGAGCTACCAGGTCGGGATCAATTACATTGCAGAGTCTCCGTTGGATTTTGTCAAGAAGCCTGGGATGAATAGCAGAGGCACCCGACCAGATTTGACAGCGGTATTCAATACACGCGCGGATAGTAGGTTTATTTAAAATTCAAAAAAGAATCAGCAATATTATTAGTCCTGACCTAGAATCTCGGTTTCAATCACTTTCTTACCACCGTAAAGTCTCTATAAATCTTTTTTATAACTATTTCACCCTAAGAAAGGCAGAATTGCCACTGGTGCGCAGGGGGTTTCATGAGTGATGAGAAAGAGGAACAAGTTACAGAGAATGGGAAAGAGAACGATGTGAATACAAGTGTGAAAAGGGCTGCATGAGAATAGAGTGGAAATGAAGAAAAAACATGATACAAGGTTTGTCAGCGAAAAGATGTGAGTCAAAAAGATAAGAAATGACAATTGATTTTGCATTTAAATTCTTGAAGATTGTATCTGTCGGGGAAGTAAGCGGAAGGGAATTCAACAGGCGGGAAGTGCAAGCAAAGAAGCTGAGAGTAGTAATTGCGGTTACATTTGATTGGTTTCACTGTAAAAGGTTGTGATCTAGTTGCTAGTCTAGTAGATTCATACAGAGGGAGCCCCTAGTGAGGTAAGCTCCTCAGAGCAGAAACCGCGTACAATTCTAGACTACACATTAGGCCGATGCTGGTGTCTAGCCTGTATCGTACCTTATGTATTCCGATCCACCCACAAATATTGGTTGGTTGTTTTTATGGCATCTCAACCTCGGCGGGTCATTTATTGCCAACTAAATTTTATTTATTTATTGCTGGCATTACTTTTTTCTTTTCAACAATTTATTGTTGTTTATTATATAACTTTTGTGTCTAGTAATACTTTATTCTTTTCGAGTATCAAGATTCATTGGGATTTGTTTTTAAGGGCAGGGTCCCCATGTCCTACACGTGTTATTTAACCCATAACTGAAGAGAAGTGACGGATTAATACCTTTCCCAAGGATACCAGTGCTTAAGTGAATGCAGGGTATTCAACTGGAATTCGAACTCAGCTCACAGATTTCTCTTTCTGAGCCGATATCCACTGCACCACCACGCACATCCGTCACTAAACGCTTACAGCACCTGGTATTCCCAAGCGGTCACAAAAGCCTAATGTTGGTTGTGTAAATTACTTATTCCATCTTTTCTATATGTTGCCTCATCTTTAAACAAGACTGAAGAGACAAACAACGGGTCGACAGATTGTGTAGTAGACTATCGGCAATATTTATCCCATGGTGAGTGATCAGAGAGCAAAAGACTTTGTGCACATTGCAAATGATACGGATAGAGTAGCTGATCTTGAAGTACCTCCCATGCAGTACTAAGAAAGGTACGACATGACAGGGCCAGATGACGTGTTCTGATATCTGGATCGTCTCCGACAGACTGGAGAATTTGCTCTTCATGGTTAGACGTACGAGCGGATCTCGTTTTTCCAGATCCACAGTTTGTAGTGCCATGGATCTAGTCTCAGCAACGCAACGATAAACAGGAGCAAATGTTAGATGATTCGGCTTCCTTAGGTCTGGAAACGCAATCGGATACAGCCTCACCATCATTCAGTCAGTCACTTAAGTGCCATACGCGATACACGCTTTGGGCGATCATTACTGACTGGGCAGAAGATTATCCCGCAGTAGGTTGCTATTGCCAATCTGTCCTGTTATTTAACCCATAACTGGAAGGAAGTGACGGATTAATATCTTTGCCAAGGGTATTTGCGCGTAAGTGAACGTAAGGAATTCAACTGGAATTCGAACTCGGTTCCCCGATTTGTCGTTCCGTGTCGATATCCACTGCACCACAACGCGGATCCGTTCATTAATGTATGTAAAAATCATATCTGCCGGCTCACGATATGAATATCCGGCCATTGTTAAACGGAACACTTCTCAGTTAACTACGCCCGTTGGAGACAGACTAGCCACAAGCGTACACGAAGGACGCACATAAACACGTCTCCATGGCAATCTGCCGTAAACATTATTTAAACTTAATAACTAAAAAACGAAAGATTCAAAATATATTTACAATTGCTGTGTTTAGTTACAACCATGGACATTTGAACATGTTTGAAATATTTCATGTTTAATTTTACTGTGTTTTAGTGTTAGAAACCCGCTCCCAAAATTTCAAAATGTATTTTTGCATTATATCTTGTATGGTACATTTAATAGTCAGCTAGTTAAGTGCCATACGTGATAAACGCTTGGGCGATCATGTCTTTTTCGAGACATGACTGACTGGGCAGAAGATTATCCCGCAGTAGGTTGCCATTACTTTCTGCAGTAGACTGATTGGCAGCCAAGGCTACAGAATCCAATCTGTCCTGTTATCTAACCCATAATTGAACGAAGAGACAGAATAATACCTTTCCCAAGGGTATTTGCGCGCAAGTGAATGCAATGAATTCAACTGGAATGTATGGAATTCGAACTCGTCTGACTGATTTGTCGTTCCGAGCCGATATCCACTGCACCACAACGCAGATATTGTCTACTGAAAACTTTAAATATTGTAACTGAAATTATATGTCCCTGTTTTAGTGCGATGGACCTGCTCCTGTGTTTGTAAATAGTATTTATGAGACACCCTATATATGTGTATGTATATGTATGTATGTGTTTGTTTAATTTGTAATACAGTGTAACCCTGACATAAGAGAGTTATCGGCACCGAATAATAGTTCTCTTATAACCGGGTTTCCCTTATATCCGGATTTGGTATATTTTGTATTCATTACTACACGCTATAATTTGGGACCAGGTGAAATCTCTCTTATATCAGGGTCTATTATATCGAGGTCTCTTATATCCGGGTTATACTGTATATCGGCTTTCCGCTTTCCAATATTGACTAACCTTAACCAGATTCCTAATTACCTCTATTTCATAAGGGGATTGTTTTTTGGAAATTAAGGGATCAAATTTGCAAATTTGTAAGCAACCCCCAAACAAATTCGGCCGCAAATCAATGTTGTTCATTTGTTTGTTGTTTTCAGCTTATTTCTCTACCCAGCAAAATGTCCATAAAACATATGCGGCCCTAAGCAACCGAGTGAAATTCTAGCCAATTTTTAGAGTATAGTCCCTTTCTTTTTTCTTTGTCCGTACATCCATCCACCCCAACTTTCCTGTGCATTTTTTTTTTTGTCAAGTGTTGGATCATATGTCAAGGTGCTTCCTCATAAAACCACCTTCAGTCTGTATTCA
Source organism: Ascarosepion bandense (assembly GCA_037127315.1). Lineage (NCBI taxonomy): Eukaryota > Metazoa > Mollusca > Cephalopoda > Sepiida > Sepiidae > Ascarosepion > Ascarosepion bandense. The sequence continues at coordinate 301,525 of JBBBDQ010002776.1, read as the reverse complement.
ATCCGTTACCACCAATAGGATATCACTTTACAAAGAAATCACCCAAGTGCTTTTCGTTCGAATCTTTTAATGGATTCCGTCAATCTATTAATCTTATTAGGTCTTATGATATCGGACGGCGAGAATAATGGTCAATCGGGCTTCCCTGTCGAGCGATGGATGACGTGGAAATGAAGGGGACGCACACGTTCCCACATGTCCACAGACTGGGGACGGGTTGGTGCAATTTAGGGTTGGTGACAAAGGCACTGAGTAAGAACTGGCCGGCCTAACGAATGAATACTCGTGAATATTTAATGACATGTCGTGTGGAATCAATTAATGGTTGTGGCTCGGTCTCCAATGAGGGTCGGTGATAGGGGGCAGCTGACATCAAGACAGCAAAAGAAAAATAAGGGAGGAAAAGCTAGCTGAACATTTATATATATAGTCATCCGCAGACAGTCCTGTTTCGCAGCTGATTAGTACGGTTAGACATCCGATTGCTTCGGGCCAGGATTGAAACCCGACCGAATAGACATCAATCGGCGACTCTATCTCTGAGCTATGGGCACTCAGTAGAAGAATGCGGACATTAGCATGTTATATACAATGTAAACACATGCCGGTAGCCGAGAGTGTTCAAATTCATTACTGACTGAATGATTAGTAAATGCGTTAGTAGCGACTGTTTTTAAAGTCTACTATTTCTCCATAGTGCCCAATCGGTGTGCGAGCCGTCAGTATATATATATATATATATATATATATATATATATTATAAGCGTTTCACCCCGAGCAAGGCATGTCACTGCCACTACTGCGCAGGGGGCTACGTAGAGTGAAGAAAGGATGATTAAATATAGGAAATGTCAGAGGGTGGGTGATAGGCGGGTAAGGATACCGAGAATGAGGGTTGGGTAGATGAGAGTGTTCTGAGAATAGTTGGGAGCTAGTGTGATAGGAGGTGTCTATTGACCCTACATTTAAACACCTGGAGATTGTAACTGTCGGGAAAGCAGACTTGTGGAAGGGAGTTCCACAGGCGGGAAGCGCGAGAAAAGAAGCTGTTGGAGTAGAATTTACGGTTACATCTTATTTGTTTAACTGTAAAAGGGTGGGACCTAGTTGCTAATCTAGTAACTGTAAATTTATCCTTGAACACGTCTCGAAAAGTCCATCGAGTATAAACGCGGAGGGGGAAAATAGAAACAAGAAAAGAAACGAACTAAGCACTTGAACATTAGTCAAAGTACTAGTCGAAAGAAAAAAAAACCCCGAGATGAGGAACCTAACATGTAAAGCGCTCAATACAATAGCAGAGCAAATAAATAAGTAAGTAGCTAACCTAGAGCCAACGGACCTACCTAGGTTTCACTGAATGGATCATCAGGGTAAGTTGGCTAATTAGGCTGAAGTAATGCAGTAGTATATAAGACACACTGCAACCACGTGACTAAAAATAGCAGACACCAAACATTTTTGTCACGTGGTTGCGGAGTGTCTTATATACTACTGCCTTGCTTCAGCCTAATTAGCCAACTTGCCCTGACGATCCATTTGGTGAAACCCTGGTAGGTCCGTTGGCTCTAGTTTAGGTTCTTACTTATATATATATATATATATATATATATATATATATATATATATTTCTAAGCATATACTGTTAAATATAAGAGACACTGAATGTCTATTATGTTTAATCATGAGCCGTTCTAAACGTCCTATTTTGGCTTTAATTTCAATTAAAAATAAAAACAAAAATTCTCCAACATTTGGATAATTTTTTATTAATTTGGTTCTAAGCTTTCGGCTCACATGAGCCATCTTCAGAAAGGTCACCAAGACGGTAACACAATAACATCCACCATTACCGACGATTTTATTTTGTGTTGACAAAACTATAACCATGCTCTCCCGTAGACTTACATGTCACCTTTCTGATCAGAGTACAATTAAACAACATTTCTCAGAAAAACATAAACGTGTTGGTAATATCAGACAGATTTTAGTCAACAATGCAATAATCCTTATTCATACACACAGTAAAAAGAACCTTCAGATATTTGAGGCCATGTACATTAAATCCAAACAACCCACACTTAATAAAACCACTTTTAAATCTGGTCATCACACATAATACATGGTTCTGTTGTCATTTCGCGCTATCACGCGGTGTGATGTCATAGAACCGCATTGCAAATTTGCAAACTGCGTTTGTTATTTTTGGTAATTATAGCCGTTGTCTAGCGGAGTTTTATGTCAGCTTCCGAAAAGCCATTACTAAGGAAAATCTTACTGATATTCTCAAATTCAGAGTCCAGTCTAGTAGAACAAATTTTGAGTGCCCTGTACACCAAGGTTTTAATAAGATTATGTTTCCTTGATGTCGGTGCAAACGCACACCAACTCATATACAGGCCATTGAACGTGGGGTTACCATATATCCTTGTAAGAAAATCCCCTCTGCTACGCACAACAACAACGTTCAAAAAGGGCAAAAAGTCCTTTTCCGCCTTCTTTACTAAATATTAAATTTTGTTTATATTTTATTCACAATCAAATATTAACAAGACCGTTCCGTAACTTTTGTCCAGTAGCATATTTTCTTTATTCCATTTAATCTTTATTAAAAAAAAAACTATTATGTAAATTTTTGTAACTTTGCATAATATTTATGCATTACACCCTAATCTTTATTCGGTAAAAATTTCATTGCTAATCATGCATTACTTTTTAAGTAATACACATATTTATGTCTTTGTTGTTTCCGTTCCTTATTATATTATGGCGGTTACTATATATATATATATATATATATATATATATATATATATTTTAATTCAGATATTTTAATCCAAGCGGAAAAAGCAGGAAGGTAAATTCCCAAAACCCGATCCTAATTAATATTAAAAATTTTATTTTAATATCAGAAAATGATACAGGAAGAGAGCTCCATGTAATAAAATATTACAGAGCAAATATAAATTAAAAAAAGGATTAATTCAATGATGTTGGATGATCATTTCGATAGGAAAATCCCCACGGGGGATAACACATCACCTCAGCAACAGAAAAATCCTTTCAGAAACTCTCGAAATGATCATCCAACATCATGGAATTAATCCTTTTTTAATTTATATATATATATATATATATATATATATATATATATATATATATATATATATATATATATATATTTTAATTCAGATACTTCAATCCAAGGGAAAAAAGCAAGAAGGTAAATTCCAAAAAACCCGATCCTAATTAATATTAAAAATTTTATTTTAATATTAAAAAATGATACAGGAAGAGAGCTCCATGTAATAAAATATTACAGAATTTTTCTCCAGTTTCTGAAAGGATTTTTCTGTTGCTGAGGTGATGTGTTGTCCACCGTGGGGATCTTCATATCGAAATGGCCATTCAACATCTTTGAATTAATCCTTTTTTAATATATATATATATATATATATATATATATATATATATATATATATATATATACACCTCCAGAGAATTGCGTCCCTAATGCTTAATATTAATTTTTCAAAAGAAAAATCTTTCTTGAAGCTTATATTTTAGTCTTAATTTCACACTAATAGATTAAAGTTAATATTTACAATTAGCAGATTTGCTGTATTTCAAAAAATAAGTCAAATTGAATGGAAGAATTTTCCGTTTTGCAATTGCTGAAATAGCTGATTATAGCCATCCATGATCACTATTTTATTCTCTTTAGGAAAAAAATATTTCAGAAATAAAATATACTTTCTTAAAACTTTATTTGAGGATTATTAGCTGATGTACATTTTAATTAATCTTATTTGCAACAACTAGACCATGTGGTCGACGATGCAGAGAAGTCATTGAAAATAAGGGGATGTTTACCAAATATTAAATTTTGTTGATATTTTTTTCCCAATCAAATATTAACAAGATCGTTCCTTAACTTTTGTCCAGTAGCTTATTTCCTTTGTTCTATTTAATCTTTATTTAAAACAAAAAATATTATGTAAATTTTTGTATGTTTGTATAATATTTATGCATTACATACTCATTTTTTTTTTTAATCGTATCACCCCAAGCAAGGCGATAACGCCACTGACGCGCAGGGGGCTACGTAAGGGTAAAAAGATTGGAAAAGAGAAAGCCGGAAACCGCATCCTAAACAGGAAAGAAGGGATGAGCTTCTTCACCTGTTCAATAGATGTGAGTGGAGTGTGAACCGGGCGATAGTTTAGTCTATCTACTCCAACTGAAAAAAAAAAATAAAGAAAAGAGTGAAAAGATTGGAAAAGAGAAAACCGGAAACCGCATCCTAAGCAGGAAACAAGGGATGAGCCTCTACACCTGTTCGATAGACGTGGGTGGAGTGTAAACCGGGCGATAGTTTCTTTATTCGGTAAAAATTTAATTGCTAATCATGCATTACTTTTTAAGTTATACACATATTTATGTCTTTGTTGTTTACGTTCTCTATATTATGGCCGCTATTATATATATATATATATATATATATATATTAGAAGAAGAAGAAATAGAGTTGTTCCAACAAGAAAATTTGGTAAAGAATAAAAAGTGTGAGAGGCCGTGAACGTTTAGTTTAAAATGTATATTTATTGTTGTTGCTATTATAGATGTTATGATACTTTAAGTGTCCATAATGTTATTTGTAACGCTACACGTATTTCGAGTCTAAGATTGACTTTCTTCAGGCAAATAAATTTATGGCTTTACGTATCGAGTTTCTTTTGTTTCTGAGGATCAAGTTGTTGTTTATAAATATGTAAGTAGAAAAATAAAAATAAAAAATAAAAAATAAATGAAATCAGTAAAATAAGATAAAATAAATCAAATGTTGGCGTGTTGAATTGTCTATGTTTTCTCACATCAGCACGTGTATAAATGGATAAACAGATAAATCAAATAGATGAATCAAACAAGTGATTACCCCAATTTGAAATGATTTTGGTTTGGGGTTTCCTCATTAGTACGTTAAAATTATCTTCTAATCGCCTTCCTTATCTACAAGTCTCTTCATCGGTCAGTTGGGTGTTTTTATTGCTTTGACGATGTTTTGAATTTGGTGTGAGTGTGTGTGTGTATTTGCGTGTGTGTGTGTGTGTGAGAGAGAGAGAGAGAGAGAGAGAGAGAGAGAGAGAGCGTTTTTTGATTTCGTCTTTGTTTTAGAATTGTTTTTATGGAACATCTGGTTCTTTTTCATTGTTTGGGGTTATCATTTGAATTTAGTGTGTATGTATGTATGTGTATGCGTGTATATGTATGTGTGTGTATGTATGTGTGTGTTTGTATGTTTTTCGGTGTGTGTGTTTTTTATATCGTTTTGTTGAGTGAAGGCTTGTATTTTTTATGAATAGTTCTTCTTGCATTATTAGTGTGTTGTAGTCTGTACTTTGTTAAATAGGTATTACTTTGAATTTGCCACCACTACATTCATGCAAATGTTGGGAGACATATAATTCCTGTTATATGATAATCTTATATTGTTTTTATGAAGGGATATTCTATTGCTCAAGCACTGTGTCGCTCCCACGTGTATCTTTGCGCATTTGTCGCATTTTATAGCGTAAACAACATTTTTCGTGTTGCAGCTCAGAACCGATTATATTTCGAATGTAGTTGTGTTTTCGAACTGGAAGTGTTTTCCTTCTACTATTATGTTAAATACTCGACATCTTTTTTGTTGCATTTAATGCTGTGTGTTGTTCGAATTTCGATGAGGTTAGGATGTCTTTTAAATTTTTGGACTGGCGTTTGCTGTTAATTATTTTGGTTGTCTTTAAGATTTCTTTTACTTTTCATTATTGTTGAGTAATTCCATGTGCGTTTTGATCTTTGTGAATAATTCTGGATTGTTTTTGTTGTGAGTGGAAATGTATGCTAGAATGTTTTCTTCTTTTTCATGTTTTATGTGGTATTGTTTTTTTTTTTATTCCGGAGGGATTCTAATGTTGTTTTTTCTGCTCATTGAAATCCTTGTTTATTAGTGAAGTGGGGTATCCTCTTATTTGTAATGCTTTTTGTAGTTCTTCTAGGCGTATTTTACGAAGGATTTCGTCAGTTACTATCGTGCAAATTCGTCGTGCTAGGGAATAGGGGATGGATTTTAAACAGCTTTTTGGATGGTGACTCTTGAAGTGGAGGTATTGTTGGGTGTCTGTGATGATGTAATTGTTTTCGTTTTTTATGAGTATGTCTAGGAACGGTAATTCTTTATAACTATATTCTAGCGTGAACTTGATTTGGGGTGCAGGTGTTGTAGTATATTGTGTAGTTTGTTTATGTCCCCCCCCCATGTTGATTTTCAAAAGATAAAAACAGTCATCTAGGAAACTCTTCCATGATTTCGTGAATTCTGTTTTTATGTTTTCCCCATATTTATGTCCTATTTGATTGTATAGGTTTTCTTCTCGATATGCGAGGGTGAGTGTTGCATATTTTGGTGACATTTTTGTTCCCATCGCGGTACCTTTTGCTTGTATGTAATTTTTGTTGTTAACTGGAAGGAATTGTTGCCTAATTCTTTTGTGAAGCGTGTGGGGAGTATTTCTGGGTGTTTCTCTATCCAAAATGAAATGGCTTGTTTTCCTAGTCCATGGGGTATGTTGCTGTACAGGCTGTTCACGTCAAAAGTTACTATGAGTGTATCTGGGTCTACTTTTTGTGACATGAAGCTTAAGAAATGTATGCTATCTCTGATGTAACTTTTTATTTTTGTGGTGTATGGTTGTAATATTTTATGAATTAAATTGCTCTGCTTGTAGGGAAGACTGGCCCTGCTACAATTGGTCTAAATTTAAGGTCACTGAGGTTTGGGATGTGAATATATTCCGAATTTTGTTCATGGATATCTGCTTTAATTGTGTTTTGATTTGTGTATCTTTGGAAGTTCGTAAAAATTACTTGATTTTTGAAATAAAGTCTGTAAGAAAATGTTTTTCTTCTTTCGTTAATATTCTACTGTGTGTAAGGTAGAGTTATTTAATTTTTAATGTGATGTTTTCATCGATATTCTGGTTGATTTTTTTGTAGGTATTTTCGTCTCCTAGCATATCTTGAATATTTGTTTTGTATTAAGTTTTATTCATAATGACTACAGCACCGCCTTTGTCTGCTTCCTTTATTATTATATGATTGTTCTTACGGATGATTTCTAGTGCTAGTCTTTGCTTGTGTGTGAGATTGCTGTGGGTGTTGTGTTTGTTTTGAAAACCTGTAACCATGATTTTTTCAAAGAATATGCTCATTTTACTTGAATTGTTGTTTTTGTCAAAGCAATAAAAACAACAACTGACCGATGAAGAGACTTGTAGATAAGGAAGTCGCCTAGAAGATAATTTTAACGTACTAATGAGGGAACCCCAAACCAAAATCATTTCAAACTGAATTGATTCATTCATCTATTTGATTTATCTGTTTATCCATTTATACACGTGTTGATGTGTGAAAATACAGAATATCCAGCACGTCAACATTTGATTCATTTTATCTTATTTTATTTTATTTTACTGATTTGATTTATTTTTTTTCTACTTACTTATTTATAAAGAGCAGCTTGGCCCTCAGAAACAAAAGAAACTCGATACGTAAAGCCACAAATTTATTCTCCTGAAGAAAGTCAATCTTAGACTCGAAACACGTGTAGCGTCACAAGTACTATTATGGACACTTAGACTATAATAACATGTATAATAACAACAACAACAAATATACATTTTAAACTAAACGTTCACGGCCTCTCACAATTTTTATTCTATATATATATATGTACATATATAATCATAAAATTATGAATTAATCCTACATTGCGACACGGAACTGTCTATGTTTCACTTATTTAATCGGTTAATTCACTTATTAATCAGTTAGAAATAAATGTTAAAAAATTCCCCTTAAAAATGTCTAACAGAATAACCGAAAACGCTCGGGTATGTAGAACATATGGACAGTTTTTGCACGCAGAAAAGAAAAAATGAACAAAGAAAATTAAACAAAAAGTTCCAACTTAGTAACTTGAAAGCCGTTATTAATGAAACTTGTATAAAAGAAGGATTGCTACCGAAATACACAATTACACACACACACAGACATACACATACATTGAATAATAAACGTAAATTGAGATGCTATAGACACAGCGTAAAAATACAAATCATAGCCAATAAAAATATTCCAAGATTCACGTATGACTGCATTTCCGTATTTTAAAGTGTTTACATGAAAAGTCACGAAACGCAGTATCATACTAGATAAGGATTGTTTTAATGATATATATATATATAATGGTAGAAACCATCATATATATGTATATATATATAGCCACACTGATGAGCTGTGATACAGAGTAACAGGCTTGTATGTAGATGACTGATATATTATGTTCTTATTACGATTGAGCTCTCTAGAGAAGACAATTTTAAAAACAGTTTCCATTTCTGCGATATATGCATTACTCCTTGGGAATGAATTAAGTTCTTTCTATTACTGGCGTGTGTATAAACTGCTTATATACAAAACGTTAAAATTCCATTCTCTTATTTCATGCGACTTAGTGGGCAGTGTCTCCGACTGACACCAAATCGAGTTTCGATCCCGGCCAGAAGCAAGTGGGTGTGTCTAGCCACACTGATGAGATGTGATACAGCGAAACAGGCTTGTATGTGGATGACAAATATATATATATATATATATATATATTTATTCTTAATTATATTTTAGAACATATAAAATTATATATATATATATATATATATATATATATATATATATCCACTATAATTGGTACATTTGTTTCGACATTGAAACTACAATGTCTCATCAGGTAGTGATGGGACATTGTAGTCCAATGTTGAAACAATTGTAGCATTTGTATTCGATATATATATATATATATATCGACTACAAATATATATATATATATATATATATATATATATATATATATATATATATATAAGGGTTACACATGTTCTAAAATATAATTTAGAATAAATATTCATAGGTCTATTTTTTTTATATCGAGCACTGTTTTAAATTAATGTTTTGGACGTTGTTAATTTATTTTTCTTCGTTTCCTATTCACTCGGATATATATATATATCATCTAATTGGAGCTGTGCAGGTCCCTGCAAAACTGAACTCTACCGAACAATCATTTTAATGAGACATACAACAAGAGACTTGACATTGTCATTGAAAACATTTGCATTGCGGCTTGGTACTAATTTGTCAGAGTGATATAGTTCCACGAAACATGGCACTTCACGCCATTTTGCACAACCCTTGCTGGCTTAGGTCTTCATCTCTCAAGACACTGTTCTTCAGCCGAAAAGTGTTTTTTTTTTTTGCTTGAAAAATGTCTTCGTGAACAGTATTATTCGTGTTAAGAAGAGTTTTGGAAAGCATCTATTTGCTATTCCAACGTTACTTCGGATTTCTGTGTCACTTTTTCCATTGTCTGTTAAAACGCTTCCCAGATGGTTAACTTTCTGTACTTGCGTAATTAGTAATAATAATAATAAAAAACTAAGTTCACTAATTTGCCAAAATACCCAATGATGATAGCTATCAGTAGTTTCCTCCTCTTCTGTCATTGTCTCTCGGGGATGACAGTTTTATGATTTGGAGATAATCCTCCTTAAGTCTTGGCTAATTAAGTTTTAGTCAGATATTAAATTAAAGGAAGTGAAAAAAAAAAGTGAAGAAAAAAGGATACAGATGGCTTAAAAAGTGTTGGTGAATAAAAATGTCATAAATTGCTGTTTGACGGGTATTTCAATCCTTTTGCTCGCAATGCGGATTGGAAATTTGTAAATTTTTGTTTTATGGGGAGCACAGTGATGAGAAAGAGAAAAAAATGCAGTGATACACATAAAAGGTGTTAATGATTTGATTAAATGTATCAAGTAAAAACGAAATTCAAATCAATAAAAGTCATAATAGTGCTGATGAAAAACATAGTAGCAACTGATCCTACTTCTGTACCCATAAGATGAGATTGAAATGAATAATAATAATAATAATAATAATAATAATTATTATTATTATTATTATTATTATTATTCTTGTTGTTATTATTATAGCAATAAATACTGTGGAACTGCTTATCGTCTCAGGAGAGCCTTGTCAATGTAAAGAAAATATAAACATGGCGTTTGTTAAGTATCATTTAACTCCAGAATCTGTGCAAACAGAATAATTTTACTACTTTGACTTACTCCATAATTACTGCGTATGTAAATTAAGTGAATGCAAAAGAAAATAATAATAATAATAATAATAATAATAATAATAGAAATAGAAGATGTAACCATTCTATGGGATTACACTATCTACACAGACAGAAAAATTGAAGCAAACAGGCCAGACATTATTGTTAAAAACCAGAAGGAGAAAACTTGTCTATTAATTGATATGGCTTGTCCAGCGGATTGTAACATAGCAATCAAGGAATTTGAAAAACTGTCAAAATATAAAGACCTGGAAATTGAAATAGAAAAAATGTGGAAATTGAAAATAAGAGTTGTGCTAGTGATAGTAGGTGCACTTGGAATGATAAAAAATGGAAAAAAACAACACATTGAAAGACTCCCTGGAAACCCCAGCTTAAGAGACATACAAAAAATTGTCTTATTAAGTACAGCCCACACACTAAGGAAAACTTTATCTATGTAATGCTAGGGATGATAGGGAGCCATAACAACACGCCACGACCTGCCTTAGGTCTCCCCGCAGACTTGGTTGGTAGTGAGACCAAAGCAGAAATCGAAATATGATGAAAAATGACATAATAATAATAATAACATTCCTGGATTTTAAAGACTTTAAATATATACAAGATATCACCCGTCATCATCAATTTCATCAAACAGTGCATGTCTATATGGAAAACAACCCTTTACCTCAATCATATAAATGGAACCTATAAGGCTGATGAAATAAAAATCAAAAGTGGTATATTTCAAGGTGATTCTTTGTCTCCCTTACTATTCCGCATATCATTAATAGCACTAACCAGTCAACTTAATAAGACAGAATGTGGTTATAAAATAGGCCAAAAGAAAATAAGCCATCTGTTTTACATGGATGACTTAATGTTATTTGCGAAGAATGATAATGAGCTGGAAGGTCTTCTATAAACTGTAAAATGCTTCAACGAAGACATTGGAATGAAATTCAATTTGAATAAATGTGCTAAAACTACAGTTTTCTGTGGATCAATACAAGAAACATCCTCAATTAGCTTAGACCCTGCTGTAACCATAAAAGAATTGAAACCAGAAGAAGCTTATAAATACCTAGGTGTAAATGAGAGTGAAAACATTCACCATAAAAAATGAAAGAAATATTACGTAAAGAGAACTATAAAAGGCTACGAATGATATTAAAAACTGAATTGAATTCTCAGAACAGAATTATGGCCATTAATAGGCTTACAATCCCAGTTGTCCAATATAGTTTCAACATCTTAAACTGGACTCTAAACGACATCAGGCGAATGGTTTCTAAAAAAAGAAAGCTTCTTTCTAAGCATAAGATGCATCATCCAAAGGCTGATGTAGACGGTCTATACATAGCCCGTAAAGAAGGCGGAAGAGGTCTTATTCAACTGGCTTACTAACATACATAGAAACAAAAAAGGATTGGATGATACAATTAGTAAGGCAACATGAAGAAAGAAAGAAAGAAAAGACATTCAATAATAAAAGAAGGCAGTAAATACAAACAAGATTTTCATATTTAGTAGATTCTGTAGAAAAGCAAAACAGAAGCCAAGAACCAACTATTACGGCAAAAAATATGAAAATGAAAACCAAAGATAAAGCACTTGAACAGATGAAACAACGCTGGCAAGACAAACCTCTCCATGGCCAATATGCAGAACGTGCCAATAAATTCAATGTTGATAAAGTTAATACTCATCGATGGTTACTTGCATCTGGATTAAGGTCTGAGACTGATGGCTTTATTCTTGCAGCGCAAGACCAAAGTCTTTTCACTAGAAACTTTCAGGCAAATATTATGCATAATATGGATCCAAAATGCAGGTTTTGTGATAAACACCAAAAAACAATAGACCATCTAATCTCAGGATGTTCTGTGCTTGCCCCAAATGAATATAAAAATCGCCACGATAGAGTGGGGCAATATTTACATTGGACAATGTGCAAACACTATGGAAAATCTGTAAGCAAACACTGAGTATGAACATCACCCAGCACCGGTTACAGAAATAGAAGATGTCACCATTCTATGGGATTACACCATCTACACAGACAGAAAAATTGAAGCAAATAGGCCGGACATTATTGTTAAAAACTAAAAAGAAAAAAAAACTTGCCTATTAATTGATATGGCTTGTCCAGCGGATTGTAACATAGCAACCAAGGAATTCAAAAAACAGTCAAAATTTTAAGACCTGGAATTTGAAATAGAAAAATTGTTGTAATTGAAAACAAAGTTTGTACCAGTGATAGTAGGTGCACTTGGAATGATAAAAAATTGAACAAAACAACACATTAAACCCCAGTTTAAGAGATATACAAAAAATTGTTTTGTTAAGTACAGTCCGCACACTAAGGAGAACTTTGTCTATGTAATGCTAGGGATGTTATGGGAGATAGAAAAAACATGAAATAGAGTCATAACGACACACCACGACCTGCCTTAGGTCTTCCTTCAGACTTGGTACGTAGTGCGACCATAGCAGAAATAGAATTATGATGAAAAATGATATAATAATAATTTGGAAAACTGGAAGGAAATAGGCCGGGCATAATTGTCAAAAACATAAAAGAAAAAAAAACTTGCTTAGTAAATGATACGGCTTGCCCAGCGGACTGTAACATAGAAAACAATGATTTGAAAAAAATATCGAAGTATATAGACCTACAAAACGAAGTAGAAAAATGTGAACATTTTCTGTCGAGTCAGTGATGAATCAAAAAGTGATATAGTCGCCCAAAGGCTGATCACTTAATTAAACTTACTATATGTATAATACTCAGAACACAGAACGATCGAAAATAATACAAACACGACAATCAAAAAGATGCATATACAGCCGCGGTTCGAAAGAGATCTTTTGATGCCCTGAGTAGAATTGAACATCAACATTAACAGATCCTTTTGCCTTGTGTGGAATTGACTCTCTGCAATAGAGAGTATTATCAATGCAAAGAAAATATAAACACATCAGATTTTGTGTATCACAAAACATCATCAATAAGAGATCTTTTTTGCCCTGTGTGGAATTTAATATCTACACCCTAAGAGTGGAGTATATAGACTAAACTATCGCCCGGTTCACACTCCACCCACATCTATTGAACGGGTGAAGAGGCTCATCCCTTGTTTCCTGTTTAGGATGCGGTTTCCGGTTTTCTCTTTTCCAATCTTTTCACTCTTTTCCTTTTTTATTATTTTTTTTCAATTGGAGTAGATAGACTAAACTATCGCCCGGTTCACACTCCACCCACATCTATTGAACAGGTGAAGAGGCTCATCCCTTGTTTTTTGTTTAGGATGTGGTTTCCGGCTTTCTCTTTTCCATTCTTTCTACCCTTACGTAGCCCCCTGCGCATCAGTGGCGTTACCGCCTTGCTTGGGGTGATATGATTAAAAAATAAAAAGCCCTGTGTAGAATTGGTTATTTAATCAAAAGAATATTATCAATGTAAAGAAAATATAATCACTTTGGATGCTGTGAATCACTTATCATTATCATTAAGAGATCTTTTTTGCACTGTGTGGAATTGACTATCTACATCTGAGAGTATTATCAATGCAAAGAAAATATAAACACTTCAGCTGTTGTGCATCACTTAACTTTAGAATTAAGAGAACCTTTGAAGCCTGTGTAAAATTGGTTATCTAATCATGTGGATATTTTCAATGTAAAGAATATATGAAACCTTCACATGTTGAGTATCAGTTAACTTCAGAATTAACAGATCCTTTGATGCCCCGTGTGTAATTACTGATTTTGTCAGTAGAGTATTATCATTGTAAAGAGATAATCACTTCACATGTTAGGTATCAGCTAGCATCAGAATCAAGGGATCATTTGTTACCCTGTGTGGATTTGCTCATTAACTAAGAAGTGTGTTATAAACAAAAGACTATACATTGACGCAAATAAACTAGCCAATGTAAGAAGGTAGATCATGAGAGGTAAACAACTGGCAGATGCTGAAATTAAACAAATAAAAAGAACTGCAACTAGAATAGGTGAATGAACAGAACGTGTAATGGAACCAGAAATGAGTATAAAACGTACTAACATCATACAAAACACAGATACTAATGAAGTAACTGAGATACACAACCAATCACTGTGAAGATAACACTGAAAGTTTAGAAATGTTGGAAATGCGTGATCTTAGTCAATCACAGGCTGGCAATAAAACGAATCCAAAAGACACTGAACCGAATTAATTTACGCAAAATAAAAATACTACACAAGAAGCCAAGGAAGAAATCATGAGATTGTTAGGGCGCCGCTCCTATTTGACATAATGGACTGTTCCCATTGCTATATATAGCAATGGTGGATTCTCTGCAGGAGAGAGTCACTTGAGAGTCAGTGAAGAATTAGTCACACTTCCGGTGGCGTACCGGAAGTAATCACATATACACACGTCTTACGACGGATTGGACTCTTGTATCTTTTCTATTGTAAATATTACTAATCACTTCTGTACATACTAACCGTCTTTCCGCGGAATACAACTTATATTCTGATTCTGTTGTTGAGTTATTCATTTATACTTGGCGACATAACAGAGATATACATTCTTCTTTTTCTTCTTCTACGTGCCCTCTCCCTTCAAGACGTAGGCGATCATGGTTCTCCACCACTCCTTATCCCTTAGTGTGTTTGCTCCTGTTACTCCTGGCAACCCCCGTTCTGTCATCCACCTGATCAGGCCCTGCAAATATGTTATCCGCTGCCTTCCTCTGTCTCTCTTTCATTCTATCTGGCAAGTCAGTATCAGGTTCTCCAAGCTCTCCTTCCTCATTGCGTGTCCCAGAAACTTCAGTTGTCTCTTCCTGATGCTCAGTATGAATTTCCTACCGGCCATAATTATTAAACCACCCCAGTTTAAAAAGTAATTATGTATTTCATATTATTTTTAGTATTTATTTCCAAGTGAATAATTGAAAATGAAAATAGAATTTGTTTTTTTTTTTGTTAATATTGCACAATAACATGTGCATCAAATGAATTTATAAATATTTAATAATTACCTATATTGCAGTTTCATCAATGAAAGAATGAAGAAAATTTAGGGTGATTCGGACGAGTTCATCTTTGCTTCCTTGCCTTGTAAAACTTTGCAAAGTAATAATAACAAAAGAAAATTCTATTTTCATTTGGCAATAAAAACTAAAGTGATTATATTTTCTTTGCATTGATAATACTCTCATTCCGTTTTCAAATTTATGCTGGATTCAACTGTGTCATTGTGCTTTTTTTTTCACAGACAGTTCCCAACTGACCCTACTATACTGTGCAGCCGATAAAATAAAAACAAACAAAGTGCATGCAGAAAATTAATATATACAATGGCGAAAATTTACTCATCGCACGCTGAATATATATATATGCACACTACCAAGCAAAATTATTAGGCTACCCCAAATTTTTAAAAGAAATTATGTATTTCATACTATTTTTAGTATTTATTGCCAAGTGAATAATTCTAAATGAAATTAGAATTGTTCTTTTGTTATTATTACTTTGCAAAATTTTACAAGGCAACGAGGAAGCGTTTGCATCGGCCAGCCAATAAGAAGAAGAGATTAGCATGGGGAAAAGAGCATAAAAACTGGACACAAGAACAGTTCATTTGATGCACATGTCATTGTGCAGTATTAACAAAAGAACCATTCTATTTTCATTTACAATTATTCACTTGGCAATGAATACTAAAACTAGTATGAAATACTTCATTAAAAAAAAAAAAATTGGGGTGGCTTAATAATTATGGCCGGTAGTGTATTTCAAACACAATGGAGGAACGAGAACAACTCACAAAAGTACAACAAACGAAGCATAACCTCAAAACTATTAAACTCTACAATGCAGTACTCAAATTAATTCTGGATGAAGTAGACCCACATATAAGTCTAATCGAAGCATATATGTATCATATATGTATCATATATGTATCATATAGGTATCAGCAATTGCAGCAGAAAAAAATTAAACATTAAAAGCCAAAAAAGGCAGCCTCACAGACATGAAGATTTACCTTGAAAAAAAAAATCGAGAAAGAAATTGAACAGTCTACAAATGAATTAACATTATTCAATGAACTGATAAGAGGATTAAATGTAAGGACGAGAAGGGGTAGAAAAGTCGAATGAAAATACTAAAATTAGGAATGAAAATGAAGTCCTATCAGCTAAAGAAAAAAATGAAGAGAATAATACAACTGAAGGATTAAAGAACAATATGCAACAGACAAAACATATCTTTCAAACTGATGCGAAGATAATTTGTATTTATTTCTCAGATGAGTCAGTATCAGTCAGTTAAGTGCCATACGTGATACACGCTTGGGCGATCATGTCTCGAAAGAGACATGACTGACTGGGCAGAAGATTATCCCGCAGTAGGTTGCCATTGCTTTCTGCGGTAGACTGGTTGCCTGCCAAGGCTATAGAACCCAATCTGCCCTGTTATTTAACCCATAACTGGAAGAAAGAGACGGAGTAATACCTTTGCCAAGGGTATTTGTGTGTAAGTAAATGCAATGAATTCAACTGGATTTCGAACTCGGCTCCCCGATTTCTCGTTCCGAGCCGATATCCACTGCACCACAACGCACATCCTACTCAGATGAGTAATTTTCAATAATCTGGGATTTATTTCGAATTTGGTCGAAACGTTGTGTCTATTATAACACCTATATCAAACATGATGAGAACAAAATTTCAAAATAATTGCAAGATTATTGATGCGAAGATATTTTACAGAGAAATAGATAAACAAAAGTGACAACACTACCAAAAATTGAAGTGGCTCTACAGTTCTGGGAAGAAAATATGAGTTTGCCCTAAAAAACATAACAAAAGGCAGAATGGTTTTTTTTTAATCGTTTCACTCCAAGCAAGGTGGTACGGCCACTGATGTGCAGGGGGCTACAAAAGAAAGTAAATGTTACAGCAAGAGGAGAGCAAGCAGAAAGTTCCAGGGGGTATCAGAGAAAGGGCAAGAGAAGGATGGGAATACAGGTGTGATGAGAGTTGCGAAGGTAGAGTGAGAAAGAAAGAAAAAAAAAAAAAAAAAAAAAAAAACAAGATACACGAGGTGATGTAGAAAGGACGAGGAAAGGACTGGAGTCAAGTGGATAAGAGATGGGAATTGACATTGCATTTAAATTCCTGGAGGTTGTAGCCGTCAGGAAAGTAAGTATACGAAAGAGAGTTCCACGAGCGCGGAGTGCGAGAAAAGAAGTTGCTGGAGTAGAATTGTTGGCTGCATTTGGTAGATTTAACTGTAAAAGGGTGGGACCTTGTTGCCAGTCTGGTTGCTCGAGTAAATTCCTGTGGAGGGGGCACCAGTGACCTAAGTTCGTCGGAGGCAAGAGATAGAACGGATGAAAAATAAACCAGAATAAAAATGGGTGGGAATCACAGAAGAGGATGTTGAATGTGCACTGACAAAATAATCAACTGAAAATCTTCAGGAACAAATAAAATCTCTAAAATTGTGTCTCTATTATCTAAATACAGTACACAAAAATAACCAAATTGCTTCAGGTAATGGTCAATTATTCTTCTAAAATTCCGTCATGGGTAACCAAAGCAATTATCATCCTTCTCTCTTAAATGTCCTAAAAAACTACAGACCAATTACACGTCATCTCACTACTTTAGAATTCTCCACATTAATTCTAACAAAACAGGTGTATTTCATCTTGGAAAAAAAAAGGACACACTACCGCTTGAACAAAAAGCGTTCAAGTGTGGGTCTTACGAAATTAGATATTAACAGAATGATCTTGGAAAACTTCAAGCAGAAAAAAAAGAAAAGTGTCATATCTGATACATGATCATGCCGCTTTCGATCCAAGACTGACTAGACAGAAGATTTTCCCGCAGTCGGTTGCCATTTCTGTGTGCGGAATACAGGTTACCATTTCTGTCCTGCTATTTTACCCATAGTTGCAGGAGAAAAGATAAACTCTTTATTTTGATCACTGATGTATAGTCTTATCCCATGTGATGCCACTTCTCGAATTTACGTAGAGTATAACCCGAATTTTAACACTAGAGATTAGTTAACGCTTAGCCTTACCTTTAGACCTTTGATTAATCTTTGCCTAGCGTCTAACCATAATTATAAAATTAAGTGTTTACTTAGTGTCTACTCTACCTCTAAACCTATGGTAAATCTTTACCTAGCGTTTAACTCTGATTCTAATCTTAGTGTTAATTTTTGTTTTATCTATCACCTAACCCTAAATCTAACTGCACGTTTAATATTTACCTTATTTCCACTGTCCTAATCTTCATTGCCATGTTTACGACTTTTCGGTTTTTATACATTCCAGCCTTTTTCAGTTACTGAGAATTTTGAGGCGAACCATTTATTTCGATCACTGGGGTATATAATTCTCATTCTATATGCGATGCCACTTCCAGATGCCGTATATTTATCTCCCTTTAACTCAACTCTCTAAATTATTTGTTTACCATTGCTGTAGTCAGGTACTGAACTCACAACTCTTTGGGTCAAGTCACTGGAACTAACCAACGCCTGGGTCATGTGTCCTTGAGCTACGGCCGAAACGTCGTAAACATGGCAATAAAGACGAGGGCAACAGTCTGAATGATGTGAATAATGTAAATACCACCTCATCTCAAAAGTATAAACAAATAATAGTTACTTCTCGACTAACTGTAACTCACACCACCGGCTATCCTTTTTCGAGGAATGAATAGCAAAGTTTGACCTTTCTTTTTTGCTTTCTTGTGTAATATAATAATCTGGCCCCACCCGAGGAAGGGATGCAAGCGGGGGCGTTTTCCGGTCGTTGAAAGGAACGGATGTTTGTTTGACCTTATTTCCGGCAGTAGCGGAAATGGCTACAAGAGGCAAACAGAACAGGTGTCTCTGAGAATTACGTGCGCGTGCGTGGGCGAGGCAAAGCCGGAAGTCCCGGTTTGGAGATTATAAAAAGATCTCGGCGCACGGATTTCACCAGACAGTCCAGAGAGACAGAGAGACAGACGAGACCAGACAGAGATCGGCCGGTGAAGAGAGACACTCCCGTCAACCCGTCAACCCTTAGAAGCGCGCTCTCTCAACACTCTCTGTTCCCTAGGCTACACGGTTCATCGTCATTAATAAAAATATCACTTCATATTTTTATATATATGCGTGTTTGTTGTCTGTCGATATACAACACTTGTTTTTTTTATTATCTACAATCAGAGAAAAAATTAGAAAAACAGGGACAAGCACATAATGGCAGACATACGAACTAATCAAAATTAAATCTCGCATGACTACAGCCATCTTTGTACGAATGATTAATATAATTTAATCAAGGAGGAGGAAAGGATGAAGATGTTTCTTTGTTTTTCAAAGAAAAAATAACATTAAATATAACTGACTGCAACTCAATTAAGTACCGTACATGATACACGCTTGGGCGATCATGTCTCGAAAGTGATATGATTGATGACCGGACAGAAAATTTTCCTGCAGTAGGTTGCCATTACTTTCTGCAGTCGACTGATTGCTATCGAAAGCTATAGAAATCCGTCTTCCCTACTATTTAACCCACAGTTGGAGGAGGAAGAGACAGATTAATACATTTCTCAAGAGTATTTGCGCGTAAGTGAATGCAACGAATCACGCGAAAATATTGGTTTCACTGCAACTCAGTCAGTGATACACACTTGGACGATCACTTCTTCAGAGATGTATGAATGAATGGGCAGAAGATTTCCCTGCAGTATGAGTAGATAGACTAAACTATCGCCCGGTTCACACTCCACCCACGTCTATTGAACAGGTGAAGAGACACATCCCTTGTTCCCTGTTTAGGATGCGGTTTCCGGTTTTCTCTTTTCCAATCTTTTTACTCTTTTTTCTTTTACAATTGGAGTAGAGAGACTAAACTATCGCCCGGTTCACACTCCACCCACGTCTATTGAACAGGTGAAGAGGCTCATCCCTTGTTCTCTGTTTAGGATGTGGTTTCCGGTTTTCTCTTTTCCAATCTTTTCACTCTTTTTTCTTTTCCAATTGGAGTAGATAGACTAAACTATCGCTCGGTTCACACTCCACCCACGTCTATTGAACAGGTGAAGAGGCTCATCCCTTTTTTCCTGTTTAGGATGCGGTTTCCGCTTTTCTCTTTTCTAATCTTTTCACCCTTACGTAGCCCCCTGCGCATCATTGGCGTTATCCCTTTGCTTGGGGTGATATGATTAAAAAAAAAACCCGAGTCAAAACAGTCAGGGAAACAACAGAATTATAATAGGAATAAGGAAAAGGTTTTTTTTTTAAAACAAATGGTATTGACACAAACCAGAAGATGTTAGAGAAAATAAAAATAACATGATATCTGTGACTTAGACGTCTAAGCTGAGCAAGTTAAAAAAAAAAAGGCCTGGATCTCAGAGTCGTAAACACATCAGTAAAGACATGCCGGATTGTGGCCGTAACTGCACCAGCGGAGCACGAGTTAAAGGCAAAACAATGTGAACTACTGGAGAGCTAAGAAACTCGCTGAAGAAAAAAAATAGCGCATCGTCTATAATAATTCTGACAGTAACATATTTTTCTTCTTTTATGTGCCGTGTCCTTTCAGGACGTAGGCGATCACGACCCTCCACGTTTTCCAGTCTCTTGTATTTTGTCTTCTTATTTCTCCCGAACCCTCATCTGCCATACGTTTGATGAATCCCATCAAAGATGCCACCAGCTGTCTCCCATCTCGCTTTCCCTTTATCCACCCCATGAGTATCAGTTTATCCAAGCCCTCCATCCCCATTAGGTCTCCCAGAAACTTCATCTGTCTCTTCCTGATGTTAAGTATGCTTTCGTTTCGTTTCCGTGCTTCCCAAAACTTCGTCGTTGCTCCCATATTCAGCCTATTTTATCCTCAGCATCCTTCTGTAGAACCAAATTTCTGTTGATTCTTGTCTTTCCTTAATCTTTGAGGGGATTATCTAGCAATACATACACTTTTCTTAATTCCCATTAAAAATTTTACTGTCACTCAGTACTCTACTCAGCCTTTTGAATGCTTCCTTGAATATAATACTTTTCAGTAATTTAAACTATAGATTTCCGGAAGATTATGCAGAGATGTCATTGCAGTGGGCTTCAAGATTACTGACGAAAATGGTAAATATTTCGGAAAACTCACTGTTATTAGATATCTATCAATAATCATCTAAAAGGGCGTAAGACAAGGGTGTGTTTTCTCACCGGATCTATTCAACTTATACAGTCAAACAATTCTGAGAGAAATAAAACCCTTGCCTGGATTCGCCATTTGCGGCCACAATCTCAGCAATGTAAGATACGCGGAAGACACGGTGCTGATAGCAGACACAGAAAAGAAAATGCAGGGCCTCCTACAGAAGGCAGAAAAAGAAAGAGAGAAGAAAGGACCGAGCACAAACTTCAAGAAAACTGAATGTATGGTCATTAGCAAAAAGAAAACCCCAAAATACTAACTACATTTCGGAGAAGCTAAAATAAAACAAGTTAAGAAATTACCTGAGAAGTGTTCTAACAGAGGATGGAAGGTGCGACATGGAGACCCAAAGACGCATTGGCATAGCGAAGGGCCCATTTCAAAAGCTAATCAGAATACTGAAAAACAGGAAAATCTCATTAGAAACAAAGAAAAGAGTGCTCGATTGCTATTTAATATCTGTTCTTTTGTATGGCAGTGGATGTTGGACGATCTCATCAAAGAGAAAGGAGGGAGTGACTTGAGGCAGCAGAAATGTGGTTTTACAGAAGGATGTTGAGGATGCTATGGACTGAGCAGGTGAGCAACAATGGGGCATTGAAGAGCATGCAAACGAGAAGAAAACTCATATTTAACACCAAGAAGAGACAGATAAGATTCCTGGGACACGTAATGAGGATTGAAGGTCTGGAGAATTTCATAATCACAGGACAGATAAAGGGAAAGATAGACAGGAGAAATCAGCGTGAGACGTACTTGATAGGCTTAAACAAATAGATGACGGAGTGGGAGACATACCAAGAGAAAAAAATATTGAAAGCGAGAAGAGACAGAGCCAAGTGGAATTCAATGATCGCCCACGTCTCGAAGGAAACAGCAGATGAAGAAGAATAACCATTTGACATCTGATGGGAACGTATAAATGCAGAAAATACAAACACTAATACAACTAATCTAAACTTATTTATAAATGGAACTTTGTGTGTCTGTATATGTGTGTGTGTCTGTGTGTGTGTCCGTTACCTATAGACTCCGAAACCGCTGAACCGATTTTCTTGAAAATTTACACAGTTGTACTATAAGCGTCTGCGAGTGTTCTTAGATAGATTTCTTGTCGAGGTACCACCGATAAATATCGAAAATCGATAATCGAAAAAGTCGGACTATAGAAGGAGTGGTCCGATTTTCATCAAGTTTGAGACACTCACAGACAAAGACATAAGAAACGATATTCAGAAGTTTCAAAGTTGCAGTTCTTACAATAGTGCAGAAAATCGATAATATATATATATATATATAAAAGCCAAGAAGTTTGTGTGTATGTCTGTTTATCTGCCTGTATGCTTGTATTTTTTCAGCCCTTTTATATTAGTTTTTGCTTCGGGTTTGGCTTTAAGAAGATATAATTGTAGTTCTTAGTCTCAGCCATGATACCATTTAATCAGAGGACTTATTTAACCTTGAAAATTTAGTTTACGACGAAAAAAAACTTATTTGATATCGATACCAGGAAATCAAAATTTGACTTACATCCATTCATTTTTCTTTCAGTCTCCGGTTTCGCTTTAACTGGAAACAACTATTGCTTTTTAGTCTTTCCTGCCAACGTCCAAAGAGTCTGAGCTCCAGGACCATGGATTAGTTTAAATGCTTTCATTACACCCGAGCAACGCCGGGCTATACTGCTAGTAGAATTAATAAAAAGAGTTAATGAAGACGACGCCATTCAAAAGAAAAACATTCGAGCAAATTGAAAAACAAAAGTTGTTTTTATTTTTATTTTTATTATTTGTTTAAATAGTTCGTTCATGCGTTTTTATTTGGTGACAGGAGAGGCGATTAAAAGATGGTGTCAAGTTACTATTTTATCTTTTAGTGACAGACTTTCAGCTTGAAACTATGATCCGTTTTTAGTAGGGAACTGTCAATGTGACAGAGCAGACGATAACATGAAATGAGGAAATTAGTCGAACACGTCGAAAGAGAAGTTATGGCGAAGGGAAAAAATGAAAAGATCAAGAAAATAGACTCATGAAAAAAAAAGAAGAAATAGAAAAATAAGGTGAAACTGAAATGGCTTGCCCTTTAAAAAATAATCGGCAAATGAATAACCAATTTTATGGACGCAGAAAGAGGGAGAGTTTTAATTCTGCAAATATCCAAAAGATGGTACTAACGAAAAACTCATAACTTAAGACATTTATTTTTATTTGCGGTAGATCGTTCAGTCTGGTACATAGACACTTTAGAGGGTCACCAGATAAACCTTGAATACACTACAGCGAAAATAATCTGCGATATTAGTTTGATAAGTAGTGCTCTACAGAAACAAAAAATATGTGCATAATTCTAATATGGAAAAAATAATAATATTGACGTTCAGTGGGGTACTGGTAGAAAGGCATTTAAGGCAAACAGGCTTTGCAATAAAGTGCTTGATATCAGAGATGGAGACAGAGCATTAAGGGAATTAATACAGAAAAATTATCACTTTACTGATCGGCGTCACTTCCGTCATATATATATATATATATATATATATATATATATATATATATATTATGGTTAAATAAAAAGAAGACAAGCGGAAAACTATTTAACTCGCATACGCGTTTCGTCCTGTGATGGACTTTATCAAGGCAAAAAAGACGAAATGAGCTTAATTCCAAATTCAGTCAGTTAAGTGCCATACGTGATACACGCTTGGGCGATCATGTCTCGAAAGAGATATGACTGACTGGGCAGAAGATTATCCCGCAGTAGGTAGCCATTGCTTTCTGCGGTAGACTGGTTGCCGACCAAGGCTATAGAACCCAATCTGTCCTGCTATTTAACCCATAATTGGAAGGAAGCGACGGATTAATACCTTTTCCAAGGGTATTTGCGCGTAAGTGAATACAATGGATTCAACTGGAATTCGAACTCGGTTCCCCCGGTTTCTCGTTCCGAGCCGATATCCACTGTACCACAACGCACATCCAAATTCCAAATTGCGTATCTATAAACAAACAATCTTGACAACTATAAAAAACGCTCACAAATCATTCAAAAAGCTTAACAGAATATATTAGTTTTAGAACTCCTTCATGTGTAGTGCAGTGTCACGAGATGTTAAAATGAAGGGAATTCAACCGTTTTCCTTGGACGTTTTATTATGTATGTTAGTCTGTTTCAGTACCCTTTCCATAAGAAACAAATCAATGTAAGCCAATGCAAAATCAGCTGATAAAGAAGAAAAACTACACCTAGCACTAGCAGAAGGGCCCTGGAAATAAAGTAACTATGCACACAAAACAACATTTACTAATACTAAATACGCGAACTGACCAACGCTTTCTAAACATATATGTGAGATTAAAAACAAAAATCAAATCACGCCTAAAATATCATGGAAAATAAAGAAAAGGACACCAGTCTTACACTCTGTGGTGAACTGGGGCAAGAAGTGGCTTGTCAACTTCAATTCCTCTAAGACCAAGCTCTTGTGGGTCAACCATTACAGGCAACCTCTCCTGCCTCCCATAAGCATGGACCAAGCGATTCTCCCGGAGAGTAATACACTACGCCTCCTCGGACTTACCCTGTCCTCAGACCTCAAATGGAACCACTATATTGAATCCATAGCAAAATCTACTGCTAAGAAGATTGGGTCACTATGTCGATCCAGGATGTTTTTTCCACCTGAATCCATCCTGTATATATACAAGTCAACCATCCGTCCGTGAATGGAGTACTGCTGCCATTTATGGTTAGGTGCCCCTGCCGTTCTCCTCAGTGTTCTTGACAAGCTCCAAAGGAGAGTCTGTAATGTGATAGGTACTGATCTGGCGGCTCGACTGCAGCCACTTCCCCATCGTCGAAATGTTGCCTCCCTTTGTCTGTTCTATAAATACTTTCATAGCTTCTGCTCAGACGAACTTAAGTCACTGATACCTCCTCAACAGGTGTTTATTCGTGCAACCAGACTGGCAACTGGGTCCCACCCATTCACAGTCAGGTTAGCCAAATGCAGACGACAATTCTACTCCTGCAGCTTGTTCTCTCGCACTTCCCGCCTGTGGAACTCGCTCCCGTATTCTTGCTTTCCTGACGGCTACAACCTCCAGAAATTTAAATGCAAAGTCAATACTCATCTACTAACCACTGGACTCTAGCTCTCTCCCCACCCCCGTATAACCTTCCCTTTCTCTCCACCTATGTATCTGTCATCGCACCTGCTTTCTCAGCTTTCTATTGTTCCTTTCTAACTAGTTTGTAGTCCTCACTCTTTTCTAATTAATCTTTTTACATTTATGTAGCCCCCTGCACATCAGTGGCGTTTCCGCCTTGCTCGGGGTGAAATGATTAAAAAAAAAATATCCAAAAACTGTAAATTCTAGTCGGAGGAAAAAAATAGCTATAGTTGACTTCCCAGACCAGAAGAAATTACGACATAAACGATCAGAACTCATCGTAAAATGCAAACACAAAAAGTAACTTTTACTACACTACTCAAAATTCGAAAGCTGAAGACGAACAAGGATAAATTAAAATAAATAAATAAGATAGAATATATAAACAAAAATGAGTGATAAATTAATACAAACAAATAAATAATTAAATAAATTAAGTAAAACAAAAAACAAACCAAGAACGCACAGGCAAAACAAGAATACGTAGTAATGACAACCAACAATTAAATAACCGATAATAATTTTTTTAAAGTTTAAGAAACAATGCTATAAATAGTCAAAACTGTATTCAGATCAACAATTATTTCCACTCAATAGCCTCTAGAATAATTCGAAACAGTCCATACCGGGCACCAAAATAACCGCTAGGATAATACAATAGACTACCCACAATACATCACTGACCTATATATATAAATAGTCGAGCTAAAACACAACTAAAATTTGCCTGTCGATTGCATTTAACTTGAAACAGACTGTTGCCTCCTCTGGGCATTGACTGCAATGCCCATTATATATATATATATATATAGTTATCCGCATAGAATCCTGTTTCTCTAGACATCCGATTTCTACCAGTCGGGATTGAAACGATCGATTTGACATGAGTTGGGGACTATACCCCTAAGCTATCGGCTCACGGCGGAGAAGGCAGACTTTAGTGTGTTATATACACAATGTAAACAAACACCTGTAGCCAAAATTCCTACTGTTTTTAAAATCTACCATTTCACCAGAGTGCTCAATCGATATATATATATATATATATATATATATATATATATATATATATGTGTGTGTGTAAATTCAGATAAAATTTAGAGGAGAATAGCAATTTTCATCATGTCATTTAAAAATATGGATTCTTAGCACTGTTTAAACAAAGAATGAGGAAAAATTGTAAGTCCAAAGATTTGCTCTAGTAAAAGAAGTGGTTGTGGCATATTGGTTTTTATAGGGTTAAGCTAGCGGAATTTTAGTAGTAAATTTGTATGTGTGTTAATATGGCTATTTTTAATTTGCATCAAATAACATGTCACAAAAATAACAGAAAGCAATTAGTTACATTAGTTAAAAAATATGAGTTCATAAAAATAAATTAAATTATTTTAATTAATACCATATTTCCAAATGAAGTAGATGGAAAAATATTCCAAACCTATCGCTGCACCTAACTGTTTTCAGACTGAACACAAAAAATAAATGCGGAATATCTAGCTCCAAATATTACAGCTATATGGTAGAATCTCCCAGTCTTCGGACGGAACAAATCAAATAAGTAAGAGATGCCTGGGCCAGTTGTTCCAACCCAGCGGCAGCACCTCCTCGTGTTTGGACAAAACACAATAAATAAATAAGAGATTCCTATCCCGAAAATTCCAACCCTGCGACGGATGACACACAGCAAATAAATGAAGGGTACTTGGTTCCTTGGACTACACACCTGCAGCAGTAGTTCACTCATTGCATCAAAGTGTGAGGTTCGTAGCAGGGACTGGGTAATTTTTTAACTTAGCCCAGGTTCACACGCTTGAATTCCCTACTTTAAGCCAGTCTTGTGACATATCAGGTTACTGTCAGCTGACCGATAAATACCAAGTTTAGTATCTGTCAGCAGTTGAACAAACTACGTTTTATCTCTCATTTGTATTTCTGTCTGCGGACGGAACACAACGAATAAATGGCGATTGCCTGGTCCCCAAAATTCCTGAGATAACCTGAGATAACACGTCCCTCATTGCACATAAACGGGAATATCGCCACCAGCAAAACATTTATTTATGAGGTATTTAGAGACTGTTTGAACCTGTCTTTGTAACATCAATATAATGGATGGAATATTTTAAAAAGCAATATTGCTTATAGAATATACTATTGGGCGATTTTGGGTTTTTATCAGTGGGCACGTTCATGAGCTCCTCGCTCATACCAAGTGTAGTATCTGTCTACGTTTTATTTCTCAGTTGTGTTTTTGTCTACGTTTTATTTCTCAGTTGTGTTTCTGTATTCGAACGGAACAAAACGAATAAATGAAGGATGTCTGGTCCCGGAGATTCCATTATCTGTGGTAGCACCTCCACTATTACAACAAAGAGGGAGGGTCGTTGAAATATCGACGGTAGCGCGACAATGGTTGCGGGGAATGGGAAATTTTGGGATTTATCCCCAGTGCAAGTCGGCTCCCTGTGCAGGGCCCGGAAGTTTTTCCCACCTGAATCTATTCTGCACATATACAAATCTACCATCCGCCCGTGTATTGAATATTGCTGCCATATCTGGTCGGGTGCCCCTGCTGCTCTCCTTGGGATTCTTGACAAAATACAAAGGAGGATCTGTAACGTGGTTGATACTGACTTAGCAGACCGGCTGCAACCACTCTCTCACCGGCGTGATGTGGCTTCCCTGTGCCTCTTCTACAAGTACTTTCATGGCTACTGCTCCGATGAGCTTAGATCACTGGTGCCGCCTAAGCAGGAATTCACACGAGATACTAGATTAGCAACTAGGTCCCACCCTTTTACAGTCAAACAAATAAGATGTAACCGTAAATTCTACTCCAACAGCTTCTTTTCTCGCGCTTCCCGCCTGTGGAACTCCCTTCCACAAGTCTGCTTTCCCGGCAGCTACAATCTCCAGGTGTTTAAATGTAGGGTCAATAGACACCTCCTATTACACTAACTCCCAATTATTCTCAGAACACTCTCATCTACCCAACCCTCATTCTCGGTATCCTTACCCGCCTATCACCCACCCTCTGACATTTCCTATATTTAATCATCCTTTCTCTACTCTATGTAGCCCCCTGCGCAGTAGTGGCAGTGACATGCCTTGCTCGGGGTGAAACGCTTATAAAAAAAAAAAAATCTTTGTAACATATCCGTGGGCGGACGAGTGTTTCTCTCTTCGAAAAAGAGAAACAGCAAAAAAAAAAAAAAAAACAAAAAAAAAAACAAAAGCTGAGGGATGTCTTGCCCCGGGGATTCCAAGCATATAGCAACACCTTCCTCATTGCACTAAAGAGAGAGGGACCGTTGAATGTCAACCCCAGCGTAACGGTGGCCGCGGGAATTGTCCTTGGCACAGATGTATGCGTATGGGCTCCACACATAAAAAAGACATTGTGTGACAGCCTCGCTTAGTGGGTGGGGCTTAGATACATACTAAGGGTAATATCTGTCCTTCACAACCCTGCCGTGCTTTTGTCACTGAGCAGTTCACAGAAAATCTTTGAGTAAATCGTTTTTACGCGAATGTCATCACTGCAGTCAGCACCTCCGTTATTACACAAAAGAAGGAATGATGATGAATACTAATGCCAGCGTGATTAAGGCACCCCACATTAAAAAACTATCTTGTTTCACATCCTGCCTTTAGGGGAAGCGAGCTAATCCTGGATCAAAGTACAATAACTGCTCACCGTCGATGTGCTGTCATAGGACACTTCCCGGAAAAAAGGCTCTGAGGAAAGTTGGTCATGGGGATTACAATTCCATGGCAGCAACTCTCTAATTGCAATAGAGTGGATTTTCTGAGGGTAGCTTAGATGTGGTACAAGGTCAAAAGTATGGGGGACTCAGTGAGGATCGAACTCACTACTCAGTCGTAATTGTGCTAGCGAGACAAGCTTGTTAACCATTACACCACGTCGAAGTCATTGCAATAATGATGGAAGTTTGGTTAGCGTGACGGTGGTTTCTGAGACAGGGAAATTCCTTGTCGCATATACACTCGTATGACTAAACCACATTAAAAACGGACATGTGTCATATCTCGCCATCATATGGTGGGATTAACTATCGGGCTGCGATGAAAGTGTAGTAACTATTCACAATTACTCTTAAAATTGTGAAAGATGCCTTGTCCTGGGAATTACAACCCCGTGGCAGAACCTGCACAATTGTCGTAGGAACTGGGCATTCAAATCAATTGGTGCATATGTGTTGCTTTTCGCAACCGTTTGAAAGCGAATAAATACCGGAAGCATGACTCCTGCAGGTAGCAATGGCGTTTTTTGTAAGCGACATCCTTTGTACAAAGCGGAAAGAAAGAGTAAAGGACTGGATTGGGGATTTTAGAGACCAAGTGACACCAAACCGGACATTGATGATTTCCGCTTGCTGTTCTATATTAACAATCGTGTTTAGGACTGAGGGAGTCAGATCCAGTTCACCCCTGGCGGATGACAGACTCATTCGTCACGTAGTTCCGATTCCACTGGATCGTATTGCCAGCCACACAGTTTGTAAGCAGAGTATGATAGAAAGGAATAGCAGAAGTAATCGCAAGTATCAGCTACTCACCAGGCGGAACACCTGAATAAAAATATTTTCCTATGTTGTGCCGCTTTAAGACGTCAGAACTTTTGGCTTTCCACAATTTTCTGTTCTGCCTACTATTTACCCAAAGTTGTCCCAGTAGATTATTCGCTGCTTTCCCCTGTTTTTGTTACCTTCAGTATGTCCTGTGAGTGTCAGATTTTATAAGCCTTCTTTCCTCAGTATGTGCCCTAGAAGTTTCAGCTGTCTCTTCCTGATTCTAAGTATAAATGTCTTTTTTGTTCCCATTTTCCCTAAAACTGCTTCATTGCTCATATATTAATATATATATATATATAGTATATTCTCAGCATCCTTCTGTATAACCACATATTTGTTGCTTCAAGTCTCTTCTTCGCATATAATGAGGTCGTCTAGCATTCACCTGACATATAGGCGGTTCGAAATTAAATAATACTTTAGTAACCTTTTATATGTTTCTTACGATATTTTTGCGTTTCTTAATACGTTACATAACTTTTGGGAGGTACTTACGCTGTTCAAACTCAAGCATTGATGTATATATATATATATATATGTATTACTACCCTAAAACATAATTATTGAAAAAAAATAATAAGGCACTGTTAAAGAGCAAACACGCGGCAAGAGCTTTCAGAACTGGTACTAAAGTTTAATAACTAGTAGTAAAGAGAATGAACTGAGCCGACGCTGTTTCGCTGTTGCCACTCTCTCCATGAGCGGGACAGAAGGGATATATATAAACCCTTGTGACGACGGTCTCCGGCCGCTAGTCGTGATGGCTCCGACACAGTAGCTGGTCTTTCAGTCGTCTATTACAACGGTGTTCTTCCTCGCCCAACCTGTGAATTTTGATTCTAATGAAGATAAGAGAAGGGAAAAAGAAAAAAAAAAGAGAAAAATTAGTATGTATTCTTTGGGGCCAAATTCCAAAATGAATCTTCGCTTTGATTAGTTAAAAGAAACACACATGTAAATTTTATATCTTCCCACATACATACACAGCAAACCGAAGGTTTTTGTATTTAAATGTAAATCATCTGTACAACCAACATCAAACATTGCCTGATGAAGAGAATCTATCTCGAAGCATAGAATTTTCCGTGTTGCAATGGACAATTAATTCATAACTATATAATTATATTAAACTCTATAATATTTATTATATTGAGCACTGTTCATCATAAAATAAATGCCGGGGCACTCAAAATAGTAAAACCTTGAGCCCTTTTCACCTGGAATTATATATTGATCATCCACATACAAAGCTGTAGCACAGCTCATCAGTGTGACTAGACATCTACTTACCGGGATCAAAACTGGACCGATTTGTTGTCAGTCGGAGTAGCTAACCCCTAAACTATAGGCATATAGAATGAGAGAAGAGAAATTTTAGCGTGTTATATAAGCAGTGTGTACACACGCCAGTCACCGAAAGAATTCAATTAATTGCTGATATATATATATATATATATGATTGAAAATTTTGTCGTGTAAACGCGGAAGGAAAAAAAAATGGAAACAAAAAAGAAACGAACTAAGCACTTGAACATTAGTCAAAGTACTAGTCGAAAGAAAAAAAACCCGAGACGAGTAACCTAGCGCCCAATACACAAGTAAAGCAAACAAGAGCCAACTTTCCCTGAAGATTCAATTTGGTGAAACCTTGGTAGATTCGTTGTCTCTGTAGGTTAGCTACTTACTATATATATATATATATATATATACATATATATATATATATATATATATATATATATATATATATATACAACGGACTTTATTATAATAGAGAGAATAAAAATTGGCAACATCTCACATCCAATTAATTCCATCTGGTCCTGCTGCTTTCTTTTCCTGTTGAGTGGATCCAGAGCTGATTTCACATTTCTGGACCTTGTGTATTACATGTTTTCCTCTTTCGTCGTAAAATCGGTCCTCCGTGAATTCCTTCCATCTCGGAAGTATTTTGATTTTTCTATTATCAGAGTTTCCACTAAGAAATTTATTAACAGTTATAAAGGACAGGAAACTATGGAGAGTCATGACTAACTACGTTCTGAGGGGACATGGTACATAAAGATGATTGCTCGTAGGCTATTGTTAACTAATGTCCCAGTAGATTAAAGCGATCATTCGTTTATTTGATGACATATTAATTGTGAGTTTAATTCCTGGGCCGAACAGTTTGTATTTCGACTTAGTGGAAACAGAGTAAACAATAACAAAGCATTAAAAAAAAAATAGGAACTAGACGAGTTATCTCCCCTAGGTATGAACAGTGGAGTGAGAACGGAACCGATTTTATTTTTTTTATTTTTTTTACTTTTAATCATTTCACCCCCGAGCAAGGCGGAAACGCCACTGATGTGCAGGGGGCTACATAAATGTAAAAAGATTAATTAGAAAAGAGTGAGGAGTACAAACTAGTTAGAAAGGAACAATAGAAAGCTGAGAAAGCAGGTGCGATGACAGATACATAGGTGGAGAGAAAGGGAAGGTTATACAGGGGTGGGGAGAGAGCTAGAGTCCAGTGGTTAGTAGATGAGTATTGACTTTGCATTTAAATTTCTGGAGGTTGTAGCCGTCAGGAAAGCAAGAATACGGGAGCGAGTTCCACAGGCGGCAAGTGCGAGAGAAGAAGCTGAAGGAGTAGAATTGTCGTCTGCATTTGGCTAACCTGACTGTGAATGGGTGGGACCCAGTTGCCAGTCTGGTTGCACGAGTAAACACCTGTTGAGGAGGCATCAGTCACTTAAGCTCGTGTACTTAAAAATGTCGCCTTTTTCTAGTAATTATCCAATCAATCAGTTAAGTGCCATACGTGAAACACGCTTGGGTGATCACGTCTCGAAAGAGAAGATTATCCCGCAGTAGGTTGCCATTGCGTTTTGCAGTAGATTGGTTGCCAGCCAAGGCTATAGAACCCAGTTTGTCCTGTTATGTAAACAATAAATGGAGAAGAGAGACGGATTAATACCTTTCCCAAGGGAATTTGCGCGTAAGTGAATGCAATGGATTCAACTGGAATTCGAACTCAGCTCCTCGATTTCTCGTTCCGAGCCGATATCCACTGCACCACAACGCACATCTATTACCCATTATATCACCTAAAATGATTTGATGATTAATATAGGGAAGTGAATGTCGGAAAATTTTGGAAGCATCTGAAATGTGGTTCTACAGAAGGATGCTGAGAATGCCATATACGAAGCACGTAAATAACGAGTAAGTTTTAAACAAAGCAACACTTATATTTAGAATGAGGAAGAGACAACTGGAGTTTCTTGGACGCATAGTGAAGAAATAGAGCTTGGAGAATTTGACACTCACAGGACATGGGAAAGGCAAAAGAAATAGGCGGAGCGGCTGACTACATAGCTGACTTGATTTTGCGAACAGATGTCAGAATGAGTTTTGGACAGGATAGCATTAAGGCAAACTTTTTTAAGAGCTACAGAAGATAGGATGTTGTGAAGAACAATGATCGCCTACATACTGTAAAAGCATGAAGCATAGAAGAATAAACTAATTATAGCCGGAAAGGTATTCTTAACTTGTGTGCACGTGTTATTCTTTAGCCGTCATGTCTACACAGCTGGGGCTTATCGGTGAACTCATTGACCAGCTTCGGCGGCAAAATGTGAACTGCTGATGCAGTTTCGTGTCCCCGCATATATTTAACGCAATTTCATAGTTATGTGTGTTTGGGCATTTTTTGGTTTGTTTTACATTAAGGCTAATATTCATTCACTTCATTTTTTTTTTTTATATCAAGGTTCATTAACCTCGCAGGTGCCGTCTGGGCATAACCCGCTTCTTTTAATTCTTAAACGAAATTTTCAAACCTTTATGTGCGTCTTTTCTGCGGGCTCCAATACGGGAGATACAAAGCAAACAGGAAGCTTAAAAGCAGACGAAAAAACATGAAATGAAAGGAACAAAAATAAATAAATAATGGAAGAGAATTTCGAAAGGAGTTTTCGATTCATTGCCGGCCCAAATGAAGCGTACTTGGTAAATTGCATTATCTTGTCTCTTTAGTAATTGTGTGTGTATCTAAAATGTACAAATGTCTGATACGAGAAAAAGGCCCTATGCTGGAAATATCAAAGCAATTTGGCTGAAATCAATTCATTTATTTAATCGTCTTTTCTCTAGTCTTTTTCTCTTCTCTAATTTCACAGCCAATATTAGCGTTTTGATTTTTTATAATATTCTTTTTTTTTTATAATTTATTTGTCCAGTCGTTTTTCTTTCTTTCTTTCTTTCTTTCTTTCTTTCTTTCTTTCTTTCTTATTTCCTCGTTTTCTTTTCTTTTCTCGTTTTTCTTACACCGTCTTTCTTTCGACTTCATATTTCTCTACATTTTTCTAGATTTCCTTTGTCATTTTTTTACTTTTCCTTTCTATCTTTCTTTTTCTTTCTCGTTGGCTTTATTTCTTATTCCCTCTCTTTCTTTCTTTCTTTCTTTCTTTCTTATTAATCCTCCATCTTTCTTTCTTTCTTTCTTTCTTTTTTCTTTCTTTCTTTCTTATTCCTCATCTTTCTTTCTTTCTACTTTCTTTCTTATCCCCTTTCTTTCTTTCTTTCTTTCTTTCTTTCTTTCTTTCTTTCTAATATATTTATGGCCTCTTTTATTGCCTTTTGTCTGTTTTTTTCTTTCTTTCTTTCTTACCTTCATTTATCTCTCTCCTTTGAATTTCTTTCTTTTTTCTTTTCTTTTCCTCGCTTTTCATTTATTTTTTTATTTCATTCTTTTCTATCATTTTTTCACTTTTTTCAGTTTCTCTTCATTTTTCTAGATTTCATGATTTATATTCGTTCATTTTATTTATTACTTTTATTTCTTCTGAGTTTCATTTCTTTCTTTCTTTGTCTTTCTTTCTTATTCTTCTATCTTTCTTTTTTATTCTCAACTTTCTTTCTTTTTTATCTTTCTCTTTTCCTTTTATTCGCTCTTTCTTTCTTTCTCGTTTGTCTGTTGAATTTTTCATTCATTTTTTTTTTGTCTGAGCTTTTTCTCATTTTCTTAACCCATCTTTCCTTCTAATTCTTTGTTTCTCTTTGCAGTTTACTTTTTTAAACATTTACTATTTTCATAGTCTCTATTTCCTTCCTTCCTTCCTTCCTTCCTTCCTTCCTTCCTTCCTTCCTTCCTTAACACTTTCAACTGCTTTCTATTTATTTTTATTTTTTTTCAATTTCATGTGTTATTTTTTACTTTTCTTTTAATATTTTAGGATTTTGTTTCTCTCTATTTTTGTCCATTTGTTTGTTCGCTTCTTTCTTTCTTTCTTTTTTTCTTTCTTTCTTAGACATTGGTTCTTTCTTACAGTTTTCATTTTCCTTCCTTATTTCTTTTTTTCTTTCTTTCTTAGACATTGGTTCTTTATTACAGTTTTCATTTTCCTTTCTTTCTTTCTTTCTTTCTTTCTTTCTTTCTTTCTTTCTTTCTTAGACATTTGTTCTTTCTTACAGTTTTCATTTTCCTTCTTTCTTGTTTTCTTTCTTTTTTTCTTTCTTTCTTTCTTTTTTTCAATCTTTCTTTCTTTCTTTCTTTCTTTCTTTCTTAGACATTGGTTCTTTCTTACAGTTTTCATTTTCCTTCTTTCTTTTTTTCTTTCTTTCTTTTTTTCTTTCTTTCTTTCTTTCTTAGACATTGGTTCTTTATTACAGTTTTCATTTTCCTTTCTTTCTTTCTTTCTTTCTTAGACATTGGTTCTTTCTTGCAGTTTTCATTTTCCTTCTTTTTTCTTTCTTTCTTTCTTTCTTGGACATTGGTTCTTTCTTACAGTTTTCATTTCCCTTCTTTCTTTTTTCTTTCTTTCTTTCTTTCTTTCTTAGACATTGGTTCTTTATTACAGTTTTCCTTTTCCTTCCTTATTTCTTTTTTTCTTTCTTTCTTAGACATTGGTTCTTTATTACAGTTTTCATGTTCCTTTCTTTCTTTTTTTCTTTCTTCTCTTTCTTTCTTTCTTAGACTTTGGTTCTTTATTACAGTTTTCATTTTCCTTTTTTTCTTTCTTTCTTTCTGTCTTTCTTTCTTTCTTTCTTCACGTTTATCTGTTTTCTTTCTTATTTGTTTTTTCCTTACATTTCTATCTTTCGTTCATTCTTTGAAGAGAGTAGACTTAAATTTTTTTGTCTTTGTCTCGACTTAAACTCTTCGCCTCCGGGGATTCCTTTTGCAAAAGACCAATTTTAAGCAAAGCATTTGCATTTTGTAAACTTTCGAATAGTACGAAATGTCGACGATGTTGTGACAAATCAATCGAACATTTCCACCTTTGAGCCTCCCTCCCTCCCTCCCATTCACGTCATTTCACTTTTTTTAAGCCGATTAAAACATCTCAAGCATTTTAAAAAAATTATTCCCGAGTTTGCCTCATTCGACTCAAATCTTTCTTTATGTTTTACATTTTACATTTTGAGCTGATTAAAAAAAAAAAACAGCGTAAAGAGGCATAATTAATTTATTTTCGTTGGCAGAAGACTTCAGATTTACGATAAGAGACCCGTTAAATACCGTAATGACACCAATGACGTCATTAAATTTTCAGAATTGAAAGAAATAAAATCGGCCTCTTTTTGGTTCAATATTTCTTTTTTAATGTCTTGTTTTAGTTTTGTTATAACTGCAACAAATTAAGGAATTATCTAAATTATTAAACGCAGTTAGTACATTATTCTGTTGGTTGGTTGATTTTGTTTAGCGGCATATCAACCTCTAAGGGTTTTGAAAGCAGTAGTATGACTTAAAGATGTGCGTTGTGGTGAAGTGGTTATCAGCTCGGAACGAGCAATCGGAGACCCGATTAAGTACAAAGTTTAAAGTGCCTGTGTGTTAAATATTTCAAATAAAGATTTATGTTTAATATATTTTCTTGATATTTTCAAAGTCGGGTATAATATATCCATGGTTAGTAGTGGTGTAACTTTAATTGATGTTTAGTGTTCTAGAGTTAAAGAATGATGACATTTAAAGAACAAGAATAAAAAAGACAGAAGATGACGATTTACAATGATTTAAATTTTTTAACCTCAAAGTTGACTAGGATGCAAGTAGCAGGAAGAACACATAGTTACCCCTAGCAATTTCAACTGTAAAATGATGAGACCTTTTCGCCAATCTAGTACTGCACTTAAATTACAAGGGAAGTTACATTACTGCGGTGGGAAAATGACTGAAGCCGATATGACATGTCAGGACCAATAACACTGCATATTCTTTTTTTGTATTTTATCAAGTATCTCTAAATATATAGCAAGAACACCAGACCAGATGTGGCAACTACAGTACTGGCCATAATTATTAGGTAACCCCAGTTTTTAAAAAAAAAAGAAATGATTTATTTCATACTATTTTTAGTATCTATTGCCAAATGAAAATAGAATGGTTCTTTTGTTATTATTATTTGCAAAATTTTACAAGGCAAGGAAGCAAAGATGACCTTGTTCGAACACTCTAAATAGTCTTCATTCTTTCATTGATGAACCTGCAATATAGGTAATTATTAAATATC
Organism: Ascarosepion bandense; assembly: GCA_037127315.1. Classification (NCBI taxonomy): domain Eukaryota; kingdom Metazoa; phylum Mollusca; class Cephalopoda; order Sepiida; family Sepiidae; genus Ascarosepion; species Ascarosepion bandense. The sequence goes on along the minus strand of JBBBDQ010002776.1, from coordinate 263,795 downwards.
TATAAATTCATTTAATACACGTGTTGCGAAATATTAACAAAAGAACCGTTCTGTTTTCATTTACAATTATTCACTTGGCAGTAAATACTAATAAATAGTATGAAATACATCATTTTTTTAAACATTGGGGTGGCCTAATAATTATGGCCGGTAGTCTATATTCGAAGCAAGAGCGAATAGATGATACATTTCTAAGGCAGATTCTGTAGAGAAAAATTGTCTAGCTCGACATAGTGGAATAAATTTGCGAGCTGCAGTCTTAGCAACAGATTTAACATCAGAAAGCTAAGTGCCATACCTGATACACGCTTGGGCGATCATGTCTCTACCGATACATCGCCGACACAGCAGAAGATTTTCCTGCAGTAGGTTGCCATGATTTTCTACGGTAAACTGGTTGTCAGCCAAAGCTGTAGAACCCAATCTGTCCTGCTATTTAATCCATAGTTTCGGGAAAAAGACACAGATTAATACCTTTCCCATGGGTATTTGTGCGTAAGTGAATGCAAAAAATTCAACTGGAATTCGAACTCAGCTTTCCGAGGTCTTGTTTTGAACCGATATCCACTGCACCACAACGCACATGTCAAATGGCAGAACAGTCTGGGTTTTATAGACTTGGTTGGCAACCAGTTTAACGGAGAAAGTAATAGCAACTTACTGCAGGAAAATCTTCTGTCCAGTCAGTCATTTCTCTTTCGAGACATGATCGCCCAAGCGTGTATCACGTGTGGAAATTAGCTGATTCAATCTACTCTTTAGATTTTATGCTAGAGGAAGACGTTAGTTGAAGAAGGTGCAGTTAGTCACTTTCCATGAAAATGGAAGTTTAAAAAGGTTTTCTCAGACAATTGTTGTGTTGTACAAGACCTTAGGGCCACTCAAGGTAGAGTGTTATAGAGGGAAAGTTGTAGCTTATGCAGATGTGTGTGGAAGATAACGGTTAACACTAGACTTGAACTGGTTAAAAGTGTAATGATTGGGGCAGCATCTTCTTCGGAGTCAGTTCCACAAAGTAAGAGGTTATTAGGATATTTGTGGAAAATAACGGTTAAATCTAGACTTGAATTGTTTAACATTGTAGTGATCAGGGAAGTATCTTCGTAGGAGTTGTTTCCACGAAGTAACAGTTAAGAAGCACGAGTTATGAGTATGTGTGGGTAAGATAATAGTTAACCCTAGACTTGACCGCTTTAAGATTGTAGTGATCGGGGAATTATCCTCCTGAGAGTCGTTTCCACAAATTAAGAGGTCAGTCAGTTAAAGTGCCATACGTGATACACGCTTGGGCGATCATGTCTCGAAAGAGACATGACTGACTGGGCAGAAGATTATCCCGCAGTAGGTTGCCATTGCTTTCTGCGGTAGAGTGGTTGCCGACCAAGGCTATAGAACCCAATCTGTCCTGCTATTTGACCCATAACTGGAAGGAAGAGACGGATTAATACCTTTCCCAAGTGTATTTGCGCGTAAGTGAATACAATGGATTCAACTAGAATTCGAACTCGGCTCCCCGGTTTCTCGTTCCGAGCCGATATCCACTGTACCACAACGAAGAGGTAATAAGCACAATTTATGGGTGTATGTGGGGAAGATAACGATTAACGTTAGACTTGAATTGCTTAAGATTGTAGTGATTGAATAACTATTCTTCTGGAAGTCGTTTTCACAACGTAAGAGTCAAGACGCACATTTTATGAGAATATGTGGGTGAAATAACAGCTAACCCTAAACTTGAACTGATTAAGATTGTAGTGGTCAGGGATGTTTCCTCCTGGGAGGCGTTTCCACAATGTAATTGTTAAGAAGCACAGGTTATGAGTATATGTGAAGAAGATAAGTGTTAACCCTACATTGAACTGGTTATGTTTGTAGTGATTGAGGAAGTATCCTCTTGGGAGTCATTTCCGCCAAGTAAGAGTTAAGAAGCACAGGTTATGAGGAAATGTAGGGAAGTTGATGGTTAAACCTAGACTTGAGCAGGTTAAGATTGTCATGATCGGGAAAGTATCCTCCTGGGAGTCGTTTCCACAAAGTAATTGTCTATTGGGATTATCGAGTAATGAGTTTGACATTAACTGAGGCCCGACACAAATAAATCTGTTTTTATTTTCGTTTTTTCTTATACGATTTTAATAATTTAAAAGGTTATATGACTTTAAGATTTAAGTGTTTTTTACAGTGATCAACCTAAATATGAACTTTAGTTTTATGATCATATTGTCCCAAGTAAGGCATTTTACTACCACTGTTGTGCAGGGGGGTTATATAGAAGGAATATTATGAGAAAGAGTTATAGGGGATGTCAGGAAGTGGGTAAGTGATGGATGGGAATATTGATGAGAGTAGAGTGGACGGAGAAAGGAGCATGAGAGAGAGAGAGGATGAAAGTTAGTGAGATAGATGACTATAGACTTTACACTTAAACTCCTGGAGATTGTAGCTGTCGGGAAAGCAAGTAAACGGAAAGGAATTCCACAGGCAGGAAGTACGAAAAAAGAAGCTCCTGGAGTAGAATTTGCGTTTACATTTTATTGGTTTTGCAGTAACAGAGTGGGACCTAGTTGCTAATTTTGTGGCTCGAGTAAATTCATAAATAGGGGGTACCTATGAGCTAAGTTCATCGGTGCAGAAGCCGCGAACCTATTGGTTAAAATTGTAGTGATTGATAAAAATATTGTTCTAGGAGTCGGTTTCACAGAGCATTGTTTAGAGAGAAGAAAGTGCTCGAGTGGAACTTACTTCCGACTCAGTTGAATTTGAAAAAAATGAGAGTGGTTCACTACAGAATAAAATGGTGGTTCTTAGCCCTAAAGGTTTGAACAGATGGACCTAATGACTGTAGTTCGTCTGAGAACTTTCCATGGAAAGAGCAATAGAGCAGCAAGAGGCTGCAACATGTCTGTCTTTATTTTCGTTAATTGAAAAATTTTGAAAAATTATTTCCTCCAAAGCAAAAAGGAATGCCTCTAGTACGCAAGGAGGTCAGTTAGTTATTTGCCATACGTGATACACGCTTGGGCGATCATGTCTCGAAAGAGATACGACTGTCTGGGAAGATTATCCCGCAGTAGGTTGTCATTGCTTTCTGCGGTAGACTGGTTGCCAACCAAGGCTATAGAACCCAATCTGTCCTGTTATTTAACCCATAACTGGAAGGAGGAGACGGATTAATACCTTTCCCAAGGGTATTTGTGCGTATGTGAATGCAACGAATTAACTGGAATTCGAACTCTGATTTCTCGTTCCGAGTCGATATCCACTGTACCACAACGCACATCCGCAAGGAGGTACAAAGAGTGAAAGTGAAAATGAAAGTGAAAGTGAAGAGTGGGAATAGCGAGGATTGAGGATAAAACAAACGATGAACAGGATTCATGACAGAAGATGACGATTGACATTACAAATAATTTTTAGTTATCAGAGAAGCAAGTAAACGGATGGAATTTTCACAGGTGGGTAATGTGAGGAAAAACAGATTATGTGGCAGTTGCAAGCATCTATTTCAATAATAAAATTGTGGGACCTAGATGGCAATTGAGTAACACACTTAAATTAATTTGGTGCAACTGGGAAAAAAAGTTTACCAGAGAAGTTGCCATGCAAATATTTGTTGAAAAGACAGAGGGTAGCCACGTCACGTTTGTGAGAAAGTGTCTTCATCTTTTCACCTCAAGGAAGGTAGAAATAACATTAGTATGCAGGGGTTTATAGGGAATGAAAGTGAAAGAGAATACTAAGAATACGTTGAATTAAGAATAGGGTGAACGAGGTTCAAGAAGACAGAAGATGGGGGTTGCTGTTGCATTTGGATTTTTGAAGATTGCATTTATTAGGGAAGCCAGTAAATGGAAGTTGGGAAGTGCAAGAAAAGGAACTGTTGGAATAGAAGGGACACTTGTATTTAGCCATTTCAGTAGTAAATGGGTGAGGCCTATCTAGTAGCACACTTGAATTCATGTAGTCGAGGAACCAGGGAAAAAAGCTCCTTGGATTTGTAGAAAAGTCCGAGGGAAGCCACGTCATATTGGTGAAAAAATGATTTAAGTCAAGATGCCTTGTCAGGATTGATTACAATACAAATCCTTCTTTGGATTTTGCCAAGAATTTCTACATGTACAGCAAGAGTACCTGACCAGATATAACAACAGTATTCAATGCACGAATGAATGGTAGATTTGTAAATGTGTAAGATGGATTCTGATGAGAAAGAGTTTCTGGTATGACACACTAACCCAACTTTCCTTGTAGTAGCTACAGCTATTGATTCGATGTAGTCACTCCACTTCATGTCAATGAAAAACGTGAGGCTAACAAGCTTCCGTGTGTTGATCTTCTGGAGTCGAGCATTAGCCATGCTGATGGCAGGCAGCAAAGGTTCTCTGTTTTTTTTTTTTTAATCGTTTCACCCAAGCAAGGCAGAAATACTACAAGTATTCAGGGGTTTGCAGGAAGCGAATGTGAAAGAGAAGACTGAGAATAGGGTAAACTGAGGAAAGGACCAACAATGAACGAGATTCAAGAAGACAGAAGATGGGGTTGATGTTGTATTTGAACTTTTGAAGATTGCATTTATTAGGGAAGCAAGTAAATGGAAGGTGAGAAGTGCAAGAAAAGGAACTGTTGGAATAGAAGGGGCAGTTGTATTTGTCTATTTCAATAGTAAATGGGTGATGACTATCTAGTAGCACACTTGAATTCATGTAGTCGAGGAACCAGGGAAAAAAGCTCCTTGGATTTGTAGAAAAGTCCGAGGGAAGCCACGTCATATTGGTGAGAAAGTGATTTAAGTCAAGATGAATTTTGCCAAAATATTCTAGATGTACCCGACCAGATATTGCAACAGTATTCAATGCACGAATAAATTGGTCAGTCAGTTAAGTGCCTTGCGTGATACACGATTTAGGCAATCATGTCTCTTTCGAAACCTGACTGACTGGGCAGAAGGTTATTTCGCAGTAGATTGTCATTTCTTTCTGCGGTAGACTGGTTGCCGAACAAGGCCATAGAACCCAATTTGTCCTGTTTTATAAATCATAGCTGGAAGGAAAAGCGATGTATTATATTATTACGTAGCTATTCGTGGGGGGATCAGTTTATTACTTCATAACAATAGAAAACCGATCCCCCACTTTATGACCAGTAGAAGCCTTAACCATGATTCCAACTATTCAGTCAGTCAGTTAAGCGCCATACGTGATACACATTTTTGGCGATCATGTCTCGAAAGAGACATGACTGACTGGGCAGAAGATTATCCCGCAGTAGATTGCCATTGCTTTCTGCGGGAGACTGGTTGCCGACCAAGGCTATAGAACCCAATCTGTCCTGTTATTTAACCCATAACTGGAGGGGTGAGACGGATTAATACCTTTCCAAAAGTATTTGCGCCTAAGTGATAAAAGGAATTTTTTTATCCTATCACTCGAGCAAGGCGGTAATGCCACTGATGTGCAGGGGGCTACATGAGAGTAAAAAGATTAAGTAAAAGAGAGTGAAGAGGAAGATGAACCAGCTGGAAAGGAGCAAGAGAAGGATGTGAATACAAGTGTGATGACAGTTGCAAAGGTGGAGAGAAAGGAAAGGATAGACAGGGTGGTGAAAAAACTAGAGTCAAGTGGTTAATAGATCAAATGGAATTCGAACTCGTCTCTCCGATTTCTCGTTCCCAGCCGATATCCACAGCAGCACAACGCACATCCGGATGAATGGTAGATTTGTAAATGTGTAAGAGGGATTCTGAAGAGAAAAACTGTCTGGCATGACACAGTGACCGAACTTTCCTGGCAGTAGAAGCAGCTATTTATTTGATAGAGTCGCTAATCTTCAAGTCAGTAGAAAACCTGACGGCCAAGAAGGCGTAGTGTGTCGCACTCTAAGAGTCTAGTGTCAGCTATGTTGGTGGCAGGTAGAAAATGGTTTTGTCAGATTTTAGTGAAAGGTGGATACGTGTTGTGGGCCTGGTTCGCGTGAATCGAACCAAACTTAATTTCTGTTATGTCGCCAAGTATAAATGAATAACTCAACAACAGAATCAGAATATTCCGCGGAAAGACTGTTAGTATGTACAGAAGTGATTAGTAATATTTACAATAGAAAGATACAAGAGTTCAATCCGTCGTAAGACGTGTGTATACGTGATTACTTCCGGTACGCCACCTGAAGTGTGACTAACTCTTCACTGACTCGCACTGACTCTTCAGTAACTCATTAGAGACTCTCAAGTGACTCTCTACGACTCATTATTTAGCTGTCCCCCCCCCCCCAGTAAGGGCAACATATGACACATGGTCAGTTTATATCTGGGCTTTCCGGGCTATATGGCCCGGCCAAAAAATGTCTGTCTATTTTTGCCCAGTCGTGCTTCTACCCTTCGGCGGAACCACGACTGGGTTAATGCTTTCCGCTCGGAAGCAGAGAGCGCCCTCTACCCGAAGGCAGAGGGCTGACAGTGTCGTAGAGTCGTCAGTCTAGTGACTCTGTCCGACTCATTATTTAGTCGTCCCTCCCAGTAAGGGCAACATATGACACATGGTCAGTTTATATCTGGGTTTTCCGGGCTATATGGCCCGGCCAAAAAATGTCTGTCTATTTTTGCCCAGTCGTGCTTCTACCCTTCGGCGGAACCACGACTGGGTTCTTGCTCTCTGCTCGGAAGCAGAGAGCGCCCTCTACCCGAAAGCAGAGATCTGACAGTGTCGTAGTGTCGTCAGTCTAGTGACGCTCTACGACTCCCATGTAGATGATCCACCATTGCTATATATAGCAATGGGAACAGTCCATTTGTAGTCAAAACAATTCCTCTTCGAAATGTGTGGATTAGCGATAAAGAATCACAAAACGAACTGTACCAAGTATCAGAAACCACATAACTTGTAAACTTTCAACAGTAGTAACAACTGAAATGGATAGCACCTTTAACTCTAAGAAAAAATAATAGCATGCTTCAAATAAAAGGTTAGAAAAGAGAGTCTCGTCAATACTGAAAAGAGAGATAAAAGCTACTGGTCTTGATAAAACTATTTTCTTGAAAAATTGATTTAAGTGAAAAATTTTATGAGTTTTAAACGACCCTGCCATTCACTACTCGGTTAAGGAATGCCAAATATTTCTTAATGATGAAATGTCTAATAATACCGTCACCAGGGAGTAGAGAACCCGATCTTTGCAGAATGCTGCCCAGGAAAAAAAAAAAAAAAATGAAACTGTTTCCCCACATAACTTCTAAACTTTTTTTTTTTTTAATCATATCACTCCAAGCAAGGCGGTAACGCCACTGATGTGCAGGGGGCTACGTAAGAGTGAAAAGGTTGGAAAAGAGAAAGCCGGAAACCACATCCTAAACAGGAAACAAGGGATGAGCCTCTTCACCTATTCAATAGACGTGGGTAGAGTGTGAACCGGGCGATAGTTCAACTTCAGAATAAAGTTAAATACTGAATATATTTGTGGTTTTATTCAATTTTTTGCATTTTTTAAATATTGTTGTAGTTTATATATAGTACTGTGCAAAAGCATTAGGACAGGAACTGTTTTATCTTTTATTGGGCATATTGACAGAAAATAAACAATTTAATTAAATTTTATTTGATGTACACAACAAATGCTTTAACAAGAAAAATACTTGTTATAAAATAAATTTAATATTTACTATAATAGCCTTTTGTTTGATCACAGCCTTCATTCTCTCAGGCATTGACATCACAAGCTTCTTCAATGTATCCAATGGTATCTCCTGCCAAGCAGCTTGTATTTGTTCATAAAGTGTGTCTTGCAAAGTAACGTTAGATTTATCATTTTTTTATCCCAAATATCTCATAGAAGTTCAATAGAATAGTTTCAAAATAACTTGTTTCACAGAAAATAGGAAAAATTAAATATAACTTCTTTTTAATACATTTTCTTTTCACATAGTTTTAAATAACCAATATTTATTAGCAATTTACTTGGCTTTTCACCCTGTATTTGAATTTCAGTGATGTTTTTAGGATAATCACCCCTGTCCTAATACTTTTGCACACTACCGGTAGTGTGCAAAAGTGTTAGGACCGTCGATTTTAAACTTTAATTTGATGTACAAATCATTATATATATATATATATATATATATATATATATATATATATATATATATATATATATATATATATATATATATATATATATATATTTCATTCAGTAATGAATTAGAACATTTTCAGTTACTGGCGTATGTTTGCACGCTAAAAATCAGCTTCCTTCTACGGAACGCCCATAGCTCAGAGGTAGAATCGCGGACTGATGTTAGTTTGGTCGGGTTTCAATCCTAACTAAAAGCAATCAGATGTGAAACCGTACTGATGGGCTGTCATACAGCGGAACAGATCTGTTTGATGATGATGACTTTATATATATGTATAGTTTTTTAAGTATTTATCATTATATATATATATATATATATATATATGTGTGTGTGTGTGTGTGCATATTATGTATATTCTTATCATGATGTTTAGAAGTTATATATTTGATAAGTGAAAAACGGTTCATTGAACCTAATTTGATTACGCGTTTCGCCTATTTAGGCTTCATCAGATTCTAAAACAAAAGAAAAATGTGTGTATGTTTAAATAATGAATCCTTATAACCTTTTCTGCTAAACTAGCGTTTCCTGTGATTGAAGAAATTAAAGAAAATTAGTGACTTTTATAAAATCCGTTCATATTTATTCTCTATCTTTTCTTTATAATTCTCATATCGAAAGATATTAATATATATTTCCAAGATTTTCTGTATCGAATTAAAGTTAAATCCACATCCAGTTCTTAATATCTTTAATAATCCTAAAGTCAAGGTCTGTTTATGGTAAATTTGACAAACCATTTAATTCAGAAAATGTCCACATTTTGAGCAAATAAGGCCTGGATCAAAGTTTTATCTTTCGACACCAACATTTAGTTTAAGGAGTAATTTAGTTTTTTCAATATGAAATTTTTCAATAACATGCTAAAAATATACTTTTTCAGTAACTGTTATAAAATATACACCTCGAAAACTTTGTTTTAATTTTCTGTGGTTTCCCTGTGTGTCTTCTATAATTACTTTCACGGCTTCTGCTCTGAACTTAGCTCTCTGGTTCCCCTATGCCTGAATTTGCTCGAACCACAAGATTAACAACTAAATCCCACCCTTTTACTGCGAAACCAATAAAATGTAAAAACAAATTCTACTTCATCAGCTTCTTTTCTCGCACTTCCCGCCTGTGGAAATCCTTTCCGTTTACTTCCTTTTCCGACATCTACAATCTCCAGGAGTTTAAGTGTAAAGTCAATAGTCATCTCCTATTTTGCAAACTTGCATCCTCACTCATACTCCTTTCTCTCCACTCCACTCACAGTATCGTAACCCTTCTCTTACCCACGTCCTGACACGCCCTGTAACCTGTCACACTTTTTCATAACTTTCTTCCTATTTATTTCCTGCGCACCAGTGGCAGTAGACTGCTTTGCTTGGGGTGATATGATTATATATATAAAAAAATTTAAATACTCTGGTAAAATCTTCTTCTTCTTCTTCTTCTTCTTCTTCTTCTTCTTCTTCTTCTTCTTCTTCTATGTGCCCTGTCCTTTCAGGACATAGGCGATCATGGTTCTACACGCCTCCCTATCCCTTGTGGCTCTTAGTATGTTCGCTCCTGTGACTCCTGGCAACCCCCGTTCCGTTATCCACCTGATCTGTCCCTGCAAATATGTTATCCGCTGCTTTCCACTGTCTCTCTTTCCTTCTATCTGGCCAGTCACTATCAGGTTCTCCAAGCTCTCCTTCCTCATTGCGTGTCCCAGGAACTTCAGTTGTCTCTTCCTGATGCTCAGTATTAATTTCCTTTTTGTTGCCATTCTTTGCTTGCATGCTCAGTCACGATATCCGCAGCATCCTTCTGTAGAACCACATTTCCGCTGCTTCCAATTTTTTCCTCATTTTCGATGATATTGTCCAGCATTCACTGCCGTATTGAAGAACTGACATCACATAGCAATCCAGCACTCTTTTCTCTGTTTCTAGTGAAATTTTCCTGTGTGTTAGTACTTTACTCAGCTTCTGGAACGTGTCCTTTACCATGCCAATTCGCCTTCGGATCTTTGTGTTGCACTTTCCATCTGTTAGAACACTTCCTAGGTATTTAAATTTTTGTACTATTCCCCATCTGTATTTGGCATTTTGGGTTGCACCTTTTGCTGATGACCATGCATTCAGTTTTCTTAAAGTTTATTTGTAGTCCTTTTTTGTCACTCTCTGCCGCTACCTTCTGTAGGAGGTCTTGTAGTTTCCTTTCCGTGCCTGCAATCAGCACTATCATCTGCATACCTTATGTTGTTCAAGTTGTGGCCTCCAATAAAAAATCCTGGCGTGTCATCTAGGGTTCTCAAAATATTTTCGCTGTACAATTTGAACAGATCCGGTGAAAAGACACATCTTTGTCTTACGCCTCTTTCTATCTTTGTAAATCTACTGAAATCGTTACCTGTCCGTATGCAGGCCGTTTGCTGCCAGTAGAGATTCTTGATTACTCTGATGTCTTTCACAAAAATGTCGAGGCTGCCGAGCATCTCCATCATTTTTTTGTCGTATCTTGTCGAATGCCTTCGCATAGTCAATAAAACATAGGTACAAGTCTTTCTTCATTTGTATTGCCCTTTCGGAGAGCAGCCTAATCATAAATATGACGTTGCTTGTTCCAGTGTCTTTGACGAACCCGCACTGTTCCTGTCCTATCTCTGGCCTGATTTTGCTTCTCGCTCTATTCATCAGGATTCTGACAATCAGTCTTGTAATATGACTCATTAAGCTGATAGTTCTGTGTAGTTCACACTGGTTTGCACCTGGTTTCTTCGGCAGTGCTATAAATATCGACTTGCATATGTTGTCTGGTATTATTCCACTGCTATAAATTTCGTTTATTATGTTAGTAATTTTTTCTATGCCATATTTTTCCAAGGCTATCAGCAGCTCTATCACTATGCCGTCTGACCAGCTGCTTTGTTCCTGTTCAATTTGGCCATTGCAGCTTCCACTTCCGATTTTAGTATTTCCGGTCCATCCACCTCCTTGTGTATTCTCGGTTGTTCTCTCCTGTCTCAAAAAAGATCCTTTATATACTCTTCCCATCGCTGGAGTATTTCCACTTTCTCCAATATGATTGTTCCATCCTTGGATTTCATGCATCTTGTTGAGGAGCAGGTTTTTTGTCCTGTCAGTTCTCTTATCTCTTTATGCATCTCTGCTTTATCTTCTTATTTCTTCCTCACGCTGTTATTGTCGTCTTTCTGCAGGATGAGGTCATTAACAAGTGTGTCGCATTGTAGCCTTGGTGATGTGCTGGGCTTCTTCAGTCTCCGGAGTTTCACCCTTAGTTTGCAGATGACTGGGATGTGCTCACTTCCGCAGTCGGTTCCTGGATATGTTTTGCATTGGACCACTGCGTTCCTGAATCTCTTGTTTATAGTTATGTAGTCTATTTAGTTCTTCGTGTCGCCTCCTGGGCTTCTTCATGTCTATAGAGGTCGTGGGTGTTCTTGAAACCAGGTGTTAGTCATTACCTGGTCATTGGCTGAGCACCATTGGACCCATTTTTCTCCTCGTTTGTTGCGAACCCTAGTCCAAAGTTGCCGGTCGTGTCTCCTTCCCTCTCTTTAAATTCACCCAGCGTAAAAAAACTAAAACTACTACTCAGCAAATATCTACCCACATCAATGAAATCATCGCGTCTATGGTCAATGGCTAAACTAGCGTCTCTTGCTAATAGTTTCGTTCTTTTACCCTGATTTCCTCCTACTTTTTGTCATTTTTCAAATTTCAGAAAGAAATTACAGACGTTTATCATTTAAATGTGATACCACCTTTTTCAGTGGGTCATTTTTCTAAGTGTCATCATGTATTTCTTTGACACTGACGATTTTCTGAAGTTTTAAAACCTTTCCAATTAAATTAACTTATTCAGCAGTATTTAATAATGCGTGTGTTTTAATGTAAGTCAAAGTTTGATAAAAAAAAAAGAACAATTATATAATGGGAAACATTTTGTCACTCAACAGGTAAACTATTAAATCGCACAGTTTCGACAGCTTAACAAATTGAGGTTTTCGCACTCAAAAGACTTTTTACAATTCCCCAATTTTGCTGTCATGTTTGCCTTCAGAATAGAACAGCAACTCAAAAGTAGATTCAGTAATCCATTTATTCCGAATATTTTTTGAAAACGGAGGGCATTATAAAAACATAAGTACAAGCCATTTTTAGTTATCTAAGACTTATTTAAAACAATGTCAATTTTTGCCGGCTCCTGTTATTATCACATAGAATTGCAATTACTGCGTTTAACCGTTTGATTGCATATCCGGTTTTTCTCTTTTCCAATCTTTTCACTCTTTTTCTTTATTCTATTTTTTTTCAATTGGAGTAGATAGACTAAATTATCGCCCGGTTCACACTCCACCCACGTTTATTGAACAGGTGAAGAGGCTCATCCCTTGTTTCCTGTTTAGGATGTGGTTTCCGGTTTTTCTCTTTTCCAATCTTTTCACTCTTTTTTTATTTTATTTTTTTCAATTGGAGTTGATAGACTAAATTATCGCCCGGTTCACACTCCACCCACGTTTATTGAACAGGTGAAGAGGCTCATCCCTTGTTTCCTGTTTAGGATGTGGTTTCCGGTTTTTCTCTTTTCCAATCTTTTCACTCTTTTTTTATTTTATTTTTTTTCAATTGCAGTAGATAGACTAAATTATCGCCCGGTTCACACTCCACCCACGTTTATTGAACAGGTGAAGAGGCTCATCCCTTGTTTCCTGTTTAGGATGTGGATTCCGGTTTTTCTCTTTTCCAATCTTTTCACTCTTTTTTTATTTTATTTTTTTCAATTGGAGTTGATAGACTAAATTATCGCCCGGTTCACACTCCACCCACGTTTATTGAACAGGTGAAGAGGCTCATCCCTTGTTTCCTGTTTAGGATGTGGTTTCCGGTTTTTCTCTTTTCCAATCTTTTCACTCTTTTTTTTAATTTTATTTTTTTTCAATTGGAGTAGATAGACTAAATTATCGCCCGGTTCACACTCCACCCACGTTTATTGAACAGGTGAAGAGGCTCATCCCTTGTTCCCTGTTTAGGATGTGGTTTCCGGTTTTTCTCTTTTCCAATCTTTTCACTCTTTTTTTATTTTATTTTTTTCAATTGGTGTTGATAGACTAAATTATCGCCCGGTTCACACTCCACCCACGTTTATTGAACAGATGAAGAGACTCTTCCCTTGTTTCCTGTTTAGGATGTGGTTTCCGGTTTTTCTCTTTTCCAATCTTTTCACTCTTTTTTTTTATTTTATTTTTTTCAATTGTAGTAGATAGACTAAATTATCGCCCGGTTCACACTCCACCCAGGTTTATTGAACAGGTGAAGAGGCTCATCCCTTGTTTCCTGTTTAGGATGTGGTTTCCGGTTTTTCTCTTTTCCAATCTTTTCACTCTTACGTAGCCCCCTGCGCATCAGTGGCGTTTTTGCCTTGCTTGGGGTGATATGATTAAAAAAAAATGTATATATAATTTTCTTTCAAATAAAAGAAATTGCCTCTCATTTCTCAACTAAGATCATTTCAAATAAAACATTTTATCACGAGGCCAAATACTGTTTTGCTAATCCCTCAAAATTTTCAGCCAAACCAAATAACTTTCCACCAAAATATCCCCAAGAAAATTAGTTATCCAATTTTGAAACTTCATAGACGCAAATTGGGATTTAATTACGTCTGGGACAACAGTCTTTATTATAATGGAGAGGATCATTTCTAAATAAATGAAGCTAACCTATTGTATCATCAGTATTTTTATTGTTGGCTGTCAGTCAGAATTTTCTGTTTGTTATAAGTTGAGATTATGACCCACACTCTATTATGCATTTCTCATGTGTTTCTTGACAACAATCAATTTTTGGGCGCTCTTGTAGCAATTCAAGTGAATTCAGCAACAGTTGGAAATGTAAAAGAAACCCACACTCTTCAGTGTACTACATGCCGATTGTTAGTGTTGGGGATCATCCCTTTTTACACATAAGAATGGACTTGACTGATGTGTACAAATAATTCTGCCTATGCAGAGAACGGTAGCGATTGTCAATTGTAAAGAGTTGTTGAGTTGAGTTGAGTAGTTGGACCGCCGCTAGTTGGTCAGTAAGAATATAGACTCATTACCCGGACATACTTCTTCACTACAAGATTGTATACATTGATTCCTACTAACAGTATTCCTGAACTGACTAACCCGTGTTCCAGTTTGTATATTTTTGTTCAATATAACTTACATATTTTATCTCCATATCTGGTTTTTGCTATTTATTATTTTGTGTGGTTCTCAACTAGAATCCACAACATTTAGCTTCGTGCCTCAAGAGATCTTCAGGCCATGTGTTACTACTATTTTCACAGGATCTATACATAGGTTATTGGCGGTTTCTGCATGATCGTTGTCAGTAAGTGTTAAAACAACGGTTCCTGTACAATCACCGAAGTTAAGCAACGTCGAGCCTGATAATTACTTAGATGGGTGACCGCTTGGGAATACCAGGTGCTGTAAACTTCAGTCTGCCACTGGTAGCACGTAAGCCAGTACTACCTGCCACGAGTCGCGTTATCAACAAACCTAGAATCACAGACAGTTCCTGGATGCAAACAAGCTACTCATTTTAAACATAATTTGACAACAGTAGATCTGCAAACGGACCAAAAACAAGATCTGTCAAAGGGCAGAAGTGTTCCTATGAGCCAATGGCCACCTACACAAGCAACAAGCTAAGATTCAAAATAGTCTTTGTCAACCCTCATTGCCAAGCGTGGCGAGTATGTCGCATTCCCTGAAAAGACGGACACGAAAAGAGTGAAAGTCATCCAGGGAGGGGTTCCTAAAACAAGACTGAAAAAAAATATTTGACAAATTGTATTTGACAAATTAAAAACCAAAGCAGACCAAATCAACGTGGTGAATAAGAAAACCAACACCATCTTACAACAATACCTAAAATTGTAAGCTTTGTATAGAGATGAAATAGAAATAATTGACTTTCTATAACATCTTGCACGATTATAAATCTACCATTCGACTGCGCACCTCGTCTTTCCTTTGGTATCACCTTCGCGCGAACTCGGCTATGAATTCCGTTGCTCGCTGACCCGCCGGCTGTTAATCGTCACCGCGTTTTCTGTCCGTCTCACGCGGTGCAAACTAGTATGTCAGACTACGAGCTGCGTCTTGTTGTACGCCTTCCGTCGTTGGCAGGCCGTAACGGTTTGACGCCGTCGCTGCCGCCTCCTCTGCTGCCGCCGTGTTTTCCACTGATCGCGCGCTGGCCTGCTACTGATAATCGTCCCCCGCGTTCTGTCCGTCCCACGCGGTGGAAACTGGTTGTCAGACGACTAACCGCGTCGTGTCGTCCGTCTTGCTTTTTTTGCAGTCAAACACATCTTGTCTGTTGCTCCTAGTATATCTCAAGAAATCGAAAAAAAATCGGAAACCAAAAAAATAATTCAAATGTAGAAAAAGTCAGTCAGTTAAGTGCCATACGTGATACACACTTGGGCGATCATTTCTCGAAAGAGACATGACTGACTGGGCAGAAGATTATCCCGCAGTAGGTTGCCATTGCTTTCTGCGGTAGACTGGTTGCCAGCCAAGGCTATAGAACCCAATCTGTCCTGTTTTATAAATCATAGCTGTAAGGAGAAGCGATGTATTATATTATTACGTAGCAATTAATGGGGGTTCAGTTTATTACTCCATAGCAATAGAAAACCGTACCCCATCTTATGACAAGTACAAGCCTTAATCATGATTCCAACTATTCAGTCAGTCAAGTGAATACGTGATACACACTTGGGCGATCATTTCTCGAAAGAGACATGACTGACTGGGCAGAAGATTATCCCGCAGTAGGTTGCCGTTGCTTTCTGCGGTAGACTGGATGCCGACCAAGGCTATAGAACCCAGTCTGTCCTGCTATTTAACCCATAACTGGAAGGAAGAGACGGATTAATACCTTTACCAAGGGTATTTCCGCGTAAGTGAATACAATGGATTCTACTGGAATTCGAACTCGGCTCCCCGGCTTCTCGTTCCGAGACGATATCCACTCTACCACAACGCATACGTAAAAAAAAGTAAAGTACAAAACAAATATTAAGAAAAGATTTTCGTCAGGCTTTAAGCAAAATTGTATAAACGAACATGTGTTGTCCAAATACACCATATGCAAATTGTGTCAGGAGGAAAAATAGCTATTATGTCGTTCCTAGAAAGAAAAAAAAAATTAAATGGAAGATCAGAAATTGTCCAGATGTAATCTTAAATCCATAAATAAATAGATCATACTAACCCGGATGAAAGTGTTTTAAGATTCTCAATAACTCCTTCCTAATTTTGAACATTTTTCGGTTGTTTGAAAATTCCAGTTGCACGTTCGTAAAAGAAGTCTCCGTTTGAGAGTGTGAAAAAAGTAAAATCAGTTATTGTAAATCTCTTGAAGATACCAAAAGGTTGAAACCTAGGTTGCGGAAAAAACTCATTTCCAAATGAAAAATATTCAAACGTTCTACAATACTGAACACTATTTAATATGACTGTGTACTGGTCTAATTTAATTATGACCAAAAAATAACTAATTAATATATATATATATATATATATATATATATATATATATATATATATATATATATATACGTTCTCACACCCTGATCGAGCACTCTGGAAGAATGGTAGACTTTGAAAAACAGTAGCTACTTTAGCATATACGCATCGTTCATTCAGCAATGAATTAGAACACACACAGCTATTGGGTGTGTATAATGATAATATACACGCTAAAAAGTCTGCCTCCTTTTACCGAGCGCCCATAGTTCAGCGGTTGAATCGCCGATTGACGCGAATTCGGTCGGGTTTTGATCCTAGGTTAAAAAGCAATCGGAGTCTAACCGTACTGATGAGCTGTGATACAGATCTGTCTGCGGATGACTATATATATATATATATACGTCTATGGAACGACTCGAAGTTTCATGCGTTATGCAATCACCATTTTTAATCTTGTTATTAAAAAGCAGTAACTTAAATTTATAAGATTTAATTCCCATGAACATCGAGTGAAATAAATTCAAATTTATTAAACTGTCAGTTTGAAATATGCACCTGATGATTGCATAACGTATGAAACACCGAGTCGTACCATCGACGTAGGATAATATGTATATTTATTAATAATAATACTGTACATATGTGTACCTTCACATGTATATTTATTAATTTACGTTACTATATATACATATATATATATTGTAACAAAGTTGTGGAACTCGTAGGTTTTTTAACCTGCTGTTCATGCATTTACTTTTATAAAGAGTTCTCGATACAAACGTAGAGCGTTATATTGTAATAGTTGTTACAGTGTTTATAAATTCATAGTATCACTACACAAAAATTTTAGCTTTCGAAGCTGAACATGTTTTGTGGTTGCCTCTCAACGGGTGAAGAAGTTGGAATGAAAATTATATGGTGAAAAACGGTTAATTGTGGTGAATATGCTTTTTTTAGGTGAAAGTGGGGTTGAGAGCTTATTTGGATTCTGTTGGCCTTATTTAAGTCTTAGAGTTAAGTGTTGGGAGTCGTGGTTAAGTTCAGGAGAGGTTTCCTATTTATCTTGTCTGGATGAAGTAGTAGTGGCATCGTTGTTAATGTTATGAGTGGTGTGTGATTTTTGAATGGTCTAGTCGATTCTTTTATGGTTTTTAAGGTGCTGCTATTTGGTTTAGAGGATATGTGTTATTTAGTTTTGGACTGGTCACTTTTTTGTTTAGTTTTGGTTATTTTGTATTGGGATATATGGCTTTTTGTTTTTTACAGTGTCGACAGTTTCTTTTATTTTTCTACCATTTACAGGAAGCTGGACTTATTGTTGGGGTGGTGTGGTGTTTGTTGTCTTTTATTTCTACGTTTTTTGTTCTATTTATTAATAGGGTTGATTATGTGTATTTATTGCATTTTTTGTGGGGTCGTGTGAAAAATTTTTCCCTGACGAGCTTTTAAGCGAAACCGTGATAGGTTATTGGCTCACTCTTAGATATTCGATTTTGTTTGCTCTACTCTCGCTTTGAGTGCTTTGTGTTCTCTGCTTTCGTATTGAGCTCTTTTTTGTTAAGGTGTTCGTCTTGGGTTTTTTTCTTTCTCATGAATGCTTGACTTTTTGTTCAAGTATTTTGTTTGTTTCTTTTTTTCTTCCCCTTCTTTCCCCTCTTGGTTAGTTCACGGTGGGTTTCAAGACGATCTATTTGTAGTTTTGACTAGTTTTGACAGAATTAGTTCTGTTGCTACTGGTATTATTACTATAATTAATATTACTATATATATATATATATATAAACTAACAAATTTTGGGGATCCGTATCACACTACCGGGATTTCGCTCGCTAGGTGTCTGCAGGCATAAGTACGGAAAACAAATGGATGTTACTCCCAAATATGCTAAATCCGGAAGAGTGGGAGTAAATGAAGAGGAGGAGGAAAAGATCAAGTGAAAAACAGAATCTACCTACTACCAAAGAGGGGTAGCAAGTTGAAGGAAAATAGAAGTTCATTCGGGTTCGAAAGTGCCCAGGAATTTTGTTCTTAAAATGCCTACGTCTGGACATTACTTCACTTTTCGCAATTCTCTTCTATTTTTGAAAGAAATAATGGTTTATTTTTCTTCCTGGCACAATATGCAGCAAATATCCTCATGGTTTATTCAATCTGTCACCTTCTTTATAATTTCTCACTTCACGCAGGTGTTTCGTCCGTCAGTCAGTCAGTCAGTTAAGTGCCATACGTGATACACGCTTGGGCGATCATGTCTCGAAACAGAGATATGACTGACTGGGCAGAAGATTATCCTGCAGTAAGTTGCCATTGCTTTCTGCGGTAGACTGGTTGCCAGCCAAGGCTATAGACCCCAATCTGTCCTGTTATTTAACCCATAACTGAAAGGAAGAGACGGATTAATACCTTTCCCAAGGGTATTTGCGCGTAAGTGAATGCAATGAATTCAACTGGAATTCGAACTCGGCTCCCCGATTTCTCGTTCCGAGCCGATATCCACTGCACCACAACGCACATCCTTTCGTCCGTATTTTCCTTTAAACAGCCATACACAGTCCGCCAGCCTAGTGTCATTTTTGTGAATTTCTAACCTGAACGAAGAGGTCTGGTTATTACAGCGCCTTTCGTACGGCCCTTCAGTGCAACCGACGTCCACCTTCTTGAAATTATTAATTTCATCACTGACTTCCGTCATGTATACCACTCCTTCAATGCAGCAATTTCCATTTAATGAACAGTTTTGTTTCTCCAATTGCATTTTATATCCTTTTCTTTTCTTTTGCTTTATCCAATAACCTTGTATTCATCTTCTTCTATGTGCTTTGTCCTTTCAGTTTGTAGGCGATCATGGCTTTCCACGTCTACTATCTCTGGTGACGCTTTGTTCTGTTACACCAAGGAACCCTCATTTTGCCATCGACCTGCTCAGGCCAGTCAAGTACATTACTCGCTGTTTTTCCCCTGTCTCTCCTTCTCTCTATCTGACCTGTTAGTATCAAGTTCTCCAAGCCCTCCTTCCTCATTGCATGTCTCAGGAACTTTAACTGTCTCTTCCTGATGCTCAATATTAATTTTCCTTTCGTTTCCATCCTTTCAAAAACCTCATCATTGCTCAAATGCTCGATCCATGATATCCGCAGCATCCTTCTGTAGAACCACATTTCAGTTTCGTCAAGTCTTTTCTTCATCTTTGATGATATTGTTCAGCATTATTGAAGAACTGACATCACATAGCAATCCAGTACTCTCTTCTTTGTTTTATTTGTAGATTTCTGAGGCAGCTTTAATTTAGTTTTATTATTTTTAATATTTTTTATTTTATTAGATTTTAAATTTAAGTTTTAAATCTTTATCTACATGTAAACTTAGAATATTTACATTTTCATTTTGTTAACTTAACTTTTTAAGATTTAATTCCCATTAGCATCGAGTGAACTTAAATTCAAATTTATTAAACTGTCAGTTTGAAATATGCACCTGATGATTGCATAACGCATGAAACTCCGAATCGTGCCATAGACGTAGGATAATATATATATATATATATATATATATGCACGAGTAAACATCATAATGGCCTGTAGAAAAATATTTTGGTTCATAATTCTTCCATTTGGATTAAAAAAGGACGCTGGAATTTTGACGTTCCTATGGATGCTTTCGACTCTGCCCAGGTCGCAGATTTGGTAGGTTTATATATTTTAAACATTGTAGGTAGATTTTGGGACCTAGAACTAGTCGGGTTATACAGAGATGACGGATTAGCAATTATTAAGAATAGCACTGGTCCAATAGTGCTACAAAAACAAAAACAATTAACTGACGCCTTTAAATACCTAGGTTTTCAATTAGATATCCAGACTAAACGTAAAATAAGTAATTTTCTAGACATCACCAAAAAATCAGGAGGTCTTTGTGAATTTTATTCATGTAAAATCCTTTGCACATGAAAGACGGAAGCTGATGATGGTTCGCCTGAAATAGGCCTATAGTTCTGATTTACCATGAAATAACGTGTCTGCCTTAATCTTTCTTATATATATATATATATATATATATATATATATATATATATATATATATTTCTTATCTTTCTTATATATATATATATATATATATATATATATATATATATATCATCGCTAATTCTTCAGTGAATTAGAGCACTCTGGCTGTTGGGTGGGTATAATGATAATATACACTCTAAAAAGTCTGCCTTCTTCTACCGAGCGCGCGTAGTCCATAGGTAGAATCGCCGACTGACGCCAGTTCGGTCGGGTTTCAATCCTGGGTTAAAAGCAAACGGAGTCTAACCGTACTGATGAGCTGTGATACAGCGAAATAGATTTGTCTGCGAATGACTATATATATATATAGTGTAATAGTTGTTACAATGGTTTATAAATTCATAGTATCACTACACAAAAATTTTCGCGTTTCGAAGCTGCTATGTGCGCTTCTTATCGGGTGATAAATTTTTCAACTTATCACCCGATGAGAAACGCGCATAGCAGCTTCGAAACGTGAAAATTTTTGTGTAGTGATACTATGAATTTATAAACCATTGTAACAACTATTACACTATAATGCTGTATGTTGTATCGAGCACTCTTTATAAAAGTAAATGCATTAACAGCAGTTAAAAAAACCTACTAGTTCTATAACTTTATTATACTATATATATATATATTTTTTTTTTCGAATACTTTGGCTAACTCCGAATTAACCGGAAAATGTTTTTCG
Organism: Ascarosepion bandense; assembly: GCA_037127315.1. Taxonomy (NCBI): domain Eukaryota; kingdom Metazoa; phylum Mollusca; class Cephalopoda; order Sepiida; family Sepiidae; genus Ascarosepion; species Ascarosepion bandense. The sequence continues at coordinate 242,406 of JBBBDQ010002776.1, read as the reverse complement.
ATTGATTTTAAGAATATTCGCCTAATTTTGGTTTGTATCTCCTGATTATATGATGGATTGAACCATATTATATTTCTACCTCTGAGTCTACATAAGTTTCGTGCTCGAGAGGCGAATACTAAGTATGGACCTCCTGTAAAAGTGCTTTCATATAATTTACCATCTTTTCATTAAATATTTCTCCCGTGTAAGAAATTGTTCGATATTCTGTACTGCACACCTTTGGGAATTTACTGTATTACAGATCTCGGGTGGTTCGACTTGATTTTTACGTATTTGATGACTGTATTGGGTTTTAAATATGGTGATATTGTACCATCATTGAGGTTGAGATCCACATCTAAATCAGACAGTTAAGTGACATACGTGATAAACGCTTTGGGTGATCATGTCTCGAAAGAGACATGACTGACTGGGCAGATGATTATCCCGCAGTAGACTGGTTGCAGCCAGGGCTATAGAACCCAATTTGTCTCACTAGTTAACCCATAACTGGAGCGAAGAGAGGGATTAATACCTTTCCCAAAGGTATTTGTGTGTAAGTGAATGCAAGGAATTAATTTGAAATTCGAACTCTGCACCCCTATTTGTCGTTCCGAGTCGATATACACCGCACCATTACGAACATTCCTCCATATCTAAAAACTAGCCTATTTTCGCACCAACCTCTATTGTTATACCAATGCTCAACTCTCTGAATACCTTATGTAGATTCTTTCGAATCGTATCATAGCTCTTTTTATATCGATAAAACCATTAAACCATCATCCCTATATAGGCCTTAATTATCTATTTGCACAATTTTGTTTAACTTACTTAATATATATATATTCCTACAAGTTCTGCAAACTCGGCCCCATCAAAAGGTCCTTGGGGTCCGTCAAAGTTACTGCCATTTGACAATCTATTCTTCACCATCATGAATTAGCACTGAAATATCACCTCCATTCATTCAGGCTTGATATTAATGAATTCTTTGGCGTAATCAAGTGCCTCATTCAGATTTTTGTCTAAGATAGATGAATAACAGTTGCAGATTTCATATTTTATAAATACCGAATTCTTATTTTTTATTTTCGATATCCTGAAACCAAGATACACATTCGTTCGTACCTTGCCATTGGTTTACCTGTGTAGCCACTCTTAGTAAATCACAAATACTTAGTAATATATTAGGGCTGATGTTACCGAGATTGATCTTTGTAGGATTTATAAGCCGGAAAGAAGGGCCATAGCGGAAATCTTCTTTATTGTCCTTAATGTTTATACAACTTCTTTTTCATATATATATATATATATATATATATATATTAGAATTTATTGTTAATCTAAAAGTACCTTCCGTCTAACGCCTCATCAGAAGAAAAATCTTTGGAAAATGTATTAAACGAAAATAACAAAATTATACATAGAGCGGGTTCCAATAATTCTTTAAAGATTTTGGAATCAGTCTCTAAACCATTATGGAAACCTCTCTGCTCTTGGGAGATTTTTTTCTAATTGTCCCTCGCTAATTATTAACACGTAATTCCCTTCAATATATATATATATATATATATATATATATATATATATTATCGTGTTTCCCTCTTTTTTGCTCTTCATTTTCTTCGTTAGTGTTCTTTTCGTTTAATTCGTTTGCCAAAGATTTTTCTCCTGATGTAATGTTGGACGAAAGGGTCTTTGAGACTAATAATTAATTTCTTGTTTTTAAAATAGTATACCAATTTTGTACTTCTAAACATTTTTTAATCATTTTTTTTAATCATTTCACTCCCGAGCAAGGCAGAAATGACACTGATGTGCAGGGGGCCACATAACTGCAAAAAGATTAATTAGAAAAGAGTGAGGAGTACAAACTAGTTAGAAAGGAACAATAGAAAGCTGAGAAAGCAGGTGCGATGACAGATACATAGGTGGAGAGAAAGGGAAGGTTATACGGGGGCGGGGAGAGAGAGCTAGTGTCCAGTGGTTAGTAGATGAGTATTGACTTTGCATTTAAATTTCTGGAGGTTGTAGCCGTCAGGAAAGCAAGAATATGGGAGCGAGTTCCACAGGCGGGAAGTGCGAAAGAAGAATCTGCAGGAGTAGAATTATCGTCTGCATTTGGCTAACCTGACTGTGAATGGGTGGGACTCAGTTGCCAGTCTGGTTGCACGAGTAAACACCTGTTGAGGAAGCACCAGTGACTTAAGTTCGTCCGAGCAGAAGCCATGAAAGTATTTATAGAACAGACAAAGGGAGGCCACATTTCGACGGTGGGGAAGTGGCTGCAGTCGAGCCACCAGATCAGTACCTATCACATTACAGACTCTCCTTTGGAGCCTGTCAAGAACACTGAGGAGAACGGCAGGGGCGCCTGACCATAAATGGCAGCAGTACTCCATGCACGGACGGATGGTTGACTTGTATATATGCAGGATGGATTCAGGCGGAAAAACATCCTGGATCGACATAGTGACCCAACCTTCTTAGCAGTAGATTTTGCTATGGATTCAATATAGTGGTTCCATTTGAGGTCTGAGGAGAGGGTAAGTCTGAGGAGGGGTAGTCTATTGCTCTTCAGGAGAATCGCTTGGTCCATGCTTGTGGGAGGCAGGAGAGGTTGCCTGTGAAGGTTGATAGAAAACAGCTTGGTCTTAGACGTATTCAAGTTGACAAGCCACTTCTTGCCCCAGTTCACCACAGAGTGTAGATCCCGTTCAAGGTCAGCAGCGAGATTATGTCTGTCCACCACGACAGGTTTCATTTGTTTATATATATATATATATATATATATATATATATAGATAGATAGATAGATAGATATATACTCGACTTTTAAAGTCTTAACTTTGAAGTTAATTTTAAGGGGTCGCATAATACACGACACATAAAAATTAGCGAATGTATTGCCGAACGTACAGTATATTTATTTCCATTCACAAGCCTAAATATCCGAGAAATGTTTTTTATATATTTTTATAATCGCTTCACTTCAAGCAAGGCAAGATCGACACTGGTGAGCAGGGGTTTACAGTGAAAGGAAAGGAGATAGAAAATGACAACTGTCGTTGTATTTAAACTTTTGAGGTTGTAGTTATCAGGGAAACAAGTATACGGAAGGGAGTTCCACAGACTTAAAGTGCGAGAAAAGAAGCGGCGGAGTAGAAATGGCGGTTACATTTGACTGTTTTGATGATAAAAGTGTGAGACCTAAAAGCCAATCTGGTAACAAGAGTAAATTCATATATTCATCGTTGTATTCATTTAATCCATCACTTTTCTCCCCAGCTATAGGTGGAATAGCAGGATAGATTGATTTCTATAACATTGGTTGACAACCAATCTACCGCCACCCCCCAAAAAATACACCCAACTATCGGAAAATCTTCTGTCTATTCAGTCATGGATCAAAAGGCACATGATCACCCAAGCGTGTATCACGGATGGCACTTAACTGACTGATATGGTTAAAAGAATTGAATAGCAGGACATATTGGGTTCTATAGCCTTGGTTGGCAACCAGTCTACGGCAGAAAGAAATGACAATCTACTGCAGGAAATTTTCTACCTAGTCAGTCATGGATCGAAAGGCACATGATCGCCCAAGCGTGTATCACGTATGACAATTAAGTGAATGATCTGGATAAAATGATTAAATAGCATGACAAATTGGGTTCTATAGCCTTGGTTGGCAACCAGTCTACCACAGAAAGAGATGACAACCTACGACGGGAAAGCATCTGCCTAGGCAGTCATGAATAAACATGATCACTCATCCGTGTATCACGTATGGCTCTTAACTGACTGAAATAAATAATAAATATGGATATCCATTAAAAATAACATTTAAGCAATAAATTGAAATTTATCGGATTAATAAATGAAAAACGCATTCCTGAAATTATATTTGTTTAGGTTATAATACCAAACTGAGCAGAGATGTACATAGTTTCATTTATAAATACGTTTAGATTTATGTTACGAGTTTCTAACGCCTGTAGCTCTGTTTGATCTGGCAATAAATGGTGAATATTTCCGTATAAATAAACGACTAATATGACTATTGTCATCAGAGATGAGGAGAACAGATACCACATATTGATCCCACTTCGATGGCCAGAGATTGAAGAAAGCATTACTCGTGTAGCTCTAGCTCCTTTGTCAATGAATGCTGAATGTTTTTGTAAGAAAACAATTAATATTACTATTGCAGTCGGAGATTAACTGATGAAGAAACCTTATGTTCATACAGTAATTTCAAAGGTGATAATAGTCGTTCCTTTATAAAGAAACATTCAGTATTCATTGACCAAGGAGACAAACCTACACTAGTTACGTTTTCTTCATTCCTTGGCCATTGAGATGAGATCAAAGTGTAGTAACTGTTCTCCCCACTATATGATGGTAATAGTAATATTAGTAGTTTCCTTATAAAGAACCATTCAGCATTTATTGACCTAGCAGCCAGAGCTACAGAAATACGCTTTCTTCACTACCTGGACATTAGGCTTAGATCATAGTGCAGTATCTGTTCTCATCTCTGATGACAATAGTAATATTAACTCTTTCCTTATAAAAAAAACATTCAGCATTCATTGACCAAGCAACTGGAGCTACACGAGTTATGCTTTCTTCAACCCCTGGCCATCGAAGTGGTATCAATGTGTGGTATCTTTTCTCCTCGTCTCTGATGGTAATATTCATATTAGCCGTTTACATATACAGAAATATTCAACATGTATTGCCAGATCAACCAGAGCTACACGCGTTACGCTTTTTTCACTTCCTGGCAATCGAACTGGGATCAATGTGTAGTATCTGTCCCTGATGTTAATATTAATATAAGTAGTTTAATTATGAAGAAACATTCGGCGTTTATTGCCCGATAAGCCAGAGATACACGCGTTACACTTTTTTCACTCCCTCGCCATCTGGCTGAGATCAAACTGTAGTATCTGTTCTCTTCATCTTCTGATGACAAATGTAATATTAGTCATGTATTTATAAGGAAATGTTCGGTAAATCATTGACCGAGCAACCAGAGCTACGCGAGTTACACTTTAATTCATTCATATGACTTCTATCAAAGTGTAGTATCTGTTCTCATCTCTATTAGTAATCGTAATACTATCTGTTTTGTTATAAGGGAATATTTGGCATTCATTGACCGAGCAGCCAGAGCTACACGACTTACGCTTTCGTCTCTCCTTGCTCATTCGTCTAAGACGAACGTATAGTACTTGTCCCCCACATCTTATGGTGGCAATGATCATATCATCTGCTTCTTTATAAGGAAGCATTTGGCATTCATTGATCGAGTAGCCAGAGAGACCCGACTTACGCTTTTTTCACTCTTTGCTCATTCAGCTGAGATCAAATGCGACCGTAGCAGCTGCTGAGTGTCTAACGCGAGATAGTCTGACGAAGCCTATGCCTCTTCAGGCTAGTTTTTTTAGACTGGTTGCCATCTGCTACGTGTCTAACGCGAGATAATCTGACGGAGCCTATCCCTCTTCAGGCTAGTTTTTCTTTTAGACTGATTGCCACCTTCTACGTGTCTAACGTTAGATAGTCTGACGAAGCCTATCCCTCTTCAGGCTAGTTTTTTTAGACTGGTTGCCACCTGCTACGTGTCTAACGTGAGATAATCTGACGGACGCTATCCCTCATCAGTCTAGTTTTTCTTTTAGACTGGTTGCCACCTGCTACGTGTCTAACGCTAGATAGTCAGACGGAGCCTATCCCTCTTCAGGCTAGTTTTTCTTTTAGACTGATTGCCACCTGCTACGTGTCTAACGCTAGATAGTCAGACGGAGCCTATCCCTCTTCAGGCTAGTTTTTCTTTTAGACTGATTGCCACCTGCTACGTGTCTGACGGAGCCTCTCCCTCTTCAGGCTAGTTTTTCTTTTAGACTGGTTGTTACCCCAGAGTAAGAGCGCTCAATCTGCTTTCTAGTTAATCTATGACTGGTAGGGAAGAACAGATGAGTACATGGCTAATTATGCAGCGATAATTAATTTCAGTGCTGTTTTAATCACTGGATTTAATAGAGTCCGAATAAAGTCGGTAATTGTTGCTTTTCCTGCGAAATCATTGCCTGAATATGTACAACATTGTCGTATTTACAACTAATGTTTAGTTAATGATATCCTTGCGCTTCTGTCAGCACTATTTTTCGTTTGACATAAGCAATCATTTCCCCTTTCCTATTTGTTCTGCATTATTGTTATCAAAATTAGTACCATTAATGCGCTTCTAATTATCAAATTCCTTATCGAGTCAGACATGAGATTTTGGGATCATTCAATGTATCGCCGTCTGTATATTTTATTTCATCAAATTGATTTAATATTGTGCAACGTTGTTGAGATTTTATGGCCACTCTAACAATACAGTCAGGCATAAAAGAGAATAGAGCGCAGAGGCAAGAGGGAGAGGGAGAGAGAGAGCGATAGGGAGAGTGAGAGAGAATAAAAAAAGATGTGGGGAGAAGATTAAAGATTAGGTCTGGGCTGGGAGTTTGGAATCAGCGATAATAGAAATAATATTAACGTTTTGGCCTGTTCGTGTGTCTATTGTCTTGTTAGGATATCGATTGGCTACATTATCCGCGCTAGCCGCGAAAGCGAAAGTGAAAGTAGAAAAAAAAAAGGAAAATTACAAACATGACTGGAAGAAGGTGTAAGGAGAAAATGAAGTAGAGTAAGAGAGGGAAATAGAAGGAAGTAAAGAAAAAATAGAAAGTTGATATGATGTGAGATTAAGAACGTAAAAGAGAAGAGAAGGAAAGACTGGAGAAGAAAGAAAGAAATTAAGAAAGAAAGAGGGAAACAGAGAGACAAAGAGAAAGAGAGAGAGAGAGAGATAAGGATAAAGACTGAAAAAGAAACGAAATAAGAGAGTAAAATGTTATATCGACTGAAGGTGAAATCGAGAAGAAACAAAGAAAAATAAAAAGTTGATATAATGTGAGATTAAGAACGTAAAAAAGAAGAAAAAGAAAGAAAGAAAGAGAAAGAGGGATACAAAGAGACAAAGAGAAAGAGAGAGAGAGATAAGGATAAAGACTGTGAAAAAGAAACGAAATAAGAGAGTAAAATGTTATATCGACAGAAGCTAAAATCGAGAAGAAACAAAGAAAAATAAAAAAGAATGAAATACAAAAAACAAAAAAAAACAAGAAGTAATGATAATGAAAAACAAACGAATGAAAAAAAAAGGAAAGAAAAAAGTCTTTAAAATGAGATGTGAAAACAAGAAACATTTTTCTCGAAGAAAACGTCACAATTCACAAAGTGTTCAAGACAGGTGGGGGGTGTAGATGTTGGTGAAAGACAAACAGGTGACGGGGGAGTAAGGGAAACGAAGTGGCTGCTGGGTTGGGTAGGAGAGCAGCAGTATAGTTGATTGTCAGAAAGAAGAAGAAAAGAAAAATGCCATTTATTCGCCAACCGCCCTAAAGGCTTCCCACCCACCACACGCTCCTTCGGTCTGGGGGTTGGCCGGTGACGGGTTCGAGGAAGGGCACTAGGGATTTGAAGGGGGCGCTGGTCGATGAATGGGGGACAATCAGGGGCGGGTTTCAAGATGAAGATAGAGGGATAATACGCACGCCAACCGGTCGGCGTAGATGAGAAGAGAAAGAAGATTTCTGATGCTATGGTTAGCGTTGGCTGCAGAGAATTTTCGCGGGGGAGGGTGCTGGTGTTAGAAGGGTGGGGTGCAAATGCGGCGGGGGCAAGTGAGGGTTTGGCAATGGTGTTGAAGTGCGTTAGGTAAGCCTCGGTACCGATTCCGGGTTTTAATGTTTTCTGCAATTTCCCCAATAGAAACGCAGTCGGCCGTACACGGATGCACTTCAACTTGCTTGCCATGTCCCCACAACGTCTGTCCCAGTCCCACCAGCTTTGTCAGGTGCCAGGATGTAAAATCAATTCCTATCCCTCCCTGCTACATTTTAAATGGAGTCTGCGTGCAAACGTGAGCAAATATATGCTTTTGTAAAAGAGTAATTATGTACACTTTAGCATTTGCGAGAAGCTATTACTTTCAAATATATATATATATATATATATATATATATATATATGGAGAGAGTGATTGAGAGATAGGCACACAAACATGCATGTAAATTTTCTTTTTGTCATTATTCACTTTTTTGTTTTTTAACAATATACTCTATCTGAAAAAAAAATATTAAGTCAGTTAAGTGGCATACGTGATACTCGCTTAGGAAGTCATGTCTCTAAGAGACATGACTGACTGTGCACAAGATATTCCCGTAGTAAGTTGCCATTACTTTCTGCTGTAGACTGATTACCAGTCAAGGCTATAGAACCCACTCTGTCCTGCTATTTAGCCCATAGCTGGAGGGAGAATCGATGTTTCATAACTTGCCCAAGGGTATTTGTGTGTATGTGAATGTAATTTACTGAACTGGAATTCGAACTAGGCTTTCCTATTTCTCATTCCGAGTCGATATGCATTGCACCACATCACACATTATATATATATATTTTTTCTTCAACAATGTGTTCCGTAATATTTTTTCAAAAATATATTGTTGGCAATATTTTTCCTTCAAAAATGTATATTTTTCTATAAATGTCTATTTTTATGTCTATATTTCTATAAAAGTGTATTTTTATACTTTCATAGTGCTTTGACCCCAGTTTTGGGGTTAACTATTTGCCCATAACTGAGACCCGAACAGATGCTACCACTCCAAGCCATGGTGGACCTGAGAACAGCAGCAATTAAAAGGTGGTTCAATGCTTCTCACAACCCTTCAATCAATGGTCTTGCTGTCGGATACAGTTAACCGTCATGTCCAGGACCTTAGCATTACATGCATCAATGATAGTGTTAAAGAAGGGCTCTAGGAGAGAATCGTGTCCTTCTATGTTACGGGTGGGGAACACATGGGGAAGTCCCCCACTTGCGTGAAAGATTGCGTGATTGAGAAGTTAAGGGTTTGGATGCCAACAACATCAGTGACAGAGTGTTAAAGCTACTTGGCATGATGGCCATTAAATTTAACAAACGCAAATATATTATCAAATGCATATAGGGAAATGGCCCATTCTATATTGTCAGAAACCACGCAGCAATCATGAAAGGGCGGGGTGCAGTAGAGAAATGAAAGATAGCTGACTGAGTTTACTAGAGAGAGACAGACAGACAGACAGACAGACAGAGACATATGTAAGAATGGTCTGGAGATTCAAGAGAGAGCCCTCTAAACAGCGGGAGATGTTCGCAGACATAAACTCTAAAGCCATACATGTGGACATTAGAGTTCTTCTTAAAGAGGAAGGTAGCAGCAATCGAGAAATCAGAGGAGGGAATTGCAGAGTTGATTAGCTCTACAAAAAGCGGACTTTTCGAAAGGGAACGATTCCAAACTACAAAAATTGGTACAAATACCACGCATGTTAGAGAAAGAAATTTTAGATGATTTTGTTGGTTTTTTTTTTCTTTAATCGTATCACCCCGAGCAAGGCGGTAACGCCACTGATGTGCAGAGGGCTACGTAATAGTGAAAAGATTAGAAAAGAGAAAGCCGGAAACCACATCCTAAACAGGGAACAAGGTATGAGCCTCTTAATCTGTTCAATAGACGTGGGTGGAGTGTGAACCGGGCGATAGATAGATCTATAGTTTTACACCTTTGATTGGTTATAGTCATGGTGTGTTATTTTGGTAAAAGATGCCTAGGGTAGAAATAGCCGTCGATCGTCAAATGTGACGTGTGTGAGAAGGGAACTGGCAAAGACTTCAGCATAGTGTGGCCAAAGGGTTACCCACTGGAAGTGCTTGCAGAGACACTTATCCATGCCCGACATGGCACTGCAAAAACCTCGATAATATTCGACTGTTGATGAGCACATCTCTGATTGCTTATAGTTATGATGAGCACATCTCTGATTGCTTATAGTTATGATGAGCACATCTCTGATTGCTTATAGTCATGGTGGGTTATTTTGCTAAAAAGAGGCCTAGGGTAGTAGCACCAGTCGATCGTCAAATGTGACGTGTGTGAGAAGGGAACTGGCAAAGACTTCAGCATAGTGTGGCCAAAGGGTTACCCACTGGAAGTGCTTGCAGAGACACTTATCCACGCGCGAGTTGGCACTGCAAAAACCTTGATAATATTCGACTGTTGATGAGCACAGCCTCTCTAGACAGCTACGCAAGAGTTCGGGCTCCTAACTCCCAGTTGGAAAAGCAGCAACCAGAAAATTGCCAATTCGGTATTCCAAGTATTATGTATAACAAAAAGCTAGGGACAAAACCACTGTTAAGGCCTGAGAGTAAAAAAGGAACGGGGTCCCTTTCCTAAGCATGGAACAAGGGATGAGCCTCTACTTCTGCTCAAGAGAAAGGGGACGAGTATAGAGGGGGCGATAGGAAAACCTATCTACTGCTATTAAAAACATTACTAAGTTATGACTCAATTAAAGTTGGGATACCCATTACAGATTAAACCAAATTAAAACTTTCAAAGCCAAACCTCTGAGAAAAACATTTTAAAAATTTCCAATCGGTTTCATCACCAGTTAAGTTAATTACTACGAAATTTTGATCAAATTAACTTATTTGGCCAGTTGAATCGGCTATCAACAATGTGTCGTTTAACTAGCATTCTAATATATTAAGTCGGGGTTATGGGGACACGTGTCAATTACAAAAAGTAAACATGAATGGCAATGTAGTATAGCAACAAAATCAGAAAAAAAAGGAAGGAAAAAACAAATAAAGAAAAATAATATAAAAAAATAAGAGATTTCAAACTAGAAAATTTTTACAAAATTTAAGCAATCAAATACAACGGAGCGCAATAATTAGAAAATAAAATAAATAATAAAATATTAACAAAGAAAAAAAAAGGAAAATTAGATAGGAAGAATACATGATGTAGGCCCTTCTGGAAAGAGACAAAGAAAGAAAGATACAAAATAACGTGAAAGACCAGTTCAGACAAGACTTTAAACGGGTAAAGTCATACATTAGGAAAAATCATAAAAAGACAATTGGTTTTACCACCAGTTAAGTTAATTAGTACGAATTTTTTATCAAATTTATTTGGCCAGTTGAATCGGTTATTGCAGACAATTTTATTTGGCCAGTTGAATCGGTTATTGCAAATAATATTGCTATCACAGAAAAAGCTCAAAGAACTGCCCCAGACTCCCGACGATCAGTCTTCACACAGTCATTGCACAGACTCATCGGTAAAACTCTCATTTCTATCTTTTAATATTTGCGACTGTTGACTTTCTATTGAAAACAATATTATTTTTTATTTTTTTCTCTGGTTAGATTTAATTCTTAAATTTACCCTAGACTGAATAAATATTATTTTGAATGTTTATAATTATATAATTATATAATTGATTTTTTTTACTATAAAACTCTTATATTGGTAGTATTGCATCATTCTCCTTTTCTTTCATCTTCTCTCTCGCTTTTTGCTTTTAGCCGCAAACGTGACAAAATGGAGGGTCTATGATATATGAAATACATTATGTATATGAAATACATTTCCAAACAAAAACAGCAATTCAGCTGTTTTAACTAAAATTATACTAAAGTTATACTAAATTATACTGAATGATAATATGAAAAATTAATAAAAAATATAAAATAGATAATATAAAAATTATAAAAAATATTAAATATAGAACATAAACTATATAAAAAATTAAAAGTTATAATATAAAGTATATATAATAAAAATATAATCATATAATTATGAATTTAATATACATTGCGACACGGAAATGTCTATGTCTCGAGATTTCTATCTCGTCATCAGGTAATGTTAGATGTTAGTTGTGAAAATAATTGACATTTTCATAACAAACATCTAATATTGTCTGATTATGAGATAGAAATCTCGAAACAGAAATTTCCGTGTCACTATGTATTTTTACTTCATAATTATATGATTATATTATGCTCTACAATATTTATTGTATCGAGTATTTTTATCAAAAAACAAAAAAAAGTAAATGCCAGAGAACTCAAAATCGTAAAACATTGGGTCATCTTTACCTGAATTTATAATAAAAATATAAATAATATATATATACGATAAAAATATATTTTTTATAATATATAAAACTAGCAGTATAGCCCGGCGTTGCTCGTGTGTAATGAAAGCTTTAAAACTAATCTATGGTCCTGGAGCTCAGAATCTTTGGACTAAAAAGAAAGACTAAAAAGCAATAGTTGTTTCCAGTTAAAGCGAAACCGTAGACTGAAAGACAAATGAATGGATGTAAGTCAAATTTTGAAGTTTGGTGAGAATCGGATAAAAATTGTGGATTTGTATAAAGGACATACAGACAGATAAACAAACACACACACACAAACACCTTGCCTTACATATATATATATATATTACCGATTTTCTGCACTATTATAAGAACTGCAATCTTGAAATTTCTGAATATCGTTTCTTATGTCTTTGTCTATGAGTGTATCAAATTTGATTAAAATTGGACCACTCCTTCTATAACCCGATTTTTTCGATTATCGATTTTCAATACTTATCGGGGGTACCTCAACACAAAACTTAGCTACGAACACTCGCAGACGCTTACAGTACAACTGTGTAAATTTTCAAGAAAATCCGTTTTGGAGTCTATAGGTAACGGAGATTCACACACATACACACACATACACAGACAAAGTTCCATTTATAAATAAGTTTAGATATATAATATAAAAGTTAATAAAATTTAACTAAAAATTATACTAAAATTGTCTTAACTAAAGCACCTAATTTTCTCATTCAGTATTCATTTCGCAAGAAGAAAGAAGGTAATTCATATTTCTCTTCAGATATGTTTTGATAAAATTCACTTTGCATTGTGTTTGTTGAAAAAATCTGTTGAAAAGTTTCTTTCTTCATCTAATTTGGATGAAGAATTTCACTTTTGAAAAAGATCAGAGTTATTGCAACTAGCCACACATTTTGATTTAAACATTAATGCAAATGCAAAAAAGTGCAGAAGTAACATTAACTCTACTATAGTACTATTAATAGCAATGACTATTATTAGATATTGCATATGAACCCAAGTAGAGTACTATGCACAGACTATTAGTTATTCAATCTGAGGTTCAATCACAACATTAAACACTTGTTCGGTAAGCGTAGAGTGGTTATTTAGGATTATACATTTATAATTCAGTACTAATTGCCAGGGATATATAGTTTGTGAATATATGATTTGGTAAGATTTTTAATTGTGTAAGTTGAGAAAATTGTTGAATATAATCTTGTTGCCCTATACATAGATGAGGCTAGATCAGCGCCAGACAACCTGGCTATGCTACAAAGCTAGATCTAGGTCTCGTTTGATATCTTTGTGAACCACTACATACTAGAGAGTTTGTATTAAGAATAAATACTGTTCGTACAAGTAAAGGACGGACATATTTAGGTTTTGTTTCAATCACACTTATATAATATAACCCTACATTCTGGTGTGAGATTTACACTTATATATTTAAGATATATATTTCCAGGTAAATAACCATTTCAGCAGAAATGAAACGTAATGTTTTGAGTGGAGCACATAAGAAAAAGAGAGCTGCAGATGAAAAGGAGAACATAGACAAGATTCCAAAATTAACATCATGGCTCAACTCAGGTTCAACAACAGCCACTCATACCATTCCTTCATATATAGCATCCTCTTCTGCATTCACTCCTGCAATGTCAGCCACTAATACTATTCCTTCAGATACAGCATCTACTTTTACATCAATTCCTGTTACTAATCATCCAGAAATACCATCATTGTCTTTTGCTGCTGTAGCTGTTACTGATATTTTACAAAATAAAATATCCAAATCTGCATCAGTAAAGGAGTTTGCAATCCAAGAGACAAACCATTAATGATACTAATACAAAAGATGACTGGATTCGTAGTGAGCTCTCATTATGTCAGAATCATGATAGTAACTTTTTTTTGTCACACGGAGTGTATAAAAGAGTCGAGAATATGAAGACAAAGTATTTATTAAGCAATGTACTCAAACGTGAACTTCGGAATGGTGAGTGTGTAAAACGTGAATGGCTATGTAATTCACCATTCCAAGGGTGTTTGTGCTGCTTTGTATGTTGCTTGTTGTCCAATAAAGAATCCATCTTTACTAAATTGAGGTTTCATGAATGGAAGCACAGCAATGTTATTGCAGAACATGAAAATGGAGAAGAACATCGAAAGTGCATGATAAGGCATAAGGAAAAAAGGTTTAGTAAGTTCAATACCAAGAAAAAGGAAGTGTGTATTCTTTATTACTTGAGCAACATCACTCAGATTATGAATATTGGCATAAAGTGATGGCATAAAGTAATTAGCTTTCTTGCCCTCAGAGATTAGCCATTTCATGGAGAAAATTAGATTATTGGTGACTACTTAGGTATACAAGTGCTGCTTAGTGAATTTGACCCTTTCTTGGAAGAACAGCTCAAAGTGTAGGAAAATATGGTAAAAGGAAACACGCCAAATATTTGTGAGCAATTTATTGAATTAATAGACAACAGGATCTTTGTACTATTCTTGAAAAAGTAAGATTCAAAGTATTATTCAATAAGTGTAGATTCCACTCCATACATCTCACACACAATAAACTGACGTTTACTGTCCGTTACATTACAGGCTCTGTGAGCCTGTGGAAAATTTCTTGATGTTTATATCCATCTTTTCTAATGGAGTAAAGGATATAACAGCCACTGTCGGTTATATAGGGGTTTTTTCAGTGCCATGTCGCTTTTGGATGAGTGTTTTTGCAAGCACTTCCAGTGGGTAAGCTTTTGGCCACACTATGCAAAAGTCTGCTCCAGTTCTTTTCTCACACACGTCACATTGGACGATCGACTGCTGTTACTACCCTAGGCCTCTTTTTACCAAAATAACCCACTATGACTTATAAGCAATCAAAGGTGTAAAAATAAACCAGCCCAACAAAATCATCTAAAATTTCTTTCTCTAACATGCGTGGTATTCGTAGCAACTTTTGTAGTGTGGAATCGTTCTCCTTCAAAAAGTCCGCAGATCTTCTAGCTTTGTGGAACTACTCAACTCTGCAATTCCCTCCTCTGATTTCTCGATTCCTGGCTACCTTCCTGTTTAAGAAGGAAAAAAATTCGACCATCAAACTACTGCGGTCAGTCATACGATGATAGACTCAATTGGAGTAGATAGACTAAACTATCGCCCGGTTCACACTCCACCCACGTCTATTGAACAGGTGTAGAGGCTCATCCCTTGTTCCCTGTTTAGGATGTGGTTTCCTGTTTTCTCTTTTCCAATCTTTTACTCTTTTCCATTTTTTTACTCTTTTTTTTCTTTTTAAATTGACGTGGATAGACTAAACTATCGCCCGGTTCACACTCCTCCCGCGGCTATTGAACAGGTGAAGAGGCTCATCCATTGTTCCCTGTTTCAGATGTGGTTTCCGGTTTTTGCTTTTCCAATCTTCTTACTCTTACGTAGCCCCCTGCGCATCAGAGGCGTTACCGCCTTGCTTGGGGTGATATGATTAGAAAAAAAAGATGTCTGGACGATACTTTGAATTGCATGCACGAATTAATGAACTCATTGAGATTGTCAGCTATGTCTCATGTACTGCACACAGCCTGAACTTGATGGGGTTAAAGGCAGCAGAGTGCTTTTTACAGATTGTAAAATACTTTGACTTTCTTCAGCGTTTGTATTCATTTTTGCTAGTTCTACTCATCGATGGAATGTACTGACATCATTTCTAGGAAAATATTTCGTTGTCAAGCGTCTGTCAGTCACACGATAGTTAGCATATCTTGATGCTGTTCATGGTTTGTATGGCGGTTTCGAGAAAATAAAACCCGCACTGGATCCTCTATAAGCTGACAATGAACAGCAAGGCAAAAGGTAGAAGGGATGACAAAAAATGGAAAAACTGGAAACAATGTTTCACACATTTTTTTTTTAAATGACATGCTAGAAAGACTGAACAAAGAAAACAAGGTCCTGCAATCAAAGGATGGGAACATCGCTGTTACCACAAATTTTTCTGAGTCTATGAAAAACAATCTTCAAAATCCCAAAAGCAACTATAGCGAATATGAATTCAAAGCCAGGAGTATGTTTCCAGATACAGATTAGTGATAGGAAAAACAGAAAAGAAAAGGTCTTAATTGATATGATGGATCAACAGAAGAGGTCAGTCAGTCAGTTAAGTGCCATACGTGATACAAGCTTTGGGCGATCATGTCTCGAAAGAGACATGGCTGACTGGGCAGAAGATTATCTTGCAGTCGGTTTTCATTGCTTTCTGCGGTAGAGTGGTTGCGAGCCAAGGATGTAGAACCCAATCTGTCCTATTATTTAATCCATAACTAGAGGAAAGACACGGATTAATACCTTTCCCAAGTGTATTTGTGTGTAAGTGAATGCAATGAATTCAACTGGAATTTGAACTCAGCTCCCCAAATTGCCGTTCCGAGCCGATATCCACTGCACCAAAACACACATCCTACAGAAAAGGTACTTCTCAGTATAACCGAAAACATTAAAGTGGAAACTTTCCTCCCTATTCTGGACATTCTAATCTTTGAAATGACAAAACGTGCAGAGATTTATTCGCTGAATGGAAACCTTTTTTTTTTTTCGGGGAATTGAAAAACATTGTATCAGGTCGGTGCAAAAGTTTTTGCCAAATTAAAATTTCATCTTGAAAAATGAAAAACTGCGTGTTTTTTAAAATCTTTATTCATAACAATAACGAACTTTGCCTTCTATAACTTGCTTCCATCTGTCAACGAGCATATAAATGCTTCGCTTGTAAAATTCTTTAGATTTGATGTGAAATATGAATCTAATTCATTTTCTATCTCCTCTCGTGATGCTAACCTAAGACCATCTAAATAGTTTTGTAATCCTCGAAATAAGTGATAATCCGAGGAGGCCAGGAGAATATTCAGGATGGGGTGAAATGGCACTTCTCATCACCTGTGACAGTCAGTCAGTTAAGTGCCATACGTGATACACGCTTTGGTCGATCATGTCTCGAAAGAGACATAACTGACAGGGCAGAAGGTTATCCTGCAGTAGCTTTCTGCGGTAGACTGGTTGCCAACCAAGGCTA
Organism: Ascarosepion bandense; assembly: GCA_037127315.1. Classification (NCBI taxonomy): domain Eukaryota; kingdom Metazoa; phylum Mollusca; class Cephalopoda; order Sepiida; family Sepiidae; genus Ascarosepion; species Ascarosepion bandense. The sequence goes on along the minus strand of JBBBDQ010002776.1, from coordinate 225,275 downwards.
TAGAACCCAATCTTCCTATTATTTAACCCATAACTGGAGGGAAGAGACGGATTAATACCTTTCCCAAGGATATTTGTGCGTAAGTGAATGTAAGGAGTTCAACTAGAATTCGAACTCGGCTCCCCGAGGTGTCGTTCCGAGTCGATATCCACTGCACCACAACGCACATCCGCCACCTGTGACAAGCCTACCCAAAAATGGTGTCTGGAGGTGTCGTGAAAGCAAAGATTCGCAGCAAGAAACACGTTGTCGCAGGTTCCCTGGAGACAGTTCCTGCGGGACCCATTTTCCGAATACTGAAATCTTACCCATTCTTTTCAGTTGGTGTCACGCAGTTGTAGGGGGCACATTAAATTGGTGTGCAAGTTACCTTGAGGTTACTGTAGGTCTTTGAGTAACAGCGGCATTCAACACATCTGAATCAAGTTTTTTTTTATGTTCAGCCACCATCTTTCAAGCTGAAATTTCCTTTCCAAAAACGAGAAAACCACCACCTACAACTTCTTTCTTTCACTGCATCAATTTCATAAGCATCTTGAATAGATCATGCTGCTGCATTTGCATTGGAACCTCTGTGAAATTCATAGAGCAGAGCATGCCTAATGTGTTCTTTAGATGGAAAGAACATAGGTGAGAATATTGCAGAAAAATATGAATGACGCTTTAAGAATCTAAAAGAAAAAGTTATAAATTAATCATGGTGATATGTTTAAGTATTAACAATACTAATTAAATAAATTACAAACATTTTTACAAACCAGCAAAAACTTTTGCACCGACCTGATATCTGATGTACCGAATAAAAAATTTGAACATCTACCACAAAGACCTGAATTATGGCCTTTGAAATGAATGTGAGCATCTCAAGCACTACATGGCCATTGATGAAAATTGTAAAACTCTGCTTGCATTGTACAGAAAAATAATTTAGGACAATTTGAAATCTGTAATGTGCGTTCTGGTGCTGTGGATATCGGTTAGAAACGAGAACTCGAGGAGCCGAGTTCGAATTCCAGTTGAATTCCTTGCATTCACGTACGCGTAAATGTCCTTGGGAAACGTAATAATCCGTCTCTTCCCTCCAGTTATGGGTTAAATAATAGGACAGATTGGGTTATATAACCTTGGCTGGCAACCAGTCCACCGCAGAAACCAATGGCAACCTACTGCAGGTTAATCTTCTGCCCAGTCAGTCATGTCTCTTTCGAGACATGATCGCCTAAAGCATGTATTACGCATAGCACTTAACTGACTGACCCGTGAGAAATTTGCATCGGGGCACACTTTTTTAAGCGGTTTGATCTCTTGCAAAGCAATAAAGCCACTCTGACACAAGGGGGTACAGTGGAAGACATTTACAGAAATATTAAAAATGAGCGGAAAGGGAAAAGAGGACTATAGATAGGGATTGTCACTACAATTAAATTTTTGCAGATTGGATGGAAAAAATTGAGCCTTAAGGGAGTTCCACAAGCGACAAGTGCGAACAAAAGAAACTGTTAGCATAAAATTTACGGCTACATCTAACAATTCGGTTGTAAATTGATAAGGTATCGACGCTAGTCTAGTAATGCGCTTAAATTTTTAAAAACTCCAGGTATCCTATCGAAGAGCTCATCTGTACAATTACTATGAAAGTATTAATAGAAAAGGCACAGGGAGGCATCCTTATGGAGGTGGAAAATGGCTGAAACTGAACGGCCAGATCAGGACCGATAAAATTGCTGATTCTTTTTTGGAATTTCTTAAAAAGCACCAGGCCATATGTGGGAGCAAGATTCTAAGTATGGATGAATGGCAGACTTATAGATATATAAGATAGATTCTGGAGATAAAAATGTCTCGCTCGTCACAGTGAACCTATTTTCTTAGCAACTGAGCTAGCTTTGGATTCAATATAGTCTTTTTCGTATCTGTTGAGTTTTGTATGGAAACCCAAACATATTTTTTTTAGAATTAATCTTTTATTAATCAGGTAGAAAACTACAGGACCTTCTACAGAAGGTAGCAGAGAAGAGTCACAAAAAAGGACTACAAATAAACAGCAAGAAAACTGAATGCATCGTCATCAGCAAAAAGAACAACCCAAAATGCCAAATCACAGGTTGGGGATACTAGAATCAAGCAAGTACAAAAATTTAAATACTTAGGAAGTGTTACAACAGGAGATGGAAAGTGCGACACAGAGATCCGAAGAAATTAATACTGAGCATCAGGAAGAGACAACTGAAGTTCCTGGAACATGCAATAAGGAAGGAGAGCTTGGAGAACCTGATACTGATTGGCCAGATAGAAGGAAAAAGAGACAGAGGAAGGCAGCGGATAACATATTTGCAGGGCCTGATCAGGTGGATGACGGAACAGGGGTTGCGAGGTGTAACAGGAGCAAACATACTCAGAGCCACAATGGATAGCGAAACGTGGAGAACCTGAAAGAACAGAGCACATAGAAGAAGAAGAAGAAGAAGAAGAATAGCTGCCGTATATGGACTGGAGCTATACAACTTCTCTTTTCAGCCTTGGTGGAGTTCAAAAGCGTTTTCACGGCCTTGTGGGTGATTAATTATTTTTCAACCTTACAGCCTATTTCCACAGACAAATTATTGCAAGCCTGTCGATTTTCTGTCGCTATTTCCATGGCAAATATTCAAATTATTACATTGATTTGTTCTACCAGTTCAGATGTTTACAGCTAAAGTCTACTATATCACCTAACACAGGGCCGAATCATTTTCAGTCCTTCCGTATTCCATTTGTAAGAAGGGGATTATAAACGGTGAGTTTCTTCCTAAGAACCGCGTGGGTGCTTTCCCGATAGCTACAATCATCACCTTTTCAAGTCGTTATTTATCTAACCTAACTTCAAAATCTGCACATACTTACTCCTCTTACTCCCGTGCAACAACTTCATTCTAATTTGAGTGGCTCTTGGGCCCTGTACTGGGTTGAAATTTTGTAAAATTTATTTCCCCAAACATCATTAACTTAGACCTATCTCACCCTAACGAAAACAAAACAAACGAAAGATTATTTTAAAATTAAATTTCTCGGTTTATTGACTACAATAGATACCTTTGAGTTGACATTTTCTCAAAAGGCTTAATTCGTCTCATCAAATCATTACTAATAACTTTTTATTACCTATGATTTTTGCACTAATTTATAAATAATTTTTTTTTTTTCATTTTTCATAATCGTCTCCTTCCAAGGTAGACAGTACTGCCACTGGTGTGCAAAGGGTCGCAGTGAGAGGAGAGGGAAGGGAGAAAGAAAAAAACGGTACAGTGGATATCGAAGAAAAGGGATATCGAAGAAAAGGTCAGAGAAGTGAGAGTCAAGGAGATAGAAGATGGCAATTGACGTTGCACTTAACCTCTTGGCGATTGTATCTATCAGGAAAACAAGGATGCGAAAGGGAATTCCATCGGCGGGAAGTACGAGAAAAGAAACCATAAGAGAAAAAGTGACGGTTACATTTGCCTATTTCGACGTGAGACCTAGTTGCCAATCTAGTTGCATGAGTAAATTTATGATGGTGGGATACAAGGGAATGAAGCTTGTCAGAGCAGAAACCGTTAAAATACTTGAAAAAGACAGAAAGAAGATATATCCCCCCCCAGTGATAACGTGACTGAAGGCCAGCTGCTAAATCGGGACCAATTATATTCCAGATTCTCCTTTGAATTTTGTCGAGAACCTCAAGATTAATAACAGGAGCACCCGACCAGATATGGCAACAGTATTCAATGCACAGACGAATGTTAAATTTATAAATGTGCAAGATGAATTCTGACGAGAAAAACGTTCTGGCTTGCCACAGCTTCCCAAACATCTAAGTAGTTGATGTAGCTAAGTATTCATTTCACTTGAGATCAGTTGAGAGAGTGAGGCCGCGGAGGTGCAGTGTAGTGCTTTCATGGAGACTAGCATGATCTATACTGATGGAAAGTAAGAAAACTTGTCTATGGTGGTTAAAGGAGAGCAGATTTGTTTTAACTTACATTGCACTTAAATTGTATGCATAATATGATTGATTGTTCGGTTTTAAACGTATATCAACTCTGTCGGTTATTCAAGATCGAAAATAATTTTCATTAAATTGTTATAACTTTAGAAAGAGAGTTATTTACTGCTATAATTTGTGGTATAAACCCTCCTTCATTCATCTGATATACGCCTTTCTGGATTCCATCAGCATGGCTGATGCTAACCTCCAGGATATTGCCTCGTTGCGCCTTCTTGAGGTAAGGTTCTCAGCTGACATGAAGTAGAAAGACTAAATTGAATTCATTTGGTTCGGTGCTCATGCTATTTGCCCTGAGCTATTTGATAAAATCCAAAGAAGAATTAGAAATATTATCTGGAGGCTCGACTTCAGTCATATTCGCTAACCCACTGAGCGACAAAGAACAGTCGATCTGGCAAGGCTGAATTTGAGACTTTTAGTGAAAATTCTCTCGTCATAGAGCTCCCGAAATATTTCATCTACACAGTTTCAAAATCCAAATATAAACAAAAAGAATTTAACATCCACTAAAAATATATTTTAAAGCGCTAAAAATCTTCTTCTTCTTCTTCTTCTTCTTCTTCTTCTTCTTCTTCTTCTTCTTCTATGTACCCTATCCTTTCGGGATGTATGCGATCATGGCTTTCCACGCCTTCCTATCCCTGGTGGCTCTTAATATCTTTTCTGCTGTTAGTCCACGCAACTCCCATTCCGTCATCCACCTGGCCAGGCCCTGCAAATATGTTATCCTCTGCCTTCCTCTGTCTCTTTCTCCCCTTCTATCTGGCCTGTCAGTATCAGATTCTCCAAGCCCTCCTTCCTCATTGAATGTCCCAGGAACTTCATTTGTCTCTTCCTGATGCTCACTATTAGTTTTCTTTTATTTGCCATTCATTCCAAAACCTCATCATTGCTCACAGGTTCGATCCATGATATCCGCAGCATCCTTCTGTAAAACCACATTTTCGCTGCTTCAAGTTTTTTCCTCATCTTCGATGATATTGTCCAGCATTCACTGCCGTATTGAAGAACTGACATTACATAGCAATCCAGTACTCTTTTCTTTGTTTCTAGGGAAATTTTCCTGTGTCTTAGTACTTTACTCAGCTTCTGGAACGCGTCCTTCTTATGCCAATTCCCTTTCGGATCTCTGTGTTGCACTTTCCATCTCCTGTTAGAACACTTCCTAGGTGGCTCTTGCAAAGATAGGGCATGCTAGGTGGAGTCAGATGCATTCTAGAGAGGTACAACAAATGGATATAAGTCAATATATAAGTCATATATTTTGTTGATAATATTTATGTAACTAAATTATTTATAATATAATAGATGCCAAGAAGAAATTATTTTACCTAAGATAATCCTGTTTCTTATAACGAAACGTTTATTCACAATATTTAATTACGATTATAAGAGATCGCTAGTTTCAACGGGTAGAAATGTCACGATTGTCCAATTCTAACATTCTGATAAAATTTAATTTTTAAGTTAATGATCGAAGAAGCTCAATAAAATACCCGTGTAAATTCCTCTATCACATCGTTAGATATTCGATCTTAACAACTTTAACAAAATATTGCAATAACAATTATAAATATGAATGCTGGTTGTTATTTTGCGAAGTAAGAGGGTACAAACGAAAAGATATGAATTTGACAACTTTTTACATTTTACTGAAGCAGACCTTGTTTCACGGCTGTTTAGTTAAATTTCCTTTCTTTCTTTCTTTCTTTTTTATTTCATTTTTTATTTTATTTTATTTTTATTTATTTATTTATTTATTATTTTATTTTATGTTTTTATTTATTTATTTTATTTTATTTTTTTATTTGGCTCTGGAGCCAAGTAGTGACTTTTCTTCTATTTCCACGGCATCAAAACAGAATAGTCCATTATTTATTAGGTATTGGTAGCAGATGTATAACTCTTCAAACCGCCATTCTGTCTTTTCATTTTCTTACTGAAACTATTTCTTTTATTTCCACGTGATCAGAATGGAATAATCAATTATTTTTTTACTTATTAACAGGGTACGTTAACTGTATTAATCTTCCTTTCTTTCTTTCATTTTCTCACTGAAACCAAACAGTTTGTTTTTCATATTTCCATGTGATCAAAACGTAATAGTAATTCATGAGGTATGCGAAGAAGACGTTAAGCCTAGAACACTAACCATTAAACCACTACTAACCGTGGGTATATAATTGTATTGTAGAATGAAGAAATACACAGTGAAGTGTAGATAAAGTACTTTATTAACAGAGTGGAACAACCAAGATGTATATACAATATTTACAGTCTCTCGCAGTATTATTTCCGAAATCCGTGATAATTACAACTCCATGTGCTAAGCGCACATTGTCTTTAATACATCCGGTCGCCCGGATGTCACATGGTACGAGCCACGACACGACATATATCATACCCGATTTTGAAATTATCAAAAAAAAATATATATTAAGAATACATCTTTATTTGAAATATTTTACATGCAGGCACTTTAAACTTTGAACTTTACCACAATTTACTCCCCGCATCAGTAAGAAACCCGGCGTGGCGGACAAACAGAATCTCGCTGCTTATATTGAGAGGGATCTACATTTGGTGGTGAATTGGGGTAAGAATTGGCTTGTACATTTCAATGCATCAAAGACCAAGCTGCTGTCTGTCAATCATCACAGGCAACCTCTCCTGCCTCCCATAAGCATGGACCAAGCAAGTCTCCCAGAGAGCAATCCACTGCGCCTCCTCGACCTTACCCTCTCTTCTGAACTAAAGTGGAACCACTACATTGAGTCAATAGCTAAATCCACTGCTAGAAAGGTTGGGTCACTGTGTCGAGCCAGGATGTTTTTACCGCCTGAAGCCATCCTGCATATATACAAATCAACCATTCGTCCGTGCATGGAGTACTGCTGTCATATATGGTCAGGTGCCCCGCAGTTCATCTCGGTATTTTTGACAGGCTCCAAAGGAGAACCAGTAATGTGATAGGTACCGATTTGGTGGAGCGACTACAGCCACTCTCCCACCGACGGGAATTGGCTTCCCTTTGTCTGTTCTATAAATACTTCCATGGTTTCTGCTCCAACAAACTGAAGTCACTGGTGCCTCTGCAACAGGTGCTTACGCGTGCAACCAGACAGGCAACTGGTTCTCACCCATTCACAGATCAACCAAATGTAGACGAAAATTCTATTCCTTCAGCTTCTTTTCTCGTGTGGAACTCGCTTCCTTATTCTTGCTTTCTTGACGGCTACAACCTCCAGGAATTTAAATACAAGGTCAATACTCATCTCTTAACCACTTGACCCTAGTTCTTTCTTCACCACCCTGTTTATCCTTTCCTTTCTCTCCACCTCTGCAACTGTCATCACGTCTGTATTCCCTTCCTTCTCTTGCTCCTTTCTAACTGGTTCGTCATTCTCTTAATTCCCTTCTATCTAATCTTTTCACTCTTATGTAGCCCCCTGCACATCTGTGGTGTTACCGCCTTGCTCAGGGTGATACGATTAAAAGAAAAAAACATTAATAGGAACTGAAAAACATATTTAGGTTAGAAAATTAAGTCCTGAAGATTGTAACCAAAAGTAGTAATATTTGCGCTGAGTACTATATACTCATGGTTAGTGTTCAAGGGTTAAACTATTTATTTTTCCCTTCTTTCAACTTTCATTTTCTCCCTGAAACCACATTTTTACTATGTCTCCGTGATCAAGACGGAATACTCCATTATTTAGGAGGTATTGACAAGATACATTAAATTTTACAATCCCCTTTCTTTCATTTTCTCACTGAAATAGTGTTTTTCTCTCTATTTCCACATGACCAAAACGGAACACTCCATTATTTAGGATGTATTGGCAGGGCGTAACCGTCGCTCGAATTAATGTATGAAGCGACAAGCACGAACATAATAATGATGGTTACGAGCTTTATATTTTGATGCAGTAAATGTCTGACGATTAGCGTCCACTAAAATATCAATGTAACGGATATTATTATTACAGTATATTGTATGACCAGCAGAATAGCCCAGCGTTGCTCGGGTGTAATAAAAGCTTTAAAACTAATCCGTGGTCCTGGAGCTCAGACTCTTTGGACGTTGGCACGAAAGACTAAAAAGCAATAGTTGTTTCCAGTTAATGCGAAGCTATAGATGGAAAGAAAAATGAATGGATATAAGTCAAATTTTGATTTCCTGGTATTGATATCAAATAAGTTCTTTTCGTCATAAACTGAATTTTGAAGGCTAAATAACTCCTCTGAGTAAATAGTATCATGGCTGTGACTAAGAACTACAATTATAGCTACTTAGAGGCAAACTCGAAGCAAAAACTAAAATAAAAGGGCTGAAAAAAAATACAGACATAGATAAACAGACACACCCACACAAACATCTTGCCTTATATATATATATATATATATATATATATATATATATATATATATATATATGTATTATCGATTTTCTGCACTAATGTAAGAACTGCAACCTTGAAACTTCTGAATATCGTTTTTTATGTCTTTGCCTATGAGTGTATCAAATTTGATTAAAATCGGACCAATCCTTCTATAACCCGATTTTTTCGATTATCGATTTTCGATATTTATCGGGGGTACCTCGACACAAAACCTAGCTAAGAACACTCGCAGATGCTTATAGTACAACTGTGTAAATTTTCAAGAAAATCGGTTCAGCGGTTTCGGAGTCTATAGGTAACGGACACACACACACACAGAAACACACTCACACACATACACACAAAGTTCCATTTATAAATAAGTTTAGATAGGACAGATTTCTTTCGTTTTAAATGTTACTTTTAGTGATTGCTAAATTCTCTTTGCATTCGGCTTCGAAACTGTTCAGACATGAAACATTTCGGGAAGTTTATGACGAGAGAAGTTAAAGCCACAAGTTTGGCCTTCGTAGCGAACCGGTCTCACAGTTGTTCACTCTCTGCTCTCAGGGACACAGGTTCGATTTATCCGAAAAACGCAGTATTTTTTCTAATAAGATTTCCTGAACATTCATGCCAGTAGGCGAAAATAAATAAACTTACTGTTTGGTAAACAAACGGTACGTCTACCCAAATACGAGTATCCACCATAAATAATCCATCAGTGATATGAAATCTAAAATATACGAATTAAAAAAAGATATACACTTTGGATGTTCTCACATCTTGCATAGATCTTCTTTTTTTTTTTTCTTCTATTTTCCATGTCCTTAAAGACATAGGCGATTATGACTCTCCACAAATTTTTCTTGTCCTTTGAAGCTCTTAATATTTTTTTTTTGTTATCTCTCCAAAACACTTTTCTGGTACTTATATACAAAATTCAGTAGGTAGGCTATACATTTTCCTTACTTCTGCTTTCCCTCTTGCTTTCAATCTATCTGTGAGAATCAAATTCACCAAGCCGTCTTTTCTCGTTATGTGCATTCAAAATATCAACTGTCTCTTTTGGATGTGAAATATAAGCGTTCTTTTTGTTTACATTTTCTTTCAAAACTTGGTCTTTGCTCACATTTTCAGTCCATTGTATTCTAAGCATCCTTCTGTAGAACTACATTTCTGTTGCCTCAAGTTTCTTCTTTATCTGTGTGGAGATTACCCAGTATTCATTGCCATAAAGGAGAGCTGATACTACGTAACAGTTCAGAACTGTTTTCTTTGTTTCTAACGATTTTTTTCTGTTTCATAGCAATTTACTTAGCTTTTTAAAGGCGCTTTCATATCACAATTCACCTTCAGATTTCATTGTCGCCCATTCCGTTCTCTATTAAAACACTATCCAGACATTTAGATTGCAGTACTTGTTTGATTTTGGTGTCCACAATTTGCATGATGGGTCTTTTTGTCTTTTTGCAATATATGTTTCGTTCTTTCTTCTCGTTTTTACTCACTACCTCCTCTAAGAGTTCTTGTAGTTTCCTTCCTGTGACCGCTACCAACACTGTGTCACCTGCATATCTTATAATATTAAGATATTAGCCGCCAAGAATGAATCCCGATAGGACTTCTAATTTTCTCAGAAACTTGTTCTTTTTTTTTAACACTACTGAATAAGTCCGGTGAGAAGATTCATCATTGTCGTAAGCCCCCTTTTCTATTTTTGTCTATTTACCGAATTCAGTTTCTATCTTTGTGCAGGTGTATTGCTGCCAGTAGGGGTTCTAGATTATTCTGATATTCTTTCCAAATATATCAAGATCCATTCAATGGACATAATTATTTTATTTCTCTCCTTGGTGGCAAAAATACTTGTTGTCTCTCCTTAAGACATAGTGCCACTCCTACTACTCAAAGCAAAGGAAAATCTCATGAAGCTATTTCTAACAATAGTTCTCTAGTTTGGAACCGGAAGAAATTGTGTATACAACAGAAATACACAAAGAAATAATAATAATAATAATAATAATAATAATAATAATAATAATAATAATAATAATAATTGCTATGGCTTGTCCAGCGGAATGTAACATTACAACCAAGGAATTTAAAAAACTGTCAAAATATAAAGACCTGGAAATAGAAATAGAAAAAATGTGGAAATTGAAAACAAGAGTTGTGCCAGTGATAGTAGGTGCACTTGGAATGATAAAAAAAAAAAGGAACAAACCTACACATTGAAAGAATCCCTGGAAACCCAAGCTTAAGAGATATACAAAAAATTGTCTTATTAAGTACAGCCCACGCATTAAGGAAAACTTTGTCTATGTAACGCTAGGGATGATAGGGGAAATAGAAAAACATGAAATGGAGCCATAACAACACACCACGACCTGCCTTAGGTCTTCCCGCGGACTTGGTAGGTAGTGCGACCATAGCAGAAATCGAAATATGATGAAAAATGACAACATAATAATAAACAAAATAACTGCAATAACTTTTTCAATTTTTTGCAACACTGAAAAAGGTGTTTACTCTCTTTAGTCATCAACTAACACCGAAGTTTTGCTGTCATTTCGAAAGTATTATAAGATTATTATGAAAACGTTTCGCAAAAGTATCTGTTTCTAAGAGATAATTCTCAATTCAATTGTCGTTTCTTCCAGAGGAAACAAATATAATGAAACAAACTTTAATGGATCCAAAAGATTACACTCAAAAATTATTTATAGGTTTCGGCCGTAGTATTCCTGAAAGTATTCATAGAAGTGGAAAACTCTGTTAGTTATATATTAGGTCCTGGGCATGACGGTAAACTGCATCCGGCAGCAAGGCCTCTGATTGTGAGGCTGTGAGGAGCATGGAACCACCTCTTAACTGTTATTGTTCCCAATGACCCGGAGTGGTAGCACGTGTTAGGGTCCCAACTATGGACAAATATTTAACCCCAAAACTGGAGTGGAGTCAAAACACTATGAAAGTATAAAAATACATTTTTAAAGAAATATATACATAAAAAATAGACTTTTATAAAAAAAAAATATACATTTTTGAAGGAAAAATTCTGACCATAACACATTTCTGAAGGAAAACATTATTCTTAGCAAAACATTTTGAATACAAAACTAGAAGACATTTTCAGATTTCTAAAATAAAAATGAATAAAAACAAAAAAGAAATTAATTAAAATCTGACTAACTCAACCTTCTTACAAGAACCGAACATTAAAAAAATACCTTAAAACCCCACCTTTTTGGCATTAAATTACTCACAGTGGTTGATATACCGGTAAACAAAACTCAAACTCAAACTCATTACACATTAATACCAGTCATCAGTTCCATCACAAATTCAAAGAGAAACCTCGAGATTTCTCCAAAAGGTGACAATTCTGCTAATTCTCGTATACCGCTCAATTTTTTTCCAATTATTTCACATCAAGCAAGGCAGAACTGCCACTGGTGCGCAGAGGGTTACAAAAGAGGTGAGTAATGAGAAAGAGAAACAAGATACAGGTTAGTCAGAGAATGAGTAAGAGAAGGATGAGAACACAGGTGTGAAGAGGGCTGCATGAGAGTAGAGTGGAAAGGAAGAAGAACATGTTACAAGGGTTGTCAGGAAAAGGATGCGAGCCGAGGAGATAAGAGATGGCAACTGACATTGCATTTAAATTCTTGGCGATTGTAGCTGTCAAAGAAGCAAGGATACAGAAGGGAATTCCACAGGCGGGAAGTCCGAGCAAAGAAGCTGATAGAGTAGATGCTTAGGTTAAATTTGATCAGTTTCACTGTAAAGCTAGTAGCTAGTGTAGTAGCCTAACTAAATTTATGCAGATGGGTCACCAGGGAGCTAGGCTCACTGGAACAGAAACCGTGAACGTATTAGTAGAAGAAACGGAGGGAAGCCACATTATGTCGGTGAGAAAGTCATTGGAGTTGAGCTACCAGGTTGGGGCCAATTATATTGTAAAATCTCTATTAGATTTTGTCAAGAACCCCAAAATGAATAGCTGTGACAGCAGTATTCAGTGCACGGGCGGATGGTAGAATAATATGTGCAGATGGAGTCAGACAATAAATACTTCCTGGCCCTACACAGTGAACCAACATTCGTAACAGCAGAGTTAGCTACGGATTCAATGTAGTCATTCCACTTAAGGTTGGCTGATAGAGTTAGGCCGAGATGAGGCGCTATGTTTTGCTTTCAGGGAAACTAGCCTAATCCATGCTGATGCAGGGGTAGGAGCGGTTGTATGTGGTGGTTAAAGGATAACAGTTTCGTTTTGGAAGTATTAAAATTTGCGAGCCATTTCTTACTCCAGTCTAACACAGACTTGAGGTCCTTTTCAAGATCAGCAGCTTTGTCAGCCTCGGCAGATTTCTTATCGAGGCGGGAGTAAATGGTGGAGTCGTCAGCGTAGATGCCTACTTGGGATCTGATTACCTATCTGTCTATCTATTTTAGTATGTTCAAATCTATCTATCTATCTATCTATCTATCTATCTATATATATATATATATATATATATATATATATCTATTTTAGTCTGTTCAAATCTATCTATCTATCTATCTATTTTAGTCTGTTCATATCTATCTATCTATCTATCTATCTATCTAAGTCTGTTCAAATCTATCTATCTATCTATCTATCTATCTATCTATCTATCTATTTTAGTCTGTTCAATTCTATCTATCTATTTTAGTCTGTTCAATTCTATCTATCTATTTTAGTCTGTTCAGATCTATCTATCTATCTATCTATCTATCTATCTATCTATCTATCTATCTATCTATTCCATTCCAGTCTGTTCTTAATCTATCTATCTATCTATCTATCTATCTATCTATCTATCTATTCCATTCCAGTCTGTTCTCTATCTATCTATCTATCTATCTATCTATCTATCTATCTATCTATCTATCTATCTATCTATGTCAGTACTAAACGTAAAGGAAAATGCGGTCCGAAGAGAAAAACACTACCAAGAGATGACGTATACGTGATCAGGGAAAGTGTGAAAGATCCTAGGAAGACATTATTCGCTTTGTTTAAATTAATTTGCAAAAGGGTGTATGTCCTACTCAGGGTGGATGAAAAAAATGACAGGAGAGGATGCCATAAAATTTACACTAAATTATTTGATTAATTACTCTTACTAACTAATCAACTAACAGAACATTTCCAGATCAGCACGGTCCTCATTATGTCACTCACGTGTCATTTGCAGACCATTCACAATGCCGTCGTTTCATTTGCTTTGTCATGTTGATTATCAGTAGAACCTTTTTGTCATGACAAGCTTTGTCAGTAAAAAGACTTGTAATTTTTTATAACCACTTGTACGCAATTTGTAATTATAATTTGGAGATGACACACTATGAAAATATTATTGAACATTGTTAAACAATATCTTTTCTTCTTCTTTTCTTGAATCACGCTCTTCTGTTATTATTGTAATAATATGTTGTAGTGTAGCTGACACACCTGCAGCACTCTCAATGATGAAATGGCCCATGGCTTCAAATGGTCTATTTAAGTAAAGAATTGTGGCATTCGAGGCGTAATATTCGAACTGATTACTTCGGCGACTATTGCAATCTAAACCCTTTTCTCAGTGTTAGAGGTTCTGTCTTGTCTGCTATTGTAACTATTGTACTGTTCTGTGTATATCCGTTTACCACCGGATATTGTGCTGATTCATACCGCAGCACACTTTCTCTGGGTATCGTATCCACATCGGCGACATAACATAACAATAATAACATAACATAATAATACATAATAACATAATAATAATAATAATAATAATAATAATAATAATAATAATAATAATAATAATAATAGACAGAATAAGAATAATTATCGAATTAAAAGTATTTATTAATGTCTTTAATGATGGATCACGAATTTTTTTTATCGGATTAATATAGTGACTGGAAATTATTACGTTACTTTGTTGAATTGAAATCAGTTTTGCCAATATGAACAAGTACCAAGTCGTCTGATTCTTGGAAAAGAAAACTTTGATCACCTAATAACTATAATTTCGTAAGGCTGTGCACACACTTATATATATATATATATATATATATATATATATATATATATATATATATATATAAATCAGTTAAGGGCTATACGTGATACACGCTTGGACGATTAACTCTCAAAAGAGACATGACTGACTAGGCAGAAGATTTTTCCCGAAGTAGCTTGCCATTATTTACTGTAGTAAACCGACTGCCAACCAAGGCTATAGAACCAAATCAGTCTGGCTATTTACTCCATAGCGAGCAGGAAGAGATGGATTATTACTATTTCAAGGGTATTTGAATGCAACACTGGAGAACCCTCTGACCCTGCAAATTACCGCCCTATCAGCCTTCTTCCGATCTTTGGCAAAGTGTTCGAAGCCATTATCAACGCCGAGGTGGTTCAGCATCTCACAGCACACAGGCTCCTCTCGGACAAGCAATATGGTTTCCGCTTCACCAGGTCTACTGCTGATATGCTAACGACCATCACCGAGTACATATACCAGGCACTCGACAGGAATGGCGAAGCTCGAACCGTTGCATTGGATATATCTAAGGCGTTCGACAGAGTTTGGCATGCTGGCCTTCTATGTAAACTGCGGAGCTATGGTATAACTGGACATTTGTTTGAACTAATCCAGTCATTCCTCTCTAACCGCACAATGAAAGTGGTATTAAACGGACATGCCTCTCAGAACTACCATACAAACGCAGGTGTCCCCCAAGGCTCCATCTTAGGTCCTACACTCTTCCTGATATATATTAATGATCTCCCTGATTCCATAAGAACCCAAATAGGTTTGTACGCCGATGACACCACAGTTTACTCTCGCCTCCAACAAAAATCTGGTGTAGGCGTCAAAGCTAAACTCGCAGCCGAGATTGAAAAAGACCTCCAATCCATATTGGACTGGGGTAAGAAATGGCTAGTAAATTTTAATGCTTCTAAAACGAAGCTACTGTCAATTAACCATCATCGACAATCTCACCTACCTCCCATTAGCATGGACCAGGCTTGCCTCCCAGAGAGTAAAACACTACGCCTCCTTGGTCTCACACTTTCAGCGGACCTCAAATGGAATGACTATATCGAATCCATTGCTAAATCCGCTGCTATGAAAGTCGGTTCTCTGTGTAGGGCCCGGAAGTTTTTTCCGTCTAAATCTATCCTGCACATTTACAAATCTACCATCCGCCCGTGCATTGAATACTGCTGCCATATCTGGTCGGGTGCCCCTGCTGTTCTCCTCGGGCTTCTCGATAAGGTTCAGAGGAGGGTCTGTAATGTGATAGATACCGACTTGGCAGACCGCCTGCAGTCTCTCTCCCACCGGCGAGACGTGGCTTCCCTGTGTCTCTTCTATAAATACTTTCACGGCTTCTGCTCCGATGAACTTAGATCACTGGTGCCTCCTAAATACGAATTTGCACGAGATACTAGATTAGCAACTAGATCCCACCCTTTTACAGTGAAACCGATAAAATGCAGCCGTAACTTCTCCAACAGTTTCTTTCCTCGCACTTCCCGACTGTGGAATTCTCTTCCAAACGATTGCTTCCCCGACGGCTACAATCTCCAGGAGTTTAAATGTAAGGTCAATACACACCTCCTAACACACTAACCTGCTCCCATTCTATCAAGCACTCTTCCCATCTGTCCGATCCTCATCCTCGCTATCCTTACTCATCTGTCACCTTTCTCCTGACATTCCCTATGTCTATCCACTCCTTCTCTTTACCTTCCCCTATGTAGCCCCATGCGCAATAGTGGCAGTGGAATGCCTTGCTTGGGGTGAGATGATTAAAAAAAAAAAACAGAAAGCCGATATCTACTATCTGCCAAACCCTATCCATCATATAAATATACAGGGTGTATAAAAATTTTTAACAAACAATGAGGTCGGGTACCTCCCACCAAAATTCATATAAACATATTTCCGCAAATCCTTTTTTGAGTTATTAAGTTTAAAGTTTAAATAACACGCTTTTGAATTTACAATCCTAGATAAAACCCAAAATATTTTTATAAACTTTGGCGGTTGGAGGGTTCCTGACAATTAAACAAGATAAAATATTCGTAAATCAACTGTCCAAAAAGCTCATCGTTGTAACTCAACACATTGTTCAAAATATCCTCCTCTTGCTTCTCCACACTAATGAGGCTTACGGCCATATCACGTTGAATACGCCGGTTCTCGCTCGATCACCGAAGTTAAGTAACGTTGAGCCTGGTCAGTACTTAGATGGGTAACCACTTGGGAATACCAGGTGCTGTAAGTGTATAGTGACGGATGTGCGTTGTGGTGCAGTGGATATCGGCTCGGAAAGAGAAATCGGTGAGCCGAGTTCGAATTCCAGTTGAATACCCTGCATTCACTTAAGCACTGGTACCCTTGGGAAAGGTATTAATCCGTCTCTTCCCGCCAGTTATGGGTTAAATAACAGGGTAGGACTTGGGGACTCTGCCCTTAAAAACAAATCCTAATGAATCTTGATACTCGAAACGAAAAAGTATTACTAGACACAAAACTTATATAAAAAACAACAATAAATTGTTGAAAGAAAAAGGTATTACCAACAATAAATAAAGTTTAGTTGGCAATAAATGACCCGCAGAGGTTTGACCATAAAACAAAACAACCAACCAACACACTAATGAGCCATTTGCATCATTGATTGGTGAAATCTTTCAAATTCTGCCACACGGTGTCGAATCGTTTCGCAGGCTCCCCTTACACATTGAAAAAAGCATCTCTGAATTATTAATGTCTACTGCATAAATTAATAGTTTTGGATGGTCTCATAGATCTTTCTGATAGCATTCTGAGCATAAATATCACGATCCTTATCTCGGTGTCTTTGACGAATCTCTGGTCTGATTCTGCTGCAAGATCAATTAGAATTTTGTTATGTGGTTCATTATGCTAATTGCCCGGTGAACTTAGCATGAAAACCTTTGGAAACGTGTTGCTCCTACCAAATCAAGAAAGAAAGTTCAAAGAAACATGTCCGCAAATCCTTTAGTTATTTAATTTACAGTTTAATTTGCAGTAGATGGCGCTGCATTTTCATGTAGACTAGGTTACATTTGTACATCCATAGGATTGATATCGGTGGAATTTGAAGGCCATGAAAACTTTCACAAATAGTGTTGGTAAAATGTGCTGAGGCCCCATCATGCATAAACCGCACGCATCTTCTTATTAGCAGTGGCATATAGTCTAGCAGGTCTGGAATTGTATTTGAAATATAAAGTCCCTGTTGGCAGTTTCTGTAAGGCGTGCTAGGAACGCGACAACAAACAGTAGCCAAGGTTGGATGACTCGCTAGCCTTCATTTCAGAAACGCAATCTTATGTTCAGTATATGCACTTCATTCCTTGAGTAGTGGTGCCTTTCTGGAAGCCATGAGTTATCTACCTCTAACCCTACAAGTTACTTGTTCACTATTGCTGTAGCCTGGTATTGAACTCACAACTCTTTGGGTCAAGTCATAGGAACTAATATATATGGATATAGCCGTGGTTAGTTTCTGTGACTTGACCAACTACGCAAGGAATGAAAATGATATACACCCGTGATTGTAATAAAGGTTTCGGTTAGAAATTTCTAGCACCTGAAGAAGGCTGGAGCGTACAACGGCCGAAACGTCTTACAAATGGCAACAATAGTCAAGGTTATCAGCAAAGGCATGAACCCAAAATGCAAATTATATGTCTGGGGTTATAAAATTAAGCAGGCAAAGAAATTTAAGTATCTGTAAAGTGTTCTACAAGAGAATTTAAAGTGCGACACTGAGATCCGAAGACGTATTGGGATGGCCAAAGGTGGCTTCCAAAGGCTAAGCATAGTATTAGGAGACAGAAAATAGCTTCGTTAAAAATCAACAAAAGAAAGAGCCCAAAATTCAAATTACATATTAGGGATAGCAAAATTAATCCAGTACAAAGATTGAAATATCTGGGAAGTGTTTTAACAGATTACGGAAAATGCAATACTGGGATCCGAAAACATACTGGGGTGGCCAAAGGTGCCTTCTAGAAGTTAAAAGCAAAGAAAAGTGTACAGAACTGTTACGTGATATTTTGTGTCCTATATGGTTGAGAATGCTGGACAATTTCCTCAATATGAAGAAGAGACTTGAAGCAACAGAAATGTTGATCTACAGAAAGATGCTAAGAATACAATGGACCGAATATATGCGCAATTACATGGCTTTAGAGAAATTGTAAACAAAGAAAACTTATACAAAAAAAATGGCTTCTAAATGCAAATTACAAATTAGAGATACCAAAAATAAACTAATACAAAAATGGAAATATAGGAGAAGTGTTTTAACAGATGAGGGAAAATGAGACCTGAAGATGCATTAGGTTGACTAAAGATGCCTTCCAAAAGCTAAGTAGAGTATGATTAAATATTTGTTGGGGAAAATGAAAAGATTACTGAAATGCTACGCGATATCTGTCCTCCTGTATGGCAGCGAATGCTGGACAATCTCTTTAAAGATGAGGAAGAGACTTGATGCAACAGAAATTTGATTCTAGAGAAAGACGCTGAGGGTACTATTGATAGAACATGTGAGCAAAAACGAGGTTTAAGAAAAAAATGGAAAGAAAAAGAAAACTTATACTTGTCATCAGGCAGAAATTTCTGGGGTACGTAAGGATGAAGGACAACTTGGAAAATTTTATAGTCACAGGAGAGATGAAGGAAAAAAGCAGAAAGGAAAGCAGAGTTTAACATACTTGATAGACTTGAGCGCTTGAATGGCAGAACATGGTTTGGTAGAAATAACTAAAAAAGCAAAATTTACTAAAAGCTGCAAGGAAAAAAGATGTGAAGCACATGATCGCATACATCCTGAAAAGACACTAAGAGGTACTTTTGAAAGTATCTACCTTTGGATTAATTTCGGAAATGGCTATATTAATTTCTGACTAGTATTTGTTTATATTTCTGAGATGAGGTAGTATTTACAGTATTTACATTATTCGGACTATTGTCATCATATTTGTTGCCATTTGTACGACGTTTCGGCCGTAATAAAGGGTTTGGTTTGAAATTCCTAGCACCTGAAACGGTCGGAGCCTACAGCGGCCGAAACGTCGTACAAATGGCAACAAAGATGAAGACAATAGACCGAATAATGTAAATACTGTAAATTTCTGACTTTCAAGGCATTCGATAAGGAAAAGAGAAATTTAACTTTCATAAAAAAAACAAACTGAGGAAAATTAAAAACTTTCGATTTGAATAAAAAAATATATTAACGACTTTTTCAAAATTCACTTTTTTCATTCTTTTTTCATGAGAAACGCTAGCCTAGCGTAAAAGTAATAAGACTCATTATTTTTTTAAACATTTTTCTTTATAATCGTTTCACCCCAAGCAAGGCGGTACCGCCACTGGTGCGCAGGGGGCTACATAAGAGAGGAGGAGAGCGAAGAAAAAGACGATCCGATTACAGGGGCTGTCAAAGAAATGGGCAAGAGAAGGATGGGAACACAGGTGTGATGACGGTTGCGAGGGTAGAGTGAGAAAAGAAAAGAACAAGATACACGGAGTCATGGGGAAAGGACGAGAGAAGGACTGGAATCAAGTGGATAAGAGATTGGGATTGATATTGTATTTAAATTCATGGAGATTGTAGCCGTCTGGGAAGCAAGTATACGGAAGGGAGTTCCACTGGGGCAAAATGCGAGAAAAGAGACGGCTGCATTCAGTCGATTTAAAGGTGGGACATTGTTGTAAGTTTGGTTGCTAAGCAAATACACGCGTCCATACACACTCGACCCTGTCACTCTCAATATTTTTTTGTCTTTGTATCTCTCTCAAACTCCGCTCCGCCATTCATTTGCTAAGGCCTCTCTTACATATTGAAGACATAACTGCCGAAATGCATTATCAAATCTCTCCTCTCTTTTCATGCAATATTTTCATTTATCAAATTGGTAACTTTCAATTAAAATATCACACACACACAGATAGGGAAGAGAAGGATTAATACCTTTCTCAAGGGTATTTGTACATAAGTGAATGCAAAGAGTTCAACTGGAATTCGAACTCGGCTCTCCGATTTGTCGTTTCGGATCGATATCCACTGCATCACAACGCACATCCGGCTGTAAAAGCCAAATGCCTGCAATGCCAGAATTCTTTTTCTCCCCATAACTTATTTTTTATTCATTTTTAATATAATGAACTATGTTTGATTATTGAACGTTTCTTATTTGTTTTTATCCCAACACACACACACGTGCGCGCACACACACACACGCACACGTGCACACGCACACAAACACACACAAACACAGTCACACACACACACACACACACACACACACACACGCACGCACGCACGCACACGCATGCACGCACACATTCACACACACACAAAAACACACGCACACGCACACAAACATGTACACACACATGCACACGCAAACGCACACACACATGCACACACAAACACACATGCCCCCCCCCACACACACACACTTGATGGAAGTCAACTCGTGACTAATTGAAACTATTTCTTGCACTGAAACTTTCTTAAAACACTTCGTCGTTAATGTCACCTCTAATGGCTTTTATGACCTGCAAAAGTTCTGCCGTTCTTCCCAAGTTGTTCCAGGCTTCCTGCTGAATCTTGCCTTCCTGGTTGGGTGGTTGTTTTTGTTTTATGGCATATCAACTTCAGCGGGTCATTTATTGCCAACTAAATTTTAATTATTTATTGCTGACGATGCCTTTCTCTTTCAATAATTTATTATTGTCTTATAAAAGTTTTGTGTCTAGCAATACTTTTTTTTCGAGTACCAAGATTCATCGGGGATTTGTTTTAAAGGGCAGGGTCCCCAAGTCCTACCCTGTTATTTAACCCGTAACTGGAGGGAAGGGACGGATTAATACTTTTCTGAATGCAGGGTATTTAACTGGAATTCGAACTCGCCTCACCGATTTCTCTTTCCGAGCTGATATCCACTGCACCACAACACACATCCGTCACTATACGCTTACAGCACCTGGTATTTCCAAGCGATCACCCATCTAAGTACTGATCAGGCTCAACGTTACTTAACTTCGGTGATCGAGCGAGAACCGGTGTATTCAACGTGATATGGCCGTAAGCCTTTGCCATCCTGGATGCTGGTTTGAAATGTCGTGTGAGTCCGTTGGCTGATCAAATCACTTTATGACAGATTGTACATGTATGATAATCAGAGATGTTATATTGGCCATTGATATCATGATGACTTAGCGTGCATCTGGGAAGACATGCTTTTGAAAAGCAACTGCGGTCACATTAATCACGCGTAAGAGACTAATTCGACCCGCATTCTGAGAGATGGTTGACATACACATGTACAAAACCTAAGGAGGGTTGTTTAGAAACCTTCTGGCACCCGTACTATGTATCTGAATCTCCATAAAAGTATGGTCGGTTCTCCATAAGCCCTTATCGCTATAATCAAATCATATGTGCCGGTAGTCTGGTTATTCATTTCTAAATTATGACATATATTTTCCTAACAGAATATCTCATAAATATTCCGGAAGAATTATATATATATATAAATATACTGTTTAACTAAAAACAACATATCTAATCAAATATGAGTATCAATTAATTATAATGTTCAAACAAATTTTTTTTTTAATCATTTCACCCCCAGCAAGGCAGAAACGCCACTGATGTGCAGGGGGTTACATAAATGTAAAAAGATTAATTAGAAAAGAGTGAGGAGTACAAACTAGTTAGAAAGGAACAATAGAAAGCTGAGAAAGCAGGTGCGATGACAGATACATAGGTGGAGAGAAAGGGAAGGTTATACAGGGGTGGGGAGAGAGCTAGAGGCCAGTGGTTAGTAGATGAGTATTGACTTTGCATTTAAATTTCTGGAGTTTGTATTTTGTCACTGTCTTCGGCCATCCGCCACGGTAGGGATGGACTTATATTTTCAATTTAATTCTCTTTATTGTTAATAGCTTAAATGTTCTATGTTTACTGTGTGTTAATATTACTCTTTGATAATGGCTTATGTGAGCCGAAAGCTTAGACCCGATAAAAAAATCAACAATAACTGTGATTTTTTGTTGTCTTTCAACGATATCACCATCAAGTATATCAGACGGTATGAACGGATCCTACACAAAATTAATAGACAGAACTTGTCTATATTATTCAATGAAACCTGCATTAATATATATATATATATATATATATATATATATATATATATATATATATATATATATATAATGAAAAGAAATCCTTTTCTCAGCAGAGAAAAAAAATGACCATAAAGAGTGAAGATTTTACAATAATGACCTCATAAAAAGTAGGGATGAATAAAATAACACTGGTCAGCTAAGTGACAGGCTTAATTAATTCTGTTAACGCTCTTTAATCTCGAGCACTTTACGACAAAAAACATTTGCTTGCCTAAAATGACTTTTCATTAGTAAACTATGGAGAAAAATGCCTATGTAGGCATTATATACAGTGCACAGTACTGTGCAAAAGTCTTAGGACAAGAACTATTTTATCTTTCATGAGGCATGAAAATAAAGTTTAAAAATCACCTCAGTCCTAACATTTTTGCAGACTAACAGTTGTGTGCAAAAGTATTAGGACAGGGGTGATTTCTTAAAAACCTCACTGGTATTCAATTACAGGGTGAAAAGCTAAGTAAATTGCTAATAAATATTGATTATTTAAAACTATGTGTAAAAGAAATGCATTCAAAAGAAGTTATATTTAATTTTTTCTTTTTTCTATTGATCAAGTTATTTTGAAACTACTCTATTGAACAACTATTGGATATTTTTGATAACAAATTGATAAATCTAATGTTACTTTGCAAGAAACACTTTGGAAACAAATACAAGCTGCTTGGCAGGAAATACCATTAGATACATTGAAGAAGCTTGTGATGTCAATGCCTGACAGAATGAAAGCTGTGATCAAAGTAAAAGGCTATTATACTAAATATTTAATTTATTTTGTAACAAGTAGTTTTTCTTGTTAAAGCCTTTGTTAAATAAATACATTAAAATTACTTTAATTAAATCGTTTATTTTTCTGTCAATATGCCTCATAAAAGATAAAATAGTGCTTGTCCTAATACTTTTGCACAGTTCTGTATATAACGTAGGGTATAGTGAAAACAGGCAAGGCTTACAACTGTAGCAAACTATGTAAACTGTGTTAGGTAGAAAAGTTAGAGATTATGCTAATCCCAAACAAAATTGAACTATTGGATGAAAGAACAGAAATTATGACTAAGTGTAACCATACCAAAAATATACCTATTAGTTTCATACTACCATGTATGAAAACGTTATAATTTCTTGTAATTTTAAAAATCGAGTGTTCAAAAATATCATTGTTCCGCGAATGTACTTAAAAGAAATTAACAGTAAAAAACAGTTATTGCAAATCGCCTGAAAACACCACCCGGTAGAAACCTTGGTCGCGTAATAACTAGTTTGCAAATGAAGAATATATATATATATATATATATATATATATATATATATATATATAACGTAGAATATTTGGTATATAAGTCAGATAAATTCCGATAGAGACGAACTCAAAAGAACCCAATGTTAAATTTATTTATTTAATTTAACAGAGTAATATAATTTAGAAAAAAAAATTAGATATTCTACAATTTCATGTAGAATATGTAAAATTTTTTCTAATATATATATATATATTCCCTTCAGTTATGGATTAAATAACGGGACAGATTGGGTTTTAGAACTTTGGCTGGTGAATAGTCTACCAGAGCAGGTAGTGGCAACCTGTAGCGTGATAATTAAAAAATCCCTACGCAAGCGTTGTGGAGCGCATTCAGAGCACAGTGTAAACAATAATATCATTGTTTGTCATCTACTGCATTCCTGACTGTCTCCGGCAGGTCTCGATTATGTCGTACGGCCGGACCCAGATGGAATGGGAAGAGAGAGTGAGGCTGACGACCATCACTTAAATCCAATTAAATCTCCCTCACTTAAATCCAATTAAAGCGCAAATCACTTGTAGTGACCAAAAAGTTAAAAATTATTTTTTACCTTACTGGTAGTAACCACGTGTGGTGGGATGGAATCAACTTTTTTAAATATTCTTAAAAGTAAGTCATTTTTTGTTTAATTTTAAACGTTTTATGCATAATTGAACGAATAGTTTTCTTTGTCTTTTTTTGGGCAGAAATTTCTTTGACTGGTGGATTCTTTGTTTCTCTTTTGTTTTTCCCTAGTCCTCTGTTAGATTCTTTGTTTGTTTGGGTTTTTTTTGGGTTTTTTTTATTGCCCGGCTGTACTTTAGTTACTTCCCTACCCTTTCTTGGTCTATAGGTCACACACTGGCTATTCAGTTGACTTTCCCACCCCCGCCTCTCTATCAATTGTACTGACCAAAAAGTTAAAAATTATTTTTTTTACCTTACTGGTAGTAACCATGTGTCTTTGGATGGAATCAACTTTTTTAAATATTCTTAAAAGTAAGTCATTTTTTGTTTAATTTTAAACGTTTTATGCTTAATTGAATTAGTTTTCTTTGTCTTTTTTTGGGTAGAAAGTTCTTTGAGTGGTGGACTTTAACATATTAAAACCTAGCAATTCACCACCCTAAGTTTTTTTTTTTAATTGGAGTAGATAGATCTAACTATCGCCCGGTTCACACTCTACCCACATCTATTGAACAGGTGAAGCGGCCCATCCCTTGTTCCCTGTTTAGGATGTGTTTTTCGGCTTTCTCTTTTCTCTCCTCAGACCTCAGTATTGGTGCTTCCGTGATTTTCCTGCGATGCGCCTGGCTGGTGGCAACGTCTCATAATTGTGAGGGTAGTGGGTTGGCAGTTTCCTGGTTGCTGCTTCCGTCTGGTAGTTAGGAGCCCTAACTCTTGCGTAGTGTCAAGAGCGGCTGCTCTGATCAGTTGCATTATACCGGGCTTCTTGTAGTGACATGTCGCGCATGGATAGGTGTCACTGCACGCGCTTTCGGTGGGCAACTCCGAGTCCACACTTTGATGCAGCCCGAGCCAGTTCCCATCCCAGCGCATATCTTGGATAATGACCGCTTGCATCATCTACTCAAGGTCTCTCCCTACCAACAAATGCTAAACGGAATCAGAAATAACCCTAAACCAGTCAAACTCAAATTACCAAAATCTCTTAACATTTCTTTTACTAACATCCTGGGCATTCGTACTAACTTTTGTAGCGTAGAAGCTTCCTTCACGAAAATTCCCCTGATATCCTAGCTCTCTGTGAGACTAACCTCAACTCATCAATTCCCTCCTCTGACTTCTCGATCCCTGGTTATTTTCCCCTGTTAAAGAAGGATTCCACTGTCCACATGCTTGGGCTGGAGGTCTACGTTAGTGAACACCTCCCTGTAGCTAGGGTGACATCACTCGAATCCACCGGCCACCAATCTGTATGTCTCCGTCTGTCACTTGTCAGTTCGGTTATCTACTTTTTATTCCTTTACCGTTCCCCCCTCCTCTCCCGACTGCTCCCTTCTAGACAGCATTTCTGACAATAAAGATAAGGCTACTTTCTACTACCCATTCGCTCACATATTTGTGTTCGGAGATTTTAACGCCCATCATGCTGAGTAGCTTAAAGACTCTGTTACTGATTCAGCAGACATCCACGCCATGAACTTTACTATTTCCCAATATCTTACGCAACCAGTGGACTTCCCCACACGCTTTCCAAGCACTTCCTCCGGACACGCCTCTCTACTAGAGATATGCTTTACCTCTACACCTGACTCCTGCCAGCTCTCGCAGCTTTGCCCTCTCGGCAACTCCAACCATGCTGTTGTCTCTCTTAATACTTCTCTCCATTCTCACATCCCCCAGGAGTCTCCTATTTATAGGACCTCCTACTGCTACCAAAGAGCTGACTGGGACGCCTTCCGCGACTTACTTTGTGACGTTCCTTGGGGAAAAGTGTTCGATCTCCCAGTTGATGACTGTGCCTCTGAGATTTCGTCCTGGGTAAAAGCTGGTATTGATGCTTTCATAACTACCAGGAAGTTTCGTCTCAAACCCCATTCTTCCCCTTAGTTCTCTCCTGCCTGTTCGGCCGCCATTGCCCACACTACTTTCGACTATTTCGGAGAAAGTCATCTGGTCACAACATGCGCCTGTTTACGTCTGCTCGTAATGAGTGTAAGAGAATCCTGAATGACGCCAAGCGGCTGTTTGCTGAGAGAATGAGACAGCGCATAGCTGACCGCAAGTTCGGCTCCAAAGACTATTGGCGGTTATGCAAACGGGTGCTGAACAATACAAAATCCTCTATCCCTCCTTTAATCAATGGATTTGAGGTCCTCACTTCATCAGCAGAGTACACTCACACGACTTCCCTATTAGAACTGATGCTAAACTGTACGATATGTACATTGCCCCGACAGTAGTATCCCGTGTAATATCAAAACTTGACCCCTACAAGGCGAGCGGTGGTGATGGAATCCCGGTGATTGTTCTTAAGAAATGTGCCCCTGAACTCTCCTCTGTCCTCTCTAAACTCTATAACTACTGCCTTTCAGCTTCCTGTTTTCCTGCATGGTAGAAGTCCTCTTCTGTCGTTCCTGTATTTAAGAACACTGGTGAACCCTTGGACCCATCAAACTATCGCCCTATCAGCCTTCTACCAATTTTCGGGAAGGTGCTCGAGACCATTATTAATGCTGAAATAGTTCAGCATCTTACTGCCCATAAACTCTTCTCCGACAGGCAGTATGGCTTCCGCTTTGCCAGGTCCACGGCCGACATGCTAACGACCATTACGAAGTACATGTTCCAGGCCCTCGAGGAGTCCGGCGAGGCTCGTGCTGTTGCTCTGGACATCTCCAAGGCTTTTGATAGGATTTAGCACGCTGACCTTCTATGCAAGCTACGGGGTTACGGTATTACCGGACGATTGCACGATCTGATCCAATCTTTCCTACATAATCGCATACTCGTTTGTCGCCTTTTTTGAAGAAGAAGGGGAGAAGCACTGCCTCTCTCCAGTCAGCGGGGACGACCTCTGTGTTCCAGATCTTCATCAGGAGGCGGTGTAACCATGGCACCATCACCTCGGAACAGCTTTTGAAGATTTCAACTGGAAGGCCATCTTCACCGGGGGCCCTGTTGTTCTTCAGCTGAAAGAGAGCCACGCGAACTTCATCTGGCGTCGGTGGACCCGTGTTGCAGGCATACGTTGTTGCTGTAGATGTGCTGGCATGGACAGGGGTTGGTGCTGGATCATGGTTAAGCAGAGCACTAAAATGCTCTTGCCACCTGTCAAGCCGGGCTGACATATCGGCGATCGTATTGCCTGCTGCATCGACGAGAGTATCGCTCGCGCCCCGTGATGGACGGCTGACCCGGTTGAGAAGACGGTACAGCTTTCTGGTATCACCATTAGCTGAGGCCTGTTCCGTTTCTTCCGCCACTCTCCGCCAGTACGCGTTGCGGTCGTTGCGGACTGCTTGCGCCGTTCTGCGCCGTAGCTCGCGGTAGTGTGTGGATTGTGTCAGTCGCGCACGCCGTGCTCGTTCGGCCAGATCAATCGTCCCCGCGGAGATCCAATCGCGGTGCCGACGGCGGGTGTAGCCCAGATGGGCCTTAGCTGCGTTTGTAACCTCTGTCTTTAGCGCGCTCCATTCCGCTTCTGGAGGTGCCTCCTCGTCCAAGACGAGGCCGTCAAAACGGTTCCGCAGCTCAACACGAAAAGGCTCAGCAACCACCGATTTGAGTTTTGATACATCAAACCGGCGGGCTGGTTGCCGCGGAGGAAGACGCTTCAAGCGAAGACGAGTATGTAGCAACTACCGCGGAATCAGCCTGATCGATATTTCGGCCAAACTGTTCACAGTCCTGCTACTGAAGCGCTTCCAACTCGCTCGCGACCACCGTACCCGCCCAAGCCAGGCTGGTTTCCGTCCGGGTAGAGGGTGCTCTGACCAGATCTTTTGTCTACGCCGGATACTGGAGACGCGCTGGTCTTACCAACAACCGACGGTGCTGTTTCATCGATTTTGCAGCGGCCTTCGACTCGGTGGACCGCGGCGCTCTGTGGACTATCATGCGGGACGATGGCATTCCGCCAAAGCTGCTGCGTCTGATTCAGGCCTACTACCGGGAGACGAGGACACGTGTTCGTGCTTACGGTGCTGAGACCGGGGCGTTTGAGGTCCGCACTGGTGTGCGACAGGGATGCGCGCTCTCCCCGACGCTCTTCAACTACGCTATCGACTGGATTCTGATGAGCGCCCTTCAAGGCTTCACTGGGGTTCGGGTGGGCCGCGACTTGGCCGTGACCGACCTGGCGTACGCTGACGACATTGTCCTTCTTGGTGACAGCATCGAGGAGGTGCAGGCGGTCGTCAGCCGAGTGCATACCAGCGCGTGCGCGGTCGGCATGCGCATCAATGCTGCAAAGACGAAGGTGATGACGGCGCTGTTGCCTCCAGAGGCCCAACAACCCATCCTGCTCGACGGAACACCCCTGGAGATGGTGGACCACTTCATCTATCTGGGCTCGTCTTTTGTCCCGAACGGCCAGGGTGGCGATGAGATCGGGCGTCGCATCAACCTTGCGAGGGCCGCCTTCAACCGCCTCCAGAAGTGTCTCTGGTCAAGGCGGGAGATCGCCCTGCGTACAAAGAGCCGTGTCTACCAAGCTGTTGTGCGATCCATCTTGCTGTATGGCTGCGAGACGTGGCCGGTGCGCGTGGCGGACCTCAAGAGGGTGGAGGTCTTCGACAATGACTGTCTCCGGCGCATCCTGCGTTTCCGGCGGATTGATCGGGTGCGGACATCGACCCTTCGTCAAGCATGCCGTCTTCAACCGATACCGGCTGCTCTCCGACTCCGTCGACTGCGTTGGTTCGGCCATGCTGCGCGCTGTCCTCCGGGTGAGCTGATTCGCGACTGCCTCTTCCCGAGGCCCCTACTGGGCTGGCGCAAGCGTGCGGGGGGTCAGCTGAAGACGTGGGCAGCCACGCTGAAGGGGGACATGGAGCCGATCTCGGGCCCAAATGTCGTGGGATTTCGGAGGTGGAACCGGGACTGGGCAGAGATCGGAGTGGAGCTGGCTCAAGATCGCCGATCGTGGGCCGCCGCTGGGAGAGACGCTTCAAATGTTCTTGGGGATGCCGGCTCAACCCGTCCTGGGTGAATGCCGCTACAATACAATACAATACATAATCGCATAATAAAGGTCATCTTGAATGGGCATTCCTCCACACCATACTGTACAAACGCTGGTCTCCTTCAGGGCTCTATCCTAGGCTCGACGCCCTTATTTTCATAAATGACCTCCCAGACGAGATCAAGAGCCAGGTAGATATCTAGGCAGATGACACCACAATTTCCTCCCGCTTCAGTAACAAACAGTAACAAACAGAATCTCGCTGCTGATCTTGAGAGGGATCTTCACTCTGTGGTGAATTGGGGTAAGAAGTGGCTTGTAAATTTCAGTGCGTCTAAGACCAAGCTGCTGTCTGCCAATCAACACAGGCAACCTCTCCTGCCTCTCATAAACATGGACCAAGCGAGTCTCCCCGAGAGCAATACACTGCGCATCTTCGGCCTTACCCTCTCTTCTGATCTCAAGTGGAACCACTACATTGAATCAATAGCTAAATCCACTGCTAGAAAGGTTGAGTCACTGTGTCGAGCCAGGATGTTTTCCCACCTGAAAACATCCTGCATATATACAAATCAACCATTTGTCCGTGCATGGAGTACTGCTGTCATATATGGTCAGGTGCCCCCGCTGTTCATCTCCGTGTTCTTGACAGGCTCCAAAGGAGAA
>JBBBDQ010002776.1:180000-190000 GCA_037127315.1 Ascarosepion bandense | reverse complement strand
ATAAAATAGTTTATGTCCTAATACTTTTTCACAGTACTATATATATATAAAGTTTATAAAGGAAAACTCAGCATGTTATATTAGTTATAAACTATAGTTCATTTCAATGAGCTTAATTAGCTCATATCATCAGACTCTTTTACAATAATTCCTCCATCTGGCATAAAATTTCTGCCGGAATAAACGTTTTCTTAAAATGAAGAGGGAACATAATAGAAATAATAATAATAAACATAAGATTAAACTTCATATCGCTCTGGTTAATACCCATCGAATTCTCTATATGGATTTACCTATTAATATTTTATATTAAGGAAATCTTGTTGGATTATCCTCACCGTTTACGGACTGACAACAAATATATATATATATATATATATATATATATATATATATATATATATATATTTGTTGTCAGTCCTTGATATCCTCACCGTTTACGGACCGACAACAAATATATATATATATATATATATATGACAACATATATATATATATATATATATATATTTGTTGTCGGTCCGTAAACGGTGAGGATAATCCAACAAGATTTCCTTGATATAAAATATGAATAGGTAAATCCATATATATATATATATATATATATATATATATATATATATTTGTTGTAAAAAAAACAGCAGTGCTTTTCTAAAGGAAAAGGCCAGCGAAATATTTTATCTAATTGAAGGCGTTTAAAATATACTTAGTCTAAGACATAAAATTTTGTTCAAATTATTTGGATTTCGGCATGAAATAACCCTTAGAGATGTTGATATGCCACTAAACAAAACCAATCAGCCAATCTTAGCAAGACTAGCTTTTGGAGCAGTTTCCTGGTAGGATGTTTTTCCGATCACTATAATCTTAACCTCTGTATATCTCGAGTTTACCATTTTCTCACATAAAAAAACATTTCTTACATCCTCTTCTTACACTGATACACCATCATTCATCAACCTCTACCTCGGATGACACTTGGGCTTTGTATCGAGTGAACATTATAAAGGAAACAACAATATTTTCTACAGAAGGTAGCGAAAAGAAAGGATTAAACATCACTTGCAAGAAGAGAGAATGCATGGTTGCTAGCAAAAAAAAAAAACAGCACAAACAATTTTTTTTCACCCCAAGCAAAGCGTTAACGCCACTGATATGCAGGAGGTTACATAAGAGAGTTGAAGTATTAGGCAGGAGGACAGTGAAGATAAAGACTAACCAGCTACAGGGAGTGAAAGAGAAAAGGCAAGAGGATGGATGTAAATACAGTTGCGAAGGTAGAGAAAAAGGGAAAGAACTAGATACACGGGGTGATGTAGAAAGGGCTGGAGTTAAGTGGATAAGATATGGGAATTGACTTTGCATTTAAATTCCTGGGGGTTATAGCCGTCAGGAAAGCAAGTATATGGAAGGATTTTCCACAGGCGGGAAGCGTGAGAGAAGACGCTGCTGGAATAGAATTGTCGCCTGCATTTGGTTGATCTAACTCTAAAAGGATGAGACTTCGTTGCCAGTCTTGTTGTCCGAGTAAATTCTTGGAGATACCAAGTAAATTCTTGGAGATACCAAAATGAACACAAATTCAACAATTTAAATATCTGGGAAAGGTTTTAACAGAGAACGCAGGATGCAAAACGAAAATTTGAAAGTACATTGGCACAGCGAAAGATGCCTTCCTAAACTAAGCAACATAATATGAAACAGATCATTTGTTAAAAAAGAAAAAACAGTACTGAATTGTTATGTAATATCAGTCCTCCTATATGACAGTGAACACTGGACAATCTCCACACAGGTTAAGAAGAGACAAAAGAAATTTGGTTCGACAAAAGAGTGCTTATAATATCTTGGACTGAACATTGATTTCCTCAACAAATGCTTTAACAAAAAAAAAAACTTTTATCACAGCCTTCATTCTGTCAGACATTGAAATCACGAGCTTCTTCAATGTATCTAATGGCATCTCTTGCCAAACAGCTTGTAATGGTCCCCAAAGTGTGTCTTGCGAAGTAACATTCAAATCATCTCATAGATGTTCAATACGATTGAGATTAGGACTTTTTGGTGGCCAATTCAAATTTTCTCTAAAACAACAAAGTTTTAGTGAAAATGGAAGAAACGGTTACTTATATTTAACATCATGAAGAGACAGTTGAAATTTCTCGACATAATGAGACAATTAGGCTTGGAAAATGTAATACTCACATCAGGACTGAAGGCAAGAATGATAAAAGGGAAACAACGTATAACCTAAGTAGCGGGCTTGAGTAATCGGATTGCGGACAAAGGTTTAGAAGAGAGATGAAAAAAAAATTTATTCAGACCTACAAGGGAAAGAAAATTGTGGATAGCCATGATCGCCAATATCCTGGAGTGACACGAGACATACAAGAAAAATATTTGATAACGTATCAAAAACATATGGGTGATTTTTTCAATATATAAGGATAAACTGTCTTGTCATTAGTACAACGGAATATTCTAGTAAAGGTTATCGTCTGGTAGACGCGATTTTGGTGGAAGCGTAAATGTCGTTAAATGAGTCTATGAATGCGTTTCAGTTCGTATCTGTGTTTGGTTCTGCATTCGCCCTTGTGTTCCTAGTCATAATACAGGGATGGGAGTGAGATCAGCGCGGGGGCGTCTTTTCTTTGTCTGTCGAGATCATTGACCTAACTTGCAGACTGAAAAAGGGAGCAGGAATTTTAGTGGAAAGAAGGGAATGGTAAATTGATTGGGATGTGGGTGAGGAAATGTTTTCAAGAAGAACGTTGTCTGCGCATTAAGGTAAAGGTGGGTGGCTAGGAAAGTGTATGTGTGCCTGTCTGGGGGTCAGGGTGCGCGGATGTGTGCATTGAGAGACAATGGAGTAGGATGACGAGGAAGAATTAGAGGAACAAATAGATTCCTGTGAGTCTGATCGAATATAAACGATCGGGAAAGAAAGCCAAGAGCAATTTAGACAATATGAACAATTTAGTAGAAAGGGAGTATGGAAAGATAGCGAGAGAAAGAGAGAGAAAGAGAGAAAGAGAAAGATAGCGAGAGAAAGAGAGAGCGAAAGAGAGAGAGAGAAAGAGAGAGAGAGAAAGAAAGAAAGAGAGAGAAAGAGAGAGAATGTGAAAGAGAGAAAGAAGAAAAAGAAAGAAAGAGAGAAAGAGAGAGAGAGAGAGAGAGAGAGAGAGAAAAAGAAAGAGAGAAAGAGAGAAAGAGAGAGAAACTGAAAGAGATAAGGAGAAAGAGAAAGAGAAAGAGAGAGAGAGAAAGAGAAAGAAAGAGAGAAAGAGAGAGAGAAAGAAGTAAGAGAAGGACTAATGGGAGAGAGAGAGAAACAAATGAAGAAAGCAAACGAAACAGAGATTGATAGAGAGAAGGAGAGAAGGAGAGAAGGAAAGGTACAAAGAAAGAGAGAAAGATAAAGAATTGAAATGAAAAAGTAAAAATGGATAAAATAAAAATAAAAAATAAATAAAAAAAAATAAATAAATAAATAAATAAAAAATAAAAATAAAATAAAAAAATAAAATAAAAAAAAATGGATAAAAAAAAAAAAGTAAAATGGATAAAAGACGGGAAACGGCGAAAGTGGATCCAAGAAAAATGGAAATAAACAAAAAGCGAAAGAGAGAAAGCGAAAAAGTGACAGGGAGAATAGTGAGAAAATGAAAGAGAGAGAGAGTGTGTGTGTGTGAGAGAGAGAGAGAACGGAAGACAGAGGAAAAGAGCGAAAGAGAAAGGGAGGGGTGAGAGGGATAGCGATAGAGAGAGAAAGAACGAAAGAGAGGGAGAGAGGGATAGGGAGAGAACGAAAGAGAGAGTAAAAGAGAGGGAGAACGGAAAAGAAAATGGGAGAGCAAAAGAGAGAGAGAGAGAGAGAGCGAAAGAGAGAGAAAGCACGAAAATGAGAGAGAAAGAAAGAGACGGAAAACGGAAGAGATAGAGAAACAGCAAAAGAGTAAGGGAGAGCGAAAGAGAGAGAGAGAGAGCGAAAGAGAAGAAGAACAGATAAGAGAGAGAGAGAGGAAGAACGAAAGAGAAAGGGAGAAGTGAGAGGGATAGCGAAAGAGAGAAGAGAACGAAAGAGAGCGTGTAAGAGGGACAGGAAGAACGGAAGAGAGAGAGGGGAGAGGAGAGAGGGAGAAGGAGAGAGGGAGAAAGATTGGCGATAGCAAAAGAGAGAGAGCGAAAATGAGAGAGATAGCGAAAAAGAGAAATAACGGAAGAGAGAGAGAGAGGAAGAGCGAAAGAGAAATGATGGGGTGAGAGTGATAGCGAAAGAGAGAGGAAGAACGAAAGAGAGGGAGAGAGGAATAGAGAGAGAACGAAAGAGAGCGTGAAAGAGGGAGAAGATGAACGGGAGAGAGAGAGAAGAGGGAGAGAGAGAGGGATAGCGAAAAAGAGAGAGAGAGTGAAAATGAGAGCGATAGCAAAAGAGTAATAGAGAGAAAGAGAAGCATAAAAAGATATAAAGATAGGATAGTGAGAGGAAAACTCGTGGAAAAAAGGAAGACAATAATCAAAATATAAAGAGAGGGGGGGGGAGTGACAGGGAATCTGTTTTAAGAAAGAAAGATGAAGATGCAAAGTCAAAGAATGTCCACGTTTATACTTACATAACATCTATTTCCCTGATATTGAGCATATTAATCCATCAATATAGCATAACTTAAAACTATATTTTATAATATAACTAGCAGTATAGCCCGGCGTTGCTCGGGTGTAATGGAAGCTTTAAAACTAATCCATTGTCCTGGAGCTCAGACTCTTTGGACGTTGGAACAAAAAACGTAGGTTGTTGAAAAATTGATCTCGAAACCGTAGAACTTACTAAAATGAATGGTTGTAAGTCAAATTTTGATTTCCAGTATCGATGTCAAATAAGTTTTCTGTCGCAAACTGAATTTTGAAGGCTAAATAAGTCCTCTGAGTAAATGGTATCATAGCTGAGACTAAGAACTACAATTATACCTACTTAGAGCCAAACCCGAAGCAAAAACCAAAATAAAAGGGATGAAAACCTGATTTTGATCAGGGGTATCGATTTCCGGAATCAAATAAGTCTTCGAAGGATAAATAAGTAAGTCCATGAAAACTTATCGTACCCGTCGGGAGTAAAATTGGAGAAAATGAGCCATATTTTTTTTTTTAATCATTTCACCTCGAGCAAGGCAGAAACGCCACTGATGTGCAGGGGGTTACATAATACATAAATGTAAAAAGATTAATTAGAAAAGAGTGAGGAGTACAAGCTAGTTAGAAAGCTGAGAAAGCAGGTGCGATGACAGATACATGGGCGGAGAGAAAGTGAAGATTATACGGGGGAGTGGGGAGAGCTAGAGTCCAGTGGTTAGTAGATGAGTATTAACTTTGCATTTAAATTTCTGGAGGTCGTAGCCGTCAGGAAAGCAAGAATACGGGAGTGTGAGTTCCACAGGCGGGAAGTGCGAGAGAGGAAGCTGCAGGAGTAGACTTGTCGTCTGCATTTGGCTAACCTGACTGTGAATGGGTGGGACCCAGTTGCCAGTCTGGTTGCACGGGTAAACACCTGTTGAGGAGGCATCAGTGACTTAAGCTCATCCGAGCAGAAGCCATGAAAGTATTTATAGAAGAGACCACATTTCGACGATGGGAAAGTGGCTGCATTCGAGTCGCCAGATCAGTACCTATCACATTACAGACTCTCCTTTGGAGCTGTCAAGAACACTGAGGAGAACGGCAGGGGCACCTGACCATAAATGGCAGCAGTACTCCATGCACGGACGGATGGTTGACTTGTATATATGCAGGATGGATTCAGGTGGAAAAAACATTCTGGATCGACATAGTGACCCAATCTTCTTAGCAGTAGATTTTGCTATGGATTCAATATAGTGGTTCCATTTGAGGTCTGAGGACAGGGTAAGTCCGAGGAGGCGTAGTGTATTACTCTCCGGGAGAATCATCTGGTCCATGCTTATGGGAGGCAGAAGAGGTTGCCTGTAATGGTTGACAGACAACAGCTTGGTCTTAGATGAATTGAAGTTGACAAGCCACTTCTTGCCCCAGTTCACCACAGAGTGTAGATCCCGCTCAAGGTCAGCAGCGAGATTATGTCTGTCCGCCACGACAGGTTTCTTACTGGAGCGGGAGTATATTGTAGTGTCATCTGCGTAGATGCCTACTTGGGACTTGATCTCATCTGGGAGGTCGTTGATGAAAATAAGGAAGAGCGTCGGGCCCAGGATAGAGCCTTGTGGGACACCAGCATTCGTGCTGTAGGACGAAGAGGCACGCCCATTCAGAACGACCTTCATTTTGCGGTTATTTAAGAAAGATTGGATTAGGTCAAGCAGGCGACCGGATGGATGAATATCGGTTTTTAATCAGATTCGATAGAATATCGGAGGTATCGATTTCCGATATCGGGGAAAATTAGTCGTCTGAAAAGATCTACTAATCTTTGAGACTAAAAACTATAATTTTCCAAAGTTTGAGCAAATTCTGCAGCAAGAACCACGATAAAATGGCTGAAATCCTGATCTTGATCTAACCTGATTGGATATCGGGGTATCGATTTCCGATATCGGGGGGAAATCGGAAAAATAAGTTGCAAATGACCTGACCGGAAGCCAAAAGAATATTTGTGTGAAGTTTGGTGAGAATTGGATAAAAATTGTGGATTATATATATATAGTCATCCGCAGACAGATCTGAAACCCGAACGAATTGGTGTCAGTCGGCGATTCTAATTCTGAGCTACGGGCTGTCGGTAGAAGGAGGCAGACTTTTTTGCGTGTATATTATCATTATACACGCCCAATAGCTGAGAGTGTTCTAATTCATTGCTGAATGAACGATCCGTAGATGTAAGTCCACCATTCCTCTAGAGTGCTCAATCAGAGTGTGAGAGCGTAAATAGTCCTCCGCAGACAGATCTGTTTCGCTGTATCACAGCTCATCAGTACGGTTAGACAGCCGATTGCTTTTTACCCAGGATTGAAACCCGACCGATATGGATATGTGATATACAAAATAAAATAAATATTTGAGAACAGCAAAATATGGATTTATTGTGGGGTAGCGAACATTATAATGTTTCGGTTGTCATAACCATCATCAGGGTTTATATTTACTGTCGTGAGGTTTGTTTGTTTTTTGTTGTTGTTGTTGTTACGGCCAGTGAATAGATTTAGAAATGTGATAAAACCTACAATTTTAAGACTGTTTGAAACAACTGCAGTAAACTATGACGAAATATTTATAACGTTTTAAGTTTAAGTTTTTATCACCTATCTAAATCTATTCACAGGCCGTAACAACAAGAAAAAAACTTCACAGTAGTAAATATAAGCCCTGATGATGGTTATAACAACCGAAACATTATAATGTTGGCTTCCACATAATAAATCCATATTTTGTTGTTCTAAAATATTTGTTTTATTTCCTATCTCACATTGTCGGAATTTATTTTCTATTTACCTTAATATATGAACATATATACATATCCACATACATACATACATATATCTGGCTCTGTAAATAGATAATACCATTTACATCGAGCCCTCCACCTGGATCATTTTTAATATTAATAAAATTAATATTAATAGGAACTGGTTTTTGGGATTTTATCTATGTGCTCTTTCTTTCTTTTTTTGGTGGAGGGTGGGGGTTTAAAATATAGCTCTCTGGAGGGGAAGGTTTTAAAAATAGTTACCATTTCTGCGCTTTACGCGTTACTCTGTAGCAATGAACTGAGTTCTTCCGGTGACTGGCATATGTTTACACCGCTTATATATAACACACTAAAATTTCTACTCTCACATTATATGGCTGAGGGAGTAGAGACTCCGACTGACACCAAATCAGTTGAGTTTCGATCCCGGCTAGAAGCAAGTAGATGTCTAGCCACACTGATGATTTGTGATACAGCGAAACAGGTTGGCATGTGGATGGCAAATATATATATATATATATATATATATATATATATATATATATATATATAGCTAATCTGGCATATACGCATTGCTCATTCAGTAATGGATTAGAGCACTCTGGCTATTGGGCGGGTATAATGACAATATACACGCTAAAAAGTCTGCCTTCTTCTACCGAACGCCCATAGCCCAGAGGTAGAATCGCTGACTGACGCTATTTCTGTCGGGTTTCAATCCTGGGGTAAAAGCAATCGGAGTCTAACTGTACTAATTAGCTGTGATACAGTGAAACAGATCTGTCTGCGGATGACTATATATATATATATATAAATATTGGATTCGATAGATAAATTATTGTCATTTCGTATTTTTCATTTTACGCATGCGGTTTCTTTGTGATCTATTTTGTCGACTGCAGAGTATAGTAGAGTCAGCTGGGCCCCGTCTGTGAGAAAAGAGGCAGAAATTTAAAATATGGTTTTCTGTACTGCTTAGTATTCGTTCCAATACGAATATTTCAGCCAATGTCAATCAGAGAAAAATGTAGAGGATACGGAAAGAGTTGGATGAATCTCATGGTGATTATGAAGGTGTTTGAAGTTATCACTTGCGACATTATACCTCTATTTAACTTTTCACAGGACATCAAACATAACACGGAGCCCTACATTTAGTGACTTCAGGAGGTAGTGGTTCCCTGGGGTCTTGGAAGAACCTATATCTGGCAACAGGATTTCGCACCATGCTACACAAGCGGTAAAACCCAGTCATGTCTCTCAGACAACTTCTGCGGCCATCCAGCCACCTGTTTCCCCAGACTTGATTATTAGGTGTGGGGCGCAGTTAAGAGAGGGAGACCAACAAAGCCTCATTTAAACAACAGTTCATCCATCGCACCCTGTATATTTGTTAAAATGTGATGTCAGTGTTATTTTCATCTTATGTTTAATTTAAACGACAATTCATCCATCGCACCCTGTATATCTGTTAAAATGAAATGTCAGTGCTATTTTCATTTTATGTTTAATTTAAATGACAATTCATCAATTGCACCCTGTATATCTGTTAAAATGAGATGTCGGTGTTATTTTCATCTTATGTTTAATTTAAATGTTAATTTATCCATCGCATGCTGTATACATAATACTTTAGATAAATTCCAACAATACATTTTATGATCTAGCCCTGAAATAATTTGGCATAGAGAAAATTACAGAAATAATAAATGAAAATTATAATAGTGGCGTAATACTGGACGACCCAAGCAAGTCCATTTTTAATAGCTCTGCCCAAGAAGCCAGGTGCAAACCAGTGCGAACTCC
Source organism: Ascarosepion bandense (assembly GCA_037127315.1). Taxonomy (NCBI): domain Eukaryota; kingdom Metazoa; phylum Mollusca; class Cephalopoda; order Sepiida; family Sepiidae; genus Ascarosepion; species Ascarosepion bandense. Next base: position 180,759 of record JBBBDQ010002776.1, on the reverse strand, counting down.
ACAGAACCATCATTTTAATGAGCCATATAACAAAACTGATCGTCTGAATCCTGATCGAGAAGCAGAATCAGGCCAGAAATAGACCAAGAACACTGCGGGTTTGTCTAAGACACTGTAACAAGGAACGCCATATTTATGATTAAGATGCTGTTCAAAAAGGAAATGCAAATGAAGAATGACATGTACCTATGTTTATCGACTATGCAAAGGCGTTTGACAAAATACGCCACAAAGATTTGATGTAGATGCTCGGCAGCCTCGACATATTTGGGAAATACCTAAGAGTAATCAGGAATCTCTACTGGCAGCAAACCGCCTGCATATGAACAGGAAACTAATTCAGCAGATACACAAAGATAGAAAGGGGTGTAAGACAAGTATGTGTATTTTCACCGGATCTATTCAACTTGTACAGCGAGACTATTCTGAGAATCCTAGAAGATATGCCAGGATTCGTCATCAGAGGCCACAATTTAAACAACATAAGGTACGCAGATGATACAGTGATGATAGCAGAAACAGAAAGGAAATTACAAGACCTCCTACAGAAGGTAGCTGAAGAAAGTAACAAGAAAAGACTACAAATACATTGCAAGAAAATCGAATGCATGGTCATCAGCAAAAAGAGCAGCCCAAAATGTCAAATATAGGTCGGGGATATTAAAATCAAACAGGTACAACAATTTAAATAGTTGCGAAGTGTTATAACAGAAGACGGAATGTGCGACACTGAGATCCGAAGGCGAATTGGTATAGCGA
>JBBBDQ010002776.1:162500-175000 GCA_037127315.1 Ascarosepion bandense | reverse complement strand
TCCCCGACTTGTATTTATGCAGTTTGGGCTATTCTTTTTGCCGATGACCATGCATTCGGTTTTCTTGCAGTATATTTGTAGTTTTTTTGTCTCTCTCTTTAGCTACCTTCTGTAGGAGGTCTTGTAGTTTTCTTTCCGTGTTTGCAATAAGCATTATATCATCTGCGGATCTTATGTTGTTCAAATTGTGGTCTCCGATGACAAATCCTAGCGTAACATCTAGGGTCCTTAGAATAGTCTCGCTGTACAAGTTAAATAGGTCCGGTAATATATATTCGATTAGAGCGTACTTCAAACTTTCTTTTGAGAAAGAGATTTTAAAATTACTTAATTCGTGTCAGTTTTCTACCCCTATGAAAATGCATTTTGGACAATTAATGTTTTTTTATTGCTACCGTAAAAGCAAAAAAGTCAAGCAAGCAACAAAAAATACCCCTGCTGTGTACGGTTAATGTCATGATGCAAAAGAAAATGGACAAAAAATAGGGAGACATGTTTAAAGGATCTATTCTAGAATGTTATTCTCATGATGCAAAAAGATGACAAAAATAGGGAAACATCTTAACGAATCTCCATTGAGATGTTACTGTAGTACTCAAAAAAAATAAATAAATAAGGACAAAAATAGGGAGACTTGTTTAAAGGATCTTTTCTGCGCTAATATAGTTGCTATTCAAAAACGAGAGAAAATTAACTAAAATAGATTGAGATCATCGCTTCCTCTGAACCAAATATTCTTTTAATTTTAGATTTTTTATGCAAGGCCACAAACACCAAATATTCAAGTTTGTACTTTCCTATTCTTTAGTTGGCTAATTTTTTTTCTTGTATTTGGTTGTCCGGAATGAAGCAAAAAGACAAAAACAGGGAGAAATGTTTAAAGGATTCATTCTGGAGTTTTATTTGTTCATGTTCCAACACGGTAGGACACGTCAAATTTATCAACGGATATAATATGCTTATATTTCCGATTAGAGCACACTTCAAAATATCTCATGAGAAAGAAAGTTTAAAATTACTCAATTCGTGTCGATTTTCCATGCATAAGAAAATTATAAAATGCATTTTGGACAATTGATGTTTTTTTTTATTGTTATCGTAAAGACAAAAATGCCAAGCAAGTAACAAGAAATATATGTACTTTGTACGGCGAAGGTGCTTTAGCTGAAAGAACTGTACGGAGGTGATTCACTAAGTTTAGGGTTAGTGACTGTAGCCCTATTTATGAAGACCCCTCCCACTATAGATGACGACTGTAGCCCTATTTATGAAGACCCCCTCCCACTATAGATGACGACTGTAGCCTTATTTATGAAAACCCCCTCCCACTATAGATGACGACTGTAGCCCTATTTATGAAGACCCCCTCCCACTATAGATGACGACTGTAGCCCTATTTATGAAGACCCCCTCCCACTATAGATGACGACTGTAGCCCTATTTATGAAGACCCCCTCCCACTATAGATGACGACTGTAGCCCTATTTATGAAGACCCCCTCCCACTATAGATGACGACCAAATCAAGACACTGATTGAGAATAGCCCGCATTATACAAAGCAAGAATTGGCAGATATACTAAATTTATTTAAATCCACCATCCATGAGCATTTAGAGAAGATTGGGTACTCAAATAGCTATAATATTTGAGTACCACATGATCTAAATGAAAATAACCATTTAAATCACATTTCTATTCGTGATTTGCTGTATAAACACAGTGAAAATACATTGTTCTTGAGCAAATTGTGACAGGCGATGAGAAATGAATCGTTTACAGCAATGTTGAGCGAAAAAAAATTCTGATGTAAGCAACCTTAGCCAACTTTTAGTCAATCAATTAAGTGATATACGTAATACACGCTTGGGCGATCATGTCCCGAAAGAGACATGACTGACTGGGCAGAAGATTATCATGCAGTAGGTTGCCATTACTTTCTGCGGTTGACTGGTTGCCAGCCAAGGCTATAGAATCAAATCTGTCTTGTTACTGAACCCATAACTAGAGGAAAGAGACGGATTAATAATTTTCCCAAGTGTATTTGCGCGTAAGTAAACGCAAGGAATTCGAACTCGGATCCTCGATTTCACGTTCCGTGCCGATATCTACTGCACCTCAACGCACATCCTGGGCAGTTCTTCATCATCAGAAAGTCATGCTGTGCAACTGGTAAGATTGGAAAGAAATCCTGTATAATGAACTTCTGCCATTTAATTAGTCAGATTATTATGAAAATACTGGGCATGACTGGACAAATTTAAGGCAACAATTCAATAAAAGTATTCAGAATTGTTGAACAAGAAAGCTGTCGTTTTTCATCAGAAAAATCCCAGACCTCACGTTTATTTGACGGCCAGGAAAAAACAATTGATGCAGGTTGGCTGGGATGTGTTACCTCACCCACAATATTGACTATACATTGCTCCTTCGGATTTTCATTTATTCAGGTGCTTTCAAAAAATCTCAGTGGTAAAAATTTTAATTATTTAGATGACATAAAAACCACATTAATAAGCTCTTTGTCGAGAAACCGATAAAAATCTTCAAAGGCAGAATCTTTCATTTGAAGAAGAAATAGAGAAAATTTATGCAACGAAATGGTTTATATTTATTTGAATAAATATTTAATGGCATAATTTTGTTTTTTGTTTTAATTTCACTTAAAAATCGGCATGGATTGCCAGACAACCTAGTAGTTCCTGGCTATTTACATTTTTGTATGTGCTTGATTTTGGTATCTCCATTTTTTTTTCCGAAAAACATGCATTCTATCTTCTTACAATTGATTTTCATTCATTTCTTCTCGATTTTCTTTACTATATTCAGTCAGAGTTTCTGTAATTTTCTTTCTGTGTCAGCTATCAACATCGTATCATCTTCATATCTTATGTTGTTAAGATTTTGGCCGCTAAGATTGAATCTTGGTCGCCGAGATACCACTAAAATTCTGGAAAGACGGAATCATTAAGTTGAGGGAACATGGAGAAAGCATTTCGGTGCATAATGTCTTCACTAAAATGCCTTCACCAAACACAGCACATATCTTTTTTGTTGTTTGCGAAACATTTTTTGCCTTTCAGTCAGTCAGTTAAGTGCCATACGTGATACACGCTTCGGGCGGTCATGTCTAGAAAGAGACATGACTGACTCGGCAGAAGATTACCCCGCAGTAGGTTGCCATTATTTCTGCGGTAGACTGGTTGCCAGCCAGCCAAATCTGTCTTGTTATTTAACCCATAACTGGAGGGGAGAGACGGATTAATACATTTCCCAATGGTATTTGCGCTTAATTAAACGCAAGGAATTCAACTGGAACTCGAACTCGGATCCCCGATTTATCGTTCAGAGTCGATATCTACTGCAACACAACGCACATTCCTTTTTGTCTTTACGGAAATAAAAAAAAATGTATTAAGTGTCTAAAATGCAACTTTTAATATTCTATTTCCATGGGGACACAAAGTTGACACAAATTAAGTAATTTTAAATATTCTTTCTCTAGAAATGGTTTGAAATGTGCTATAATTATTAATGTAAGCATTTTATCTTTATAAAATTTCATGTGTTCTAATATGTTGAAACATGAACGACGAAAAATCGGGACGAACTTTCCTCTTTATCTCTTATTGTCTTGTCCTTTCAGAACGTAGGCTATCATGGCCTTCCACGTCTCCCTATCCCTGGTGGTTCTTAACACGCTTTCTCCTGTTACACCACCCAAACCCCGCTCTGCCATCTACTAGCTTACGGCCATATATCTAGAATATAAATATATAGAAACAGGCATGGCCACAAAATGAGGGATCAGTTTATATATTGATTATAATATAGAATTGAACCCCCATTTTATATCCACAATGTCTTATAAAAAGTTGGCATATATATTCTTCTTCTATGTGCTCAGTCCTTTCATAACGTAGGCGATCATGGCCTTCCACGTCTCCCTGTCCCTGGTGGTTCTTAACACGCTTTCTCCTGTTACACCACCCAAACCGCGCTTTGACATTCACTTGCTCAGACTTGTCAAGTATAATACACGATGTTTTCCTCTGTCTTTCCTTCCCTCTATCTGGCTTGTTAGTATCAGATTCTCCAAGCCCGCCTTCATCATTGGATGTCCCAAGAACTTTAGCTATCTCTTCCTGATGCTCAGTCTTAATATCCTTTCCGTTTCCATTCTTTCCAAATCCTCATCATTGCTCACATGCTCGATCCATGATATCCGCAGCATTCTTCTGTAGAACCACATTTCAGTTGCTTCAAGTTTTTCCTTCATTTGCGATGATATTCTCCAGTATTTACTACCATATTGAAGAACTGTCAGAACACAGCAATCTAGTACTCTTTTCTTTGTTCTAGCGAAATTTTCCCGTCTCTTAATACTCTACTCAACTTCTGGAACGCATCTTTCGCCGTGCCAATTCGCCTTGTACACACCTAGGGTTAGATGTACAGTTGTTACCTAGGAGAACTAAGAACCTGCATTCACCCACCCCATCGTTGGAGGTAGTATAATCTTCTTCTTCTTTGAGAACGTAGGCGATCATGGCCTTCCACGTCTCCCTATCCCTGGTGGTTCTTAACACGCTTTCTCCTGTCACACCACCCAAACCGCGCTTTGACATTCACTTGCTCAGACCTGTCAAGTATGTTACACACTGCTTTCCCTTGTCTCTCTTTCCTTCTATCTGACCTATGGGAATCAGATTCTCCAAGCCTTCCTTCCTCATTGCATGTCCCAGGAACTTTAGCTATCTCTTCCTGATGCTCAGTCTTAATATCCTTTCCGTTTCCATTCTTTCCAAAACCTCATCATTGGTCACATGCTCGATCCATGATATCCGCAGCATCCTTCTGTAAAACCACATTTCAGTTGCTTCAAGTTTTTCCTTCATTTTCGATTATATTCTCCAGTATTCACTACCATATTGAAGAACTGACACAACACAGCAATCTAGTACTCTTTTCTTTGTTCTAGCGAAATTTTCCCGTCTCTTAATACTCTACTCAACTTCTGGAACGCGTCCTTCTTTCCTCATCACATGTTCAAGGAACTTCAGCTGTCTTTTCCTGATGCTCAGTATTAATTTCTTTTTTGTTTCCATCCTTTCCAAAACTTTGAGAATCCCATGGATTCAACAAGTGAGTAGCAAGAAAGTTTTTAGCAAAATAGAAACGAAAAAGATATTTATATTTAGAATCTAAATATTTTTGTTTTTTTGGTAATAAAAATGGTTTAGTAATACAAGTTCTACTATTTAATCCTTAGCTGGGGATAGAAATGGAGTATTTGAAAGGTATTTGCGTAGAAGTGAACATAACCCAACGGATATTGGAATTCGAATGCGATTAGTAATTCAGAACCATTATCCATTACAAATCCAAGCTTACAGCACCTGATATATCCAAGCGATCACCCATCTAGGTACTGGCTAAGCTCGACGTTGCTTAATTTTGTTGATCATATGAAACCAGCGCATGATTTTGCGAAGCACCAGAAAGCTTGCTGCTGAAAACGTGATAAAAACCTTTCATTAATACGATAAATTATAGCCTAACGACATGCTACACTGAAACTCTTATCTGAAACTGCGTTCATTTTACCCACAACGAGATTCATTTACATATAATGAGCTAAAATCAGTTATTACCGTTGTCCAACGCCAATGAAGCCACATGAAGCATTTCATATCGCAATTTTTTTATGGACACTCGCCTTGTTGGGTCGGCATTAAATCATATGACAATGCCGGGCAGAAGTTTGTTCTTTAGGAAAGGGTTGAATGTAGATCAGGCAATGTTTGAGATGATTCTTTCTTTCCCGCTTCCCGGTGTCGTTTACATGGATCTAGAAAATTGTGGTTCTCTTTTCAAAAGAGGAGAGAACTGACAGAAACGCACTTAGTGGACCTAAGCGTTATGATGTGTGAAAATACCCATAAAGAATGTCGCGAGCAGTTTGATTTGATCCACAGTGTGTATGGCGAGAGGAAACGGAGGAAAGAAAGCAGAACGATACAGATAGAGAAAAAAAGAGAGAAAGAGGAAGAGAGGAAGAGAAAGAAATAACAGAAAGATAAAGCGGGAAAGAGAGAGCGAGAGATAGAGAGAGGAAGAGAAAGAAATAACGGAAAAGATAAAGCGGGAAAGAGCGAGAGAGAGATAGAGAGAGGAAGAGAAAGAAATAACGGAAAAGATAAAGCGGGAAAGAGCGAGAGAGAGAGAGAGAGAGAGAAGAAAGAAAGAAATAACGGAAAAGATAAAGCGGGAAAGAGAGAGAGAGAGGAAGAGAAAGAAATAACGGAAAAGATAAAGCGGGAAAGAGAGAGAGAGAGAGGAAGAAAGAAAGAAATAACGGAAAAGATAAAGCGGGAAAGAGAGAGAGAGAGAGAGAGAAGAAAGAAAGAAATAACGGAAAAGATAAAGCAAAGAGAGAGAGAGAGAGAGGAAGAGAAAGAAATAAAAAGAAAGACGGAGAACGACAAAGAGAACAGAGAAAATTGAAAAAGAAAGGTACAAAATGAAAGAAGAGACAAAGAAAGGGACAAGAGGGAAAGGAAAACAGAAACACGAATTGGAAATAAAGAGAGGGTGAAATAAAAATCGAGAAAGAGAAAGAAAAATATAAAGACCAGATAAAAAGAGAGAAAGGGAAGAGATAAAAAGGAAGAAGAAAATAATGAAAATATAAAAAAGTGATAATTTAGAGGGAAAGACAGTAAAAAAAAGAGAGAAAAAGAAAGAGAAGAGAGAATTCAAAAATGGGGAACAAACAAGTGAGAAAGATAAAAAAGAATGAAAAAGTGAGAGAGAGAATGAAAACAGAGAGAGAACGAAAAAAGAGATAAAAGAAGAAACAGTAGAGAAATAGAGACACAGAGAGAGAGAGAGAGAGAGAGAGAGTGGGAAAGAAAGCACAAGAAAGAGAAGGAAAAGGAAAATATTAAAAATGAAAGAGAATTCGAAAAATAAAAAAAGTTTCTAAGTGGGAGGGGGAGGAAAATAATGAAAAAGAGAAAAAGAAATAGAAAGTGCGAGAAAGAGAAAGACAGAGAGAAAAATGAAGAGCAGAGAACGGGATGAAGAAAAAGAAATTGAAAAAGAAAAAAGTACAAGAGAATTATAAAAATAGAGCAGGAGAAAGAAAGAAAGAAAGAAAGAAAGAAAGAAAGAAAGAAAGAAAGAAAGAAAGAAAGAAAGAATAAAGGAAGCAAAAAAAGAAATACAGAAATAAAGAAAGAAAGAAAGTAAGAAAGAAATAAAAAATAAATAAAGAAAAAAAAGAAAGAAAAAAAGAAAGAAAGAAAGAAAGAAGGAAAGAAAAAGAATGAAAGAAATAAAGAAATAAATAAGTAAAGAAATACAGAAAGAAACATAAATAAAGACAGAAATAAAGAAAGAAAAAAGAAAGAAAGAAATACAGAAAGCAAGAAAGAAACATATAAATAAATAAATAAATAAATAAAGACAGAAAGAAAGAAATAAAGAAAAAAAGCAAAAAAGTAAGAAAGAAAGAAAGAAAGAAAGAAAAAGTGAATACAGAAATAAAGAAAGAAAGAAAGAAAGAAAGAAAAAATAAATACAGAAATATATAAATAAATAAATAAAGAAAGAAAGAAAGAAAGAAAGAAAAGCTAAACTCAATCTCTCTCCTTAATATCGTTTTTTTTCCGCATGATCGCATTTCTCATAATTTTTTTCCCAGGCGGAAAGCGAAGTGAAAAATTGTAAAAATCCATCTAGCGAATTCATTTTCCTGTCTATTTGACTGTAATTTCTGGAGATATTTCTTTTTTTTATTGTAGTCCGCCATCTCACCAACCCTCAATGGACAGGGTTGTTGTTGGTAGCGCCCGTAGGCAGGATGGTCAAATGGGAAAAGAAAATTATAGACCGACTCGCTATTGTTTTCAGGGACTGTGTTTACCCAGGAGCCATTTTAAGCAGCTTGTCGAGTAACGCCGCGAATTCATTCAGCGGTGATATTGTTGAAATAGTCATCTCTTTGGCAGGTGGTTGCGTCTATTATGATAACAACGATAAACTCAGCCATGCTGATTGAATGGTCGGTTCTGGCAGAACCCCCACCCAAGAAAAAAAAAAGACAAAAACAAAAAACAATCAAATAAAGGTTGTCAATTTCATCTGGTAAACCTTTGTCGACTTACTCGTTTCTGAGACGACTGTAATTTGAACAGGTGGCTGTTCCTGATTTTCGGTTTTATTCTCAACATCTTTCTACAAGTGGCATTATTCCGGAAAAGACAGCTAAAAATAAAATTAAAAAAAACATAAAAAAATCCTGTAGTCATTTCTGGTCGGACGCCCCTGCTATTCATCTCCGGGTTCTTGACAGAATCCAAAGGAGAATCAGCAATGTAATCAATCTTGACCTGGCAGCTTGACTCCAACCACTTTTTCACTGACGGGATGTGGCTTCCCTCTGTATCTTCTATAAATATTTTCATGGCTTCTGCTTCGACAAGGTTAACTCCCTGATGCTCCCTCTACAAGAATTTACTTGAGTAACTAGACTAGCAATAAACTCCCAACCTTTTACAGTAAAAACAACCAAATGCAACAGTACTTCTACTTTATTAGCTTCTTTTCTCGCAATTCCTACCTGTATGCTTGCTTCCCTGATAGCTACAATTTCCAAGAGTTTAAATGCAACGTCAATTGCCATCTCTTATCCCCTTGATTCCCATCCTTCTCTTATTCTTTTCCTAACACCCCTTGTATCTTGTTCTTTTCCCTTTTTATTCTACTCTCACACAATAAAATAAAAAAATAGCGTTATGTTTTATAATGATTGAGTGATTGATTCGTTTTCTACTGTTTATCAACGAATTGCGGGTTATTGAAAGCCAGAAAATAGCCTGCAATTTTTTTTTTAGATAAGACTTACTATTTAACCCATGGCTGGGGACAAAAATGTAGATTCATACTTAAACAGAATTTGGTAAAAAAACAAGAATTTATAATATGGATATATATATATATATATATATATATATATATATATATATATATAATCCCTCATTTTGTGGACATGATAGTCTCTATATTTATATTCCAAAATAATGCGGCTTATACTCTTATTTCTCCATCAGTGCATTTAATTTTTTTTTTTTATAATCGTTTCACCCCGAGCAAGGCATTTCACCACCACTATTGCAGGGGGCTACATAGAGGGGAAAGTGGTGAGAAAGAATGGTTAGACATAGGAAATGTCAGAAGGAGGGTGATAGACGGGTAAGGATACCGAGAATGAGGGTTGGGTAGATGGTGAGAGTGTTGGGAGAATAGATGCAAGCTAGTGTGATAGGAGGTGTCTATTCACCTTACACCTGGAGATTGTAGCTGTCGGGAAAGCAGACATGTGGAAGGGAATTCCACAGGCGGGAAGCGCGAGAAAAGAAGCTGTTGGAGTAGAAATTACGGTTACATCTTATCTGTTTCACTGTAAAAGGGTGGGACCTAGTTGATAATCTGGTATCTCGTGTAAATTCGTACCTAGGCGGCACCAATGATCTAATTTCCTCGGAGCAGAAGCCGTGAATGTATTTATAGAATATTTGATCTATCTTTGTATTTAGTGTTGGTAAGTAGAGAGAGATTTGATGCGAAAACTTGTAATAAAACATTCAATGCCTTACTACTAAAGGATATTCTTTTTTTAATGAAAATCCAAAACTAGTCAATGGACACCTTTTTATATTTGATTTGTAAGCCACGTTCAGCAGGTATAGTGACCAGCTCAGCTTTTTCCCTGAAAGAATTTAGCATCCAGTTTAAAATATCAAATGACCAAGAGAAAAATGAAAAATCAAAGAGACTAAAACAAGGATTTTCTTTATATTCATTTCAGAAAGCACGTGCAATACTCTGTCATCATCAGCCGCCGACCAGAGGTTTCGGTGGCTATGGCGGGACCGACACCTCTGACGCCACCAGCAGCGTTTGCCACCAGGCAGGGTGTGAAGATAAACTTGTTGATTGTCTCTCTTGTATACTCTCATATATATTGTCATCCGCAGACAAATCTGTTTCGCCGAATCACAGCTCATCAGTACGGTTAGCCTCCGATTTCAGTCGGCGACTCTACCCCTGGGCTATAAATAATATATATATATATATATATATATATATAATAAATAATATATATATATATATTTTGTGTATCGAGGCAGCAAATAATTTTCTAAACATATACTGTTAAATATAAGAGACTGAATTGACATAAATTTAAATCTGGTAATAACATATTACATTGCATTTGAATATATGGTTCTTTTGTCATTTCGCACTATCACGCGGTGTGACGTCATAGAACCGTATTGCAAATTTGCGAACTGCGTTTGTTATTTTTGGCAACTATTTCTGTTGCCTAGCGGAGTTTTATCTCAACACAAAATAAAATCGTCGGTGATGGTGGATGTTATTGTGTTACCGTCTTGGTGGCCTCTCTGAAGATGGCTCATGTGAGCCGAAAGCTTAGAACCAAATTAATAAAGAATTATCCAAATGTTGGAGAATTTTTGTCTTTATTTTCAACTGAAATTAAAGCCAAAATACGACGTTTAGAACGGCTCATGATTAAACATAATAGACATTGATTGTCTCTTATATTTAACAGTATATGTTTAGAATATATATATATATATATATATATATATTTTTTTTTTTATATATATATATATTTTTTTTTTTTAATCATCTCACCCCAAGCAAGGCATTCCACTGCCACTATTGCGCATGGGGCTACATAGGGGAAGGTAAAGAGAAGGAGTGGATAGACATAGGGAATGTCAGGAGAAAGGTGATAGATGAGTAAGGATAGCGAGGATGAGTGTCGGGCAGATGGGAAGAGTGTTTGATAGAATGGGAGCAGGTTAGTGTGTTAGGAGGTGTCTATTGACCTTACATTTAAACTCCTGGAGATTGTAGCCGTCGGGGAAGCAATCGTTTGGAAGAGAATTCCACAGTGCGAGGAAAGAAACTGTTGGAGTAGAAGTTACGGCTGCATTTTATCGATTTCACTGTAAAAGGGTGGGATCTAGTTGCTAATCTAGTATCTCGTGCAAATTCGTATTTAGGGGGCACCAGTGATCTAAGTTCATCGGAGCAGAAGCCGTGAAAGTATTTATAGAAGAGACACAGCGAAGCCACGTCTCGCCGGTGGGAGAGAGACTGCAGGCGGTCTGCCAAGTCGGTATCTATCACATTACAGACCCTCCTCTGAACCTTATCGAGAAGCCCGAGGAGAACAGCAGGGGCACCCGACCAGATATGGCAGCAGTATTCAATGCACGGGCGGATGGTAGATTTGTAAATGTGCAGGATAGATTTAGACGGAAAAAACTTCCGGGCCCTACACAGAGAACCGAGTTTCATAGCAGCGGATTTAGCAATGGATTCGATATAGTCATTCCATTTGAGGTCCGCTGAAAGTGTGAGACCAAGGAGGCGTAGTGTTTTACTCTCTGGGAGGCAAGCCTGGTCCATGCTAATGGGAGGTAGGTGAGATTGTCGATGATGGTTAATTGACAGTAGCTTCGTTTTAGAAGCATTAAAATTTAAAATTTATATATATATATAATAAATAATATATATATAAAGCAATATATATCTTTTGATTTAGCGCTATTCTGACAAATAAGATTAGGATTTACCTTAAATTCAATACAGAACAGCCGGGAGAATATATAAATAAATTTCGACATGAACTAAAAAAAAATACCGATAAAATGTTAATGGCTTTTAAAAAACTCACTCAATTCCTTTCATGACGAGAAACGCCAGCTTAACGGAAAAATATGTATTATTTAAGCATAAACAAAAATACACGTACATATTTTTCGTTTTGATAGGGCCTAGAAAAATGGAACGCGTAACCAAATCTAGTTTCAATGAAACGGTTTTACATTTGTCAAATATATATATATATATATATATATTCATCATCCACATACAAACCTGTTTCACAGCTCATCAGTGTGGCTAGACATCCACTTTCTAGCCGGAATCGAAATTGGACCGAATTGGTGTCAGTCGAAGTCGCTAACACCAAAGCAATAGGCGCATGGAATCATCGAACGGAAATTTTAGCGTGTTATAAATAAGTGGTGTATACACACGCCAGTCCCCAAAGAACACAATTCCTTGCTGAAGTGTTATTCATAAATCGCAGAAAGGTCCATGGATTAGTTTTAAAGCTTTCATTACACTCGAGCAACGCCGGGCAAGACTGTTAGGATATATACAAAGAACTTTGACAAATGGAAAAACTTAAATCGAAACTAAATTTGATTCCACGTCACCTTTCTAGGGAACATCGCATATAAAAACGAAATGAAGAAATGTAAGTATTCAAATCTAGTTTCAATGAAACTTTTTCCGATTCATCAAATTTCTTCAAAACGTAGCCAGAATGATATATTCTATATTAAACACACACACACACACACACACACACACACACACACACACATATATA